>JAJMGE010000006.1:0-371229 GCA_030568475.1 Suhomyces choctaworum | reverse complement strand
GCGCTTCCTCAGCCTCCGTGTATGTTTATCTTTGGGGTTGACATTCCGCACTCCCAAAAATAGCGGAGGGGCGGGCCCAGTCGCGGTAGACGGTGAGTTCCATTCACAGAAGGCGCCCACGCGCGTCTCCGAGACAGCGAAGAGCCCACCACCACTGGATGTAGGCAGCACCACACTGTAGCGGCCCGCCAGCGGAAAACGGTGCCAACGCCACCGCCAGCGGAAACCTCACCATACGGTGTCTGCTGCTCAACCGGTGGTACTGGTGTCCATTTCTGGGGTTGCCGTATGTGTGCTGTCCTGTCATCTCTCCACGGTACCGCATTTTCCCGACTGGGCTAGACCCGAATTTCTTTTCGACGCGAAAAATTCTCCACTACAGGGTTGAAGTCGTGCCCCTCTCGGGCCTGCTACACCACTGCCAATATCACCTTGAGGCGATCCCTATTCTTGTACTTCACCGATACTTCCGTCACTTTGGATTCGGCCCCAGCTCCACCTCCACCAGCACACGCAACCCCCCCTACCGACACTCTTCTTCTCCCCAGCGCGGGTCCCCCTCTCTCGTTAGCGTCTACTTGTTCTGGTGCCGCTCGTTTTTTCGAATCGTTTGTTGCCGTTTTACTTGTTCGTGTTTTCCATCCATCTTAGCTCCACCAGCACCACCACCAGCACCACCTTGGTCACTCCCATGAAGCTCCTTATAATATTGCTCGTGGCGGCGTTTGTCCGCGGCGACTCCTCCCTTGGCTGTTACTCCTCTGTCAACGGCAAGTCCCAAGGCTCCTACATGTACCAGACCTCGTCGTACTGTGCCCAGCAGTGTCCCGATTCGCCCTACGTGGCCCTCAAGAACGGGAACGAGTGCTACTGTTTGAGCGCCATGCCCTCCGGCTCCCAGTCCAACTCCTGTAACCTGCCATGTGCCGGGTTCGGATCCGATACCTGCGGTGGCTCCAACGCCTTCTCCGTGTACAAGGGCAACGGCTCCGGCAGCAGCTCGCAGGGCGGCTCCGGCTCCGGCTCCAGCTCCACTGCCGACTCCGACTCCTCGTCCACGTCGTCCACCCCTTCCAAGACGTCGTCCGCGCCGTCCACTTCGGACTCCGTCACCTCGTCCTCGTCCTCCTCCGACCCCAAGACCACCTCGTCCAACAACGTTGTCACCGCGTCGTCCAGCGACGGCGGCTCCGTGGTGTACAAGACCATTACCAACTCCGCGTCGTCGACCCCGTCATCCTCCTCATCCGCCTCCCCGCAAAAAGCATCGAAAAAGAGCTCCAACACCGGCCCCATTGTCGGCGGAGTCGTGGGCGGCGTGGCTGCGGTAGCCATCATCGCCGCCATCATATTCTTCGTGCTCAAGCGCCGCAACAGCGACGACGACGACGACGACGAAGAGGAGTTCTACGACAAGCCCGTGGGCGGCAGCATCGGCAGAGGCAACACCGCCAAGGGCTCCAAGAGAGTCAAGTCGCCTTTGGACATGCCCATGTCCAACCCGTTTGTGCACCCCGCCGACCAGACGGCGTCCAACGGGAACCCCGGCCTCGTGGACCCCCGTCTCAACCCCATCATGATGGGACGGCGCCGCTTGTCGGAAGGCTCGTTGGCAGACGAAGACTACTCCAGAAACATTCTACTGGTGGCCAACCCCGACGCCTGATGCTCACGACTCCACGCTCCTTCGAATATTTAATCCTTTTTTTATGCTCTACCGGCTGCCCACGCCCCAGGAAAACTTTATTTCTATCCAGCGCTGCCCCAGCAGCTCCTTTATTGGTGCCCTTACATAAATACCATGATACCATCGGACCCCGCCGTTTCAGGGCGCTGTTGTAGTTTCCCACAATGCACAGAAGCTAATGCCGGCCGCACGTGATCGCGCACGTGACTAAACCGCACCGCCTAATTAGTTGACTCCCAGCCCGCCAGACTCACCGATTACTACACTCATTATTCTTGCCAGCTGGGCCCTCCTAGAAACCGCCACATCAGACGTCTACGGCCGTACCATCACGTGAACCTAGACATACCGCCCCTGCCGTCGTGTCCGATTTGTCCGCACCCGTTCCCACCATGACGTCCATCCTCAGCCCCCGTTCCGGAACCCCATCCCAATCCACGGTGTCAAAGTCGTCGGTGCCCAATCACGAGAAAGAGCTCTACGAAAAGTTCGGGTCCATGTACAACACTTTGTTGACCCTCAAAAACGACCGCAACAAGTACATCAACTCCAAGCAAATCTACCACATCTACGACGACTTCTTGAACTTGTTACATGACCTCAAGGTGTCGCGGAAGGACGAGGAGCTCAAGGGGATCACCTTGAGCTTGCCCAACTCCAACGACCTCTTGATTGACGACATCTGGCAGTTGGTGTCTCTTTGCTTCGTCACCTGTGGTCTCATCAAGTTTGCTCCCGCCACCTACGCATCGTTATCCACGGTTTCCAAGTATCTCCAGCACTTGAAGGAGTGCCAGGTCTACACCCTTGAAGACTTGCATCCCATACGGCTGAGACTCGACGAGATCAGAGACATCGTCAACAGCGACCACGACAGCGATGCCAGCGACACCGACATGGCCACGGCTGACGACATCGCCGCAGAACGCAAGTCCCACAAGATCGAGGAGAACTTGATCTTGCGGAACAAGCTCAACCGCTGCGAAGCCTTGTACCAAGAGCTCGAGGACAATTTCAAGAATATCCCCCTGGATCTCGAGGGCACATACAACAAGTTGATCTCCATACGGAAGTCGATCTTGAACTACTTCACCAACAAGAGACCCGCCCCGGGCACGTCCACGCCCCACTCGGAAACCCAGGACCTCATCGTGAGAAAGATAAACCAGTTTAAGCAAGAATTGCGTGACATCGAGGCCACCAGAGACCAATCGGACTGCAAGTTCCACAGCAAGACCACAGCCGATAACGACGAAAAAAAGGTTAATGCGTTGCAGGTAGTGTTGAACGGATTGTTGGACGACTGCAACAATCTCCTCAACGACTTGTCGGTCGAAACGGACTCGTCCACCTTGTCCACCATATTTGCATCCTCGTTGTCCCTCGCGGAAAACGACGAATTGAAGAACGTCAACAAAAGCTTCGAGCGCTTGTACTACAAGCTCGCAGACATGAAATACACTTTGGAAAATTTGCTCATCACCAGAAGGTGGACATTAAGGGAAACCGACTTGTACACGTACCAGAAATTGTTGAAGGAGATTGACGACGAAAGAATTGTTTTGAACACCAAAATCAGCTCCGCTGGTGCCAACAACAACCAGCGGTTGAGAAAGAGCCAGATCCTTATCTTGTACTTGCTAAGAAGATGCTACTCCTTAATCTATAAGCTTCTCGAGAGCTCAGAGCCCGTCAGCGAGTCGTTGCAACCTATCCACAACCAGTTGTCGACCGTGAGAAAGTGTTTGCTCGAACTCAAAAGAATCGATGGCTTAAACACTCTTCGTGAGTTATACCCTTTCCAGTTTAAATTAGCATCATTAGATAACCTTAGAAAGGACGGCAAATTCATCGTCAACAATCAGATTCCCGAGGGTCAAGGAACCTTGAATGCGTTATTGGCAGAGTGTTTTGATATCATTCACGAACTCAAAATCGAACTAGAGGAGAAGGAGGAAGAAGAGGATGAGGAAAATGTGAAGGACACCAACGGAGGAAACTTCACCAATTCCAAGGTCGACACCAATCTTGATGGCGACATCCAAACCGATGACGAGGTGGAAATCAAGCGTAACCGATACGTCGGTTTCAACGAGGCTGATTACGATCAGGAATCGCAATCTGAGTTCGAAGACGAGGACGACTACAGTTTCAGCGAGTCTGAGTATGAAGGAAACGATTATTATTAGATATGCCCCCCCCCCCCCCTCCACTAAGCATGATTCACGATGTATGTACATAGAAATTTATACCGCTAAAGCGCAAAATAGACATGTAGCAGGCTTGAGGGCTTAGCTCGGATGAAATTGCTTCCTAGATCTAGCTCCCTCAAACTCCATCATTACGCTAAGTGATTTCGCCTGGTACTTGGAATCTCTAGGCTAAGTAGAGCCTGCGTGCAGCACCATCCTGTTTTGATGGGTGCAAACGCGCACGACTTTCATAGGCAGATTTCGCACTGGCACAATTCCGGGTAATAAAATTCCGCATACCATCACCACCGTCAACCTGCCATCTCAACAAAAGCCAGCGTCCGCTTGCTATCAAGAGTCTATCGACACGTCCACGCCTTTTCCAACAGTGTAATCGGTACCCCTCCACGACCCCACTTGTTCGCCTTGGCTGTTCCTAGCTGGCAAGACTATTCCAACATCATCGTCCTCATTTGCGGACACCAGCGCCACCCATTTGTTCCACAGTGAACATAGTTTCCCAATAATCAATCAAAATGGTTTCTGCTGGGTTTCAGTGGGGCGTCAAGCCAGCCACCACATCTCACGACTCCAACGCCTCCAAGTTTGGCACGACTTTCCCAGGCACTGTACCTAGATACACACCTCGGTTGAGTGAATTTGCCGACGACACCAGCTCCAAGAAAAGAAGACTTCTGGAAGACTCCTCCAGCAGCCCTTCGTCGCTGGTGCCCGCATCTCCTTTGCACCAGCAGTACAGACATAACCAACGGAAGCCACAGGTGTACGCGTCCCCCTCCAACAAGTTCAAGAAATCCAAGACCCCCAGAATATTGGGACAGTCCTTGCCAGTTCATCGCTTGATTGAAGTGTTGGACCACAGCTCGTTGCAGACGTTGCTCTCCGATCTTATCGACATCCATCCAGAAATTGCATCTACCATTAATTCCAGGTCCCCCAAGCCCACCGTACAAAATTCGGTTGCGCTCGTGAAGGAGAAGTTCAATGAGATCATGGGCCACCTTCCATACAAATGTGACGTTGAAAGCGATTACTCTTACCTAAGAATCAAGCCCCACTTGAACGAGTTCTTGAACTGTCTCTCCGATTTCATTCTCCATTTCTTGCCCCCAATAGAGTCAAACACTTTGAACTCTCTCGTATTCCTTGACCATATCACCGACATGATCCATGAATTACCCAACTTCAGCAACAACGAGTTCCAGTATACCAGGCTGCTTGCCTTCGAACAAATTGCCAACGCATGGTTCATTGTGTTGAACCAAAAGATACAATACGAAGGAGCCGAAGGCCAGTTTGAAATCTACTCGGGCTTGGCCAGCCTCGAAAACTTTGAGGATCCCGAAAACTCGCTCAAACTAATCAAGATAATCAACGACTTGAACTTGGAGGAAAAGTTGGAGAAACATAATCAAAAATCCAACGGCAAGTTCAAGGTTATCTTGGAGTTCATCAAATCGGAGATCAGTCTTGTCGAAGCCTACAATAGTGCCATTAACAGTGTGAGCAGTAGCAGCGAGTCTTCTAATCCCAGTGTTTTTGGTGACTTGATTACCGTTGACTACTCCAAGTTCTCTATATCTGCTAGAACTACCCGTTAATTCCTGCTGGGACAGGAATACATCTCTTTCTATATATAGCTAACATCACCAATGCATTTCATCTCATAGCACTAATTTTTAGCAATGCTCACTTGTGTTATCACCTTTGCAATTTTTTTTTTTGGGTGCAAATGGAGTCTTCAAGCCTAGCTTTTGTAGAGGCTGTAATATCCTGGTTAAGCACGTTTCCCGAGAGCCCCCTCCACAAAAACTCTACAGTAAGAGAGTTGCTAGCTCCTCGGAATCTACACTCCATATTCCGTATCCTAGTTGATGAGAACTGTTTCAACGTAAATGGGCATGACGGCAATTCCTTTATCTTCAAATATGCTATTGATTACAGCATGGGAAACGAAGAAGTGCTCCACATTCCTTATGGTATACTTACCCAGATCAAACTATTAGAGATGATCTTACTCAACTACACATCTAGCTGTGGGATTAAAGAAGATAACCTCAATTGGATGAAAATGGTGCTTACTTCAGATATCGGCGAAATCTGCAAATTATGCGATACACTCTTACAAATAGGAACGGGTTACTCTGAATTGTCGAATATTGGAATGAAAAACCTCGATCTCGTTGAAGAGAATCAACAACAGCTTTTAGTAAACAGAATCGACGAGATTTCATACTTCCAGAGTTGCTGCGCTGAAAGACAGCCAGAAATGACCGCTTCTCTCCTATGGGAAAAGTATTTGATCGAAAAACTACTCAGATCGTTCCTTTCAAAGGATACATAGATCTTCAAAGAATATGTGATATTGTACATTATGCTATAGGTTAACAGAGTTCATTTGAATCTGTTCATTGCTTGGTCCAAGACGTCTTCCTCCTCATAAATGCCTTGTTCTTCCAACTTCATTCTTTCTCTTGCTTCCTTCTCCATCTTCAAATTACGTTCCACTCTCATCTTCCTCTCGTCAATGACGTTCTGCTTCCTCTTTCTCAAGTGCGATCTCAACTTCGAGTTCTTACTCTCGACATCGGGTCTGGGCTGCAACTTCTCGTCTGCCTTGGCATTATCTATTTCGTTAATTTCCCCAGGCTTCAATTTGATGCTCATAGCTCTCCGGTCGACCTTTCCTATAACAGTTGGATCCATGCTAATAGTGTCTGCTGGCAATTTGTTCATCAACGATCTGACTTCGCTCTGTTGTCTTTGCTTGGCAGATTCGTAAGGGTTCAACTCCAAAGAATCATAGTTGGCCTCACCAGCGCCAGGAACAATCAAAGAGCTGTATCCCTTTTGGTGTCCCACCCCAAGAACATCCTCGAATGGAACATACCTCACCTTTTCAATTTTAGATCCAGGTATCAAATGCGTCATATATGCTTCTTTCTGCTTTGTCTTGAAAACATCCTTCCAAACAGTCACATGTCCACCCCATCCGGAAGACAACAATCCTGTATCAGAGATATCTAAAGAGGTAGCCGGGGTAGGCGAATAGTATGTGTCTAACACTTGCAATTTTCTCAAGTCCCATATCTTGATGATTTTGTCTGATCCACTAGCTGCCATATATTTTCCCTCTCTGTCAATGGCAATGTCTCTCACGGGACCACGAGATGTCAAGAGTTTGGCTAAAGGTGTGGACATGCTGGGGGACCACAAGGTCACAGTACCATTCCCGTGACCCAAGTGCATGACGGCATTCCAAGGATTTTGTTTCATGGATTGGGTGGGCCCGAGTTTCGTTCTGTGTTCACTGACCAACTGACCGGTTGAAACATCGTGATACTTCAAGAACCCGTTGTGGCCCGCTGTGGTGAGCAAGAAGTGATAAGGCAAGAAATCCAACAACGTAGCCTCCACGTGCTGCTTTAGCCTATGAAGTTCCATTCCGGTTTTGTCATATATGAAGGTATACTTCTTCTGGGCCACTGCGAAATACTGATCATTGTGAAGAAACTTCACGGCATGCACGGTTTCATTCAAGTGAAGTTCGGTATCCAAAGTTCCCTTTCTCCAGTCAATCGCTGCAATGTGTCCCTTGCGTCCTCCAATGAGGAGCTCCCTACCGTTTCTGGAGAAGTCCATGGTGTATGGACCAAATTCGTCCAATTTCAAGTCAAATTTCTTGTTGGCAGTACTGACATCAACAGCATCGGCAATATCGTCTTGCTTGAACTTGTATGTCTTCTCCATGCCCTCCGCTTCAAGGAAACCCACTTCCTCTTGCAACAACATATCGGTTCTTTCTGCCGATTTGACGGCTTCTCTATACTGGTGTTCTGTTCTGGCCAACCCATTTTTCAAACGTTGATTTTTGGCCTTCCTGAAGGAGTCACCACCCTTGGGACCTTTCCTTTCGAACTTTGAAGGACGTCCTTCCGTGCGCTGCTGGGTCCCCATCTGTTATCACTGCTCTGGCAATTTTTCATTCTGTGAGAAGAGATGCCCTCTGATTTCGATGCATGTCACGTGACCAAAACTCACATTTAGGCTGTGACACCGAACAGCAAGGTTATTATTGCCCTGCATGGCATGCTAAACTTGATGCACAGTTTCACTATCGGGACGTGAAGTTCCGGATATGGTGGGCTGTTTGCGGTTACAGGGAGGCTTTGATCCGAAAGTGCATCTGGTGATAGTCTGTCACGTGCACGTCGCAGCGACGTTAAAGATGGTAGATAACGCTCCGAGGTAAAATTCACCACCATCCAATGAGATTCTTCAAGGCATTCACCCCCGTGGGCAAGCGGGCAGTTCACAGAGCCAACATTATTCCAGGACCCATTGCTCTCGTTGGAGGTGCTGTCGGGCTCACCATCGGTGGGTACTATTTCTTCGACTCCAGATCGGCCATCCACGAGTACGTCATATGTCCAATTATTCGGGCAGTTACCAATGGTGAACAAGGACACAAGCTTGCAATTGCGTGCTTCAAGTACGGATTGGTGCCCCGCATTCGTGACCCGGAGTTGAACAAGGAGGATGCCAGAATTTTGGGCGTGGACGTCTTCGGTGAACGCTTGGAAAGTCCCATTGGACTTGCTGCTGGATTGGACAAGGATGGAGAAGCCATAGAAGGCCTTTACAACCTTGGATTCTCCTATGTGGAAATCGGCTCAATTACTCCCGAAG
This sequence comes from Suhomyces choctaworum, assembly GCA_030568475.1. Taxonomy (NCBI): domain Eukaryota; kingdom Fungi; phylum Ascomycota; class Pichiomycetes; order Serinales; family Debaryomycetaceae; genus Suhomyces; species Suhomyces choctaworum. The sequence continues at coordinate 362,640 of JAJMGE010000006.1, read as the reverse complement.
CTCAACCAGGAAATCCTCAACCCCGTTTCTTCAGATTGCCCAGAGACGAAGCTGTCATCAACAGGTACGGATTCAATTCCTCCGGGCACTTTAATGTCATTGCCAACTTACGTACCCGATTCGCGAAGCTCGTGAACAAGTACGGCGAAGATGCTCCTTCCAATGCATTCAGAAAGGGAAGACTTCTTGGAATTAATTTGGGAAAGAACAAGTTCGGTGACGAGGTCGAGGACTACCTCAAAGGTGTGAACCGTATGGCTCCCTATGCCGATGTGTTAATTGTCAATGTTTCTTCACCCAACACTCCCGGCTTGAGGGATTTGCAAAGCGAGCTGAAACTCACAAACTTGTTGACCAGTGTTGTACGTGAAAGAGATGTTCTGGGCAAAAACTTATTGGGCAAGGTGCCTCCCGTGATGGTCAAGATCGCTCCTGATCTCACGGAGCCTGAAATTGAGTCCATTGCTAATTCAGCAAAGCAGGCAAAGGTCGACGGTATCGTTGTTTCCAATACTACGATCTCCCGCCCAGTGGCTACTTTGCGTACCACCGACCAAAAACTTATCAGCGAGACTGGTGGCTTGTCGGGCGCCCCTTTGAAACCGTTCTCGTTGAAGGCATTGCGGACTCTTCGCAAGCACACCAAAGATTCCAATTTGGTTCTCGTTGGTTGCGGAGGAATTTCCTCGGGAAAGGACGTGCTTGAGTTTGGAAGGGCCGGTGCTACTTTTGTACAGCTCTACACTGCGTTTGCGTACAAGGGTCCAGGCTTACCTGCTCATATCAGAGACGAATTGTTGATGGAGTTGAAGAAGGAGGGAAAGACGTGGTCCGAAATTGTGGGACTGGACACCAGTCAGTAAAATATAGCGACATACCAAGGGAAAGCATTCCGTTCTCAACCACTGATTGTAGCCATAGGGTCAAGTTAGGTCGGCAGGCCCGTGTTTGGTAGCGCGCCAACATTGTGTTTGGTAGCGCCGAGCTGCCGCGTGTTTACCTGTACATGATAATCCAAACAACCACACCATCTCACACTACAGATATGCTGCATTCTTCACGGCCCGTGACACCGTCGTCACTGACGAAGAGGCGCCAGCTGCAGCGGTCGTCGGGACTATACTTGTTGACGCAGTCTCCCAAAATACACTACCCCGTCGATGTGGAGCACACACCCATGGAAAGCTCGGTCAACTGTGAGCGATTTGGCAGAATATCAGACGCCATGGAGGAGTTGGACGTGAACATGACCAACCTCCAGCTGATCCACGACGCGGTGGCTCTTGGGTTTAACGAATCGTTCGCCAGCTTCATGTACGGCTTATCTATCACGATGTGGTGTGTAGATTTTCCAGGGTGCCCCACTCGAAAGGCTTGGGAGGAACTTCAAGAGCAGCGGGCGTGTAAATCGAGAATAGAGGAGCTCAGAAGGAGGCTCCGACAGAAGAGAGAAGAGAACGAATTTTTGAAGCAGAAGTTGGATACCCTTCGCAAGCCTCGGGAGATTTCCACACCATACTCCACCCGAGGAGCACGGACCAGAACCGTTACCGGAGCTCCCATACGGCCCAGCGTACCGATCCAGCGAAGCATTGTTACTGGGACGAGCAAAACAGCGGAAGAAGATTCTTACTCCACGAATGACGGATCGTTTGTGACAAACCCGCCCGAGAAGAAGTCCCGCTTGTCGCGGATCCCTGTGCCCCCACGTCCAGCCAGGGGGGCAGCAGAGGCCGGTAAAAGGGGTCCAAACTTGGACCAACCGCCTCGGTACATGCGAGGACTATTTTCTACGAATAGTAATCTTCGTACCGCAGCCAACAGCAGCGAAAGGGTGACCAAACCGCGCTTTCGCTAGCCCTTGGTCCTGGTGCTTCTTCAGCATGCTTTCAAAAGATCCGGACCGCCGCTGACGCGGATCCGTGTGTATATTACGTGTATATTACCCTTCCATCAACTTCATCATCAACTCGTATTTAACTTGCTCCACCGACTTCTGCTGCTGCGATGCTATCACCAACAAGTAGTCCCTGTTTTCCATGGAGTTCAAGATGGTCTGTCTCCTTAGCTGCTCCTCGTATTTCAAGTTGCTGTGTTCACTCATGACGTTTCCTACAACTGGGGCTAGGACGGTAGTTGGACATTCAAGGGCAAGATATCCCGTACTTTCGCTTGGTTAGCTTTGGTAATCTGTGAACCACCAGCTGTGAATGTTATTTGGCCTCTCTAGACAATTTGGCTCACCAGACAATTTGGTTTCACCGGACTTTTACGCACTACCAACCAATTCTCACTTTCACCACCAGTCATGTCGGACACTCCATTAAGTGCAGAGGAAAAGAAGAGGCTTCTTCGAGAGAGGAGACAAGCCAAGATGGCCAAGGGCCAGGCGTCGGGCCGTTTGAACTCCATTTTGAACCTGGGCTCCTCCATCAAACCAGAAAGTGCTGTTTCGGTCTTGGACAAAGAGGTTCCATCCAGATCATCAACTCCTTCCACCCCAACCCCCATCCGGGACACCCCAAGCGTTGTGGATCCCGACGCAGACCCCGAGATCCAACACATCGATACCATCGACACTCCCAGCGTAGAACCGGATATCGACGAGATCTTCAAAAGCATACTTGGACATGGTGCCCAGCACGAAAACAACCCCGACGACCCCGTTGCCCAGATGATGGCAAACATGTTTGGAGGCCAGCCAGGGTCTCAGCCAGGAGGCATAGATCTAGGTGCTGGACTCGGTGCCGGCTTTGGTCCTGGTATGGATCCACAGGAGTCGCAGTACGAAAGAGACTTGTACCAGTATAACCAGTACTGCCAGAAGAAGTGGAAGTTCATTTTCGTGGCATTGAGATACGCAGCAGTGGCAGCAAACTTCTTCTACCACTTCTCCAAGTTGGAGGGCTACGCTTTCCGGGCATCGTCATACAGCTTTGTCCGTGGGTTGGCTCCATTGACCCCCGTGCAAAGCTTTTTCACCTGGTTTTCCACCGTGGAGGCGGTGCTTTTGGCCTCGTTCTACTTGATCACCACCAGAAAGAAGGTGTTTGCCTCCGCCTCCGAGAGCAACTGGATCATCAAGCTCTTGTCGTTCGGATCGATGTTGTTGCCCCAATTGAACCAGTTCCGTCCTTTGGCGGTGAGGTTTCTCGCATACTACGAAATATTTGGCATGTTCATGGCCGACATTTCCCTTGTGGTGGTATTATTTGGATTGTTGAGTTCCACCACACAACCTTTAGACAACGGTAAACTATATACAACTTAAAACTTTGTGCCCATTTCCCTCCTTTTGGCCTCCAACACTTTTTCAGCCGACAGTAGAGAGCCCTTTTTCCAGAAGGAGTATAGCAATAGTCCTGTGCTGCACACAGAGAGCCCGAACCACGTAATCAAGTATTGCAAGTGGTTGTTGCTGAATTTGATCTTAGGGTATGCTGCGATGGGAACACCCTGGTTGACAAACTCCAACTCTTGGTATTCCAAAGTGGAATCATGCCCCGCTTGATCTGCTATGAAGGTGTAGTCATCGTATCTGTGGCTGCTGTTGTTATTGTTGTTGTCCTTTGAGGCCAAGAGCCACTTTTTCCACGACAGCTGCGAGGATTCCGACTCGCTAGGTCTCCTCCATTCGGGATGGTCACTCAAATCGTATATCATCTGACAGTATATGGGCAAGGAACCGGACTGGGCCGCCATTTCGGGCACATCATGCACGTTGAACAAACGGGAACCTTTTTCGTGGTCGTATTGAAGGTACGACTTCTGGGGCATAACTCTGAACAATGCCTCGATCTCTATCTCACCATGGGGGAAAGCTAGATGCGACAAGTATCCACGGTCCCGGGAACTAGGAATAATTTTATCCTTGCTGATCCATCCCCGTTCAATCAATATAGGTTTACCACCAGAAGATCTTTTGAATGGAGTGACGACAAGATAGCCTAGAGTGCCGTTTCTGATTCTAGGACCCAAGAACATTTCCTGGGAGTAGTCAAACTCACCCTTGACTTTGAACCTCCTGTACTCGAACTCGGGGATGACGGCTGGATCGAGGTGGGGTGGAAGCTCCTCGATGGGTGGTTGAGCCAAGGCATTTTCGCTCCTTGCTATCAAGTCCGTTTTCCATTGGAGTCTTTTGACCTGCCAGCAGCCCAAACCGAAACTGATCACGGGCATGGCAATCATGAGGCCTAGAAGGAACCGTCTGAGGTATGGGACTTTGGCCTGCTGTTCCAATGTGGCCAAATTGCCCTGGACTCCCTTTAATGGTTTCCAGTCGATTGTGGACGTCTTCACCGAGCGGGAAAGGCGGAAGATGGATACATGTGATCGTGGTCCTCGGAGGACCATTCCACTGGGGCACGATCCACGTGTGACGCCTATCAAGTTCAACATCGTGGGAAGTGAAGCTGATCTAAGTAATTACTACGGGAACAAATGAGATATACGAGAGTCCCATCACCAGGATCGTCTGGTGCGCGCGCACCCAAATTGTGTCTGTGTCAAAATAGTGGCGCGAACATTTTGCAGCTATTCATATTATTAAAGGCTATTAAACGAAAGATCAAAGAAGGGCCAAGGCGCCCAAGATTCCAGCAGCAGTAACACCGATTCTATTGAGGGCAGCTCCGCCTTCGTAGGTGGACACCTCGGGAGCAGCAGCACCTGGAGTCACGACGGAAACCGAAGGGCGCGGCTTGGGCTTCTGGTCAGCTGGCTTGGGCTTCTGAACAGCTGGCTGAGGAGCTTCGTGTTGTTCAGGAGCAGCGGCAGTAGTGGCTTCAGGGCTTTTCTGGTCGTGGGTTGCTGTCTTTGTCTTCACAATAGTGGTGTCTTCTGGTACAGGGGCTGGTGCGGGAACGGCGGTCTCGAAACACTTGTTGTCGGAACAGGAGGTAATGGTCTTGACGGTGGTGTGCTCCTTAGTAGCTGAGTACGTGGCGGTTTCCTTTCCAGACAACGGGCACCAGGTGGTGTATACCACATTGTCGATGGTAACGGTGGTAAGACCGGTGGTCACAGGCACCTCGGAGCACTTGTTATCGGAGCACGAGGTGATGGTCACAACGGTGGTTTCGAGAGCAGTGGCGGTAATCTCGGCAGTGGTGACTGCAGTAACAGCTGCTTGGTCAGAGTTTGCTGGATCAGAGCTTGCTGCGTCGGAACTGGAAGGATCCGAACTGGCAGGGTCAGAGTTTGCTGGGCCAGAGCTTGCTGGGCTAGAGCTTGCTGGGTCCGCAGAGGATGGGTCCGCAGAAGATGGGTCGGTAGAAGCAGGATCAGCAGAGCTGGAAGCATTAGCAGAGGACCTATCGGTTGCATCCACAGCTGCAAGCCCGTTGGGGTCGGCGGTAGCGACTTTGGTAGTAACAGGAGGAACAGAAGAAGCAGGATCAGAAGATGTTGCCACCGAGGTAAGAGTGGCACTTGAGACTGCCTTTGCATCTGGAGCAGTTGGAGCAGCCACAGAGGACAATTTGGAGCTAGCAGAAGAAACTGGAATCAGTACCGAGTTTGGCAACACCGAGTTCTGGCTGGATACTGCTGGAACAGAGCTGGGAGCAGAGCTGCTACTATCAGTAACAGCCACAAGTGCTGGAGCAGAACTGTTCTGGTAAGGAGGAGCAAAGGGAGCAAGGGTGTACAAAGTACTGCCTATAACGGTCTGCGTGGTCAATACACCGTCGGTGTTGGTGTACACATAGTCTGTTTCATAGATGTCCTCGACAAGCTCGACCGTGGTGGTGACAGTAACAGTCGGAGTGACAGTCACCGTGGTGGTGGTGTCAGAATCTGTGTTGTCGGCTGCAACGGTGCCTGCCAACGCCAATAAAATGAGTGAAAGTAGTTGGGTATTTTTCGACACGGACATGGCTCGTATCTGCTTAAAGGAGCGACTAAAGTTAAGTTTTGACGTATTAAATTGGCGTGGAGGAATTAGAGTTAGACGAGATTACATTCCCTACTTATACCTACATTCCCGGAGACTTTTGCAGATCAATGCAGCTTATGAGCCAGCATTTCCATCCCGCATTATGTGAGCCAAAGATAATTGTCTATATTGGGGATATTAAATCTACAAATACGTAAGCGAGCTTGGCGGGACAATGCGCCTTATACCACCCGTATGCTGAATCTAGACAGAACAATGCCTCGTTTGTCGTAATTCCATAGAGTGGTGGCAGGCTAGTGCCCCAAATGTTCGCAGCCAGCCCTCACCAAAAAAATCAGTATTCGCACGACTCGTATTTTTTGCAGATGGTTCTGGGAGGACAGGTTTATCTGCAGGGAAGCGAATCGCCTAGGTGAGAGGAAAAACCGATTGGGAAGTGGCAGGTTGCGAAAAAGACTAGCGGGGGCCAAATCGGTGTTGGCCCAGAAAATGTGGCAGGCGGCAATCACTGTCCGTTGATTCAAGCGGCACTTTTCTGCCAGTATCTGTTCAGTGTCGCAAAGGGTATCGCAAAGGTTGTTTATCGCGAAACTCAATTATTGACCTACTTAACTGCCCACCAAAGCTTGAGATTGTTCCCTGGGCGTGAATTACAATAACAGATGCTTCCCTGACTTTTCAATTACATTGTACTATAGAAATGCAGAATCTACTGCAGCTAGTTGATGCAGGCGGTGCAGGTGCTGCAGTAACTCGCAGCAGTGGTTGGTACTGGCTCTAGTGTCCAAATGCGGGTGCGCGATAATCCGCGCGGGGTGTGTTAGTTCCCAGATGATGGTTCCTAATTGCTAGGATAACAGAATAGACCAGCCTGCTTCCCATAAGCCCACTTCCTCTCAGAATCGAGATCGTGTCAAAAGCAGCTAAACGACCAACTATTTGGGAACCACACCTTCTATATTGAGTTTGCGGTGCTTGCGTAAAACTTGTTCTGGCTCGGTTCGGAAGTGATCAGTTGCCACCATTGGTCCGCAGTTTGATGTTCTCAATGCTGTCCTGCAATCGAGGGAACTCCTCGCCGAGCTTGTCGCCGAGCACGTCGCGTAACTTCGCGAATCCCTGCATCTTTCCTTTGAGTCGGGCGTTGCTTTTGGCAGTGACTTCTATGAACTCTCTGGTGTAGATGTCGGGGTTTCTGCCATCTTCGATATACGATAGCACGTCCACTGGTATGGGATATTGATGTGTGAATGGACTGGCAGTCAAGCCGGATAATTGGCTTACTACCTGGTTGGTCTTGTGGGTGAGTGCGGTGTGCGATTGTTGAGTGCCTTGGTTGTCGTGTACCAACACTCCCAATTCTATAAAGGACTCGATGAGTGACAGCAACTGCTCTGCTGTCGCCACAAGTGGTTCGTTCTCCGGTTTCTGGCCCAACTCCGCTGTCGTCATTGCACGTCCTTAAAGAGCTGGTGTGCATCTGCCTGAAACGATAATGCTATGGAAGAGTAGTTATTCGCGCACACGACCCGGCGATCGGCCTGCTCTATAATTGACTGCGAAGAAGAGGACACTTGCGGCACAACCTGTATTGGACTGGAAAGTATGTCTGGTCGGTACATTACTCTAAAATACGACAAGGACAAATTTTCAGACCCGCGTAATGGGCCGTCTGCATTCTCCGGTAATGAAACTCCGGAACACCTCAACATGAAACCACCTATGCACATCCACACTTCTGCCAACGTCTCAGGAGAACCCACGCCCACAAAATTCGTGAAACTACAATACAGACGCAGTCGGCCGGGGTCTCTTCAATCTTCTCCGATGAAAAGTTCAGAATTAAGAAGCAGAACTAGAACTCCCACCCCGTCTCCTCCGGTCGCTGCGGCTGGAAATACGCCTGCTTTAAAGAACGAAAAGGATAGACTGATGAGACCGGCCTCACCCGCTCCATCACACCGCTCGAAATCGCCAGAAGACCAATTGAGCAGCCCTTTGTCAAGCGCTAGTAATACCCTCATCCCGCACACAATCACATTGGAGGTGACCTCCAAGGCTGCGTCCGAGGCAATCGATTCCATGAAGGCCAGTCCAGATCCCCAGACATATCTCAATAGCATCCGGATAGTTGCAAGCAGGCTCCATCTTTTGAAAGAGACGTATAGAGCAGTGCAAGCACTCAAGAGAAGGAAGCTTCAGACATCGGAGAGCTTGCCTCTTGCCAGCGAAGCTGAGCCTTCGGAAACACAAATTCTAGACGAGTATACGGTCAATCCTTCTCCCGAGCCGTACTCTTCGCCGGGCCCCAAACTCGTTTCTTCTCCCACCCATAACTCCCGCAGCATCTATAACATTTTGGACAGCCAGGACCGGTCGCTACTACAGTCTTCACAGAATGCACTGGAAGATTCTACCGTCTACGACGGTGGCCCCAGCCAGGCTGCCGACAACTAGGTGCTCTTAGCCTGATGCATGTTTGGTAGTGCCGCGACCGATTATCTGGTGTCGATAATAGTGAGGGCTGCGTACACCGAGACTATCCAATACCTAGGTTATCAGCAGAGATGAAGGCAGTTGTTTCCACAGGCCAAGCGTATTGCTGCACAATCTTGTCCGCGTTTGGGGTGGTGATCTTGTCGGTGATTGGCTACTTGTTCAAGACCAATCATGAGTCGATGATGGGGTCCACCGAGGATCCAGAGGATGGAGCAGCCGTGGCGCAAACGGTGTTTGGAGCGGTGTTCGTTTATTTGGCATTCTTTGTATTCTGTGGATTACAAGTGGTGTTAATCAGAAGACAGGATAGAATCAAGCTATAGTTCAATTTGACATTGGGTATACAAAAGCAAATACATATCATTCGAGCTCGTGTAGCAAGAAAGACCGAAGGGTAACAGGGTGCAGTGCAAGAGAAGGAAGTCTAACAGGGCATAGTCAAAGCTGGTGTTCATTTTTACTCGAACAGACCATCAAATTTCTCGTGGTCACAATTAGCACATTATGATGCTACAAATTTCTATGAATCCTTGATTCTCGAATATACTATAAGTACGTACAGTCTACAACTTTGCCACGGCGTCTTTGCCTCCTTCCCAAGAGACACCGCCGCTCCAGTCACAGATGTCAAACACCAAGTTTCTTAAGTGGTCCAATTCCTCTTTGGAGACACCCACGTTGAAGGCGCCCTTGAGGTGACCCTTGAGCTGGGGATTGACATCCTGAGGAATCAAGCTGGCAACCACGCACATTGAGGTCTCTCTAGCCGACAAGACGTCGGTGAAGCTCAACAACGGGGCATAAATGTTGTGGTAGGCAAAGTACCACAAGTCCGGGTAAGCAGTGAGCATCTGTCTCTTGATTCTGGTGTTGACCTTGCTGGTGTAGATACTGTTCCAGAACTCGGAGCCGCGGAAGAGGTTCTCCTGGATCCGCTTGGTATTGATGGAGCTGGGCGAGATGGGTCCATCAATAGTCTCCTTGGCTCCAGAAAACTGGTCAAAGTTGGTGCCGCTGACATCCTCTCCCACGATATCCGACGAGGGAACGTGTCCCGGTTGTACCACACAGGGTCTCGCAGGGATATTGGAGGGCTTCATGGAGGTCGGGGTGACGGTCTTCAAGATCATCAAAGCGTTGATGGCTTTGGGAAGTCCCGCCAATGCCAGCGTCTTGAGAATGACCTCTCGGACCTTGGCGGCTATCTGCGACTGGCACGCCAGGATATCGTCCGACGACGAGTACTTGAACCGCAACGGGAGCTTATCGTAGTATCCGTAGGGAATAAGAATATCGGGCAAGTTGACGCCCACCGCCGTCAAGTCCTTGTACTTAGAGGAGGACGAGATGGAGTCCTGCGCCATCTTCACCAAGTACTGGTTCGTCAACAACGACGAATCGGTGGTAGACTCCAAAAGCTGTTGCCGTAAAGCAAAGTGAAACACGCTGGGGATCTCCTGGGGACGGTTCACCACGGTCAAACAGGCACATGCAATGAGGTACCACGAGTTGTGGAGGCTGGGATACTTGTAGGCAAGCCTCACGAGACGTTCTGCCGTGAGAATCATCGTGGTGTCGTGGTGTAGCTGTTGTTCGAGAAGGTAAACCTGGGGAAGTCTGGGTCTCACACGAAATGTATAAGGTGCGCCAGATCCGCGGATGGTGTTATGAGGGGTGGGAATGGAAGTTGGCGGCAACTCGTACTGGATTCGCAGGATATGTCGCTTTTGCCCCTCGTGTCACCCAGACTGGGTTTCTAAGCCTTTCTAACCAGAATTTTGGGGTCTCAGAGTGTTTTGCAATTACATAGTCACATGCGCCTAATGCCTTAATTACAACAGGACCCTTTGCGGATATACAAAATCGCTCGAACACTTTCTAATCTATATAATTCCCTTCGATACCACCCTTGCATTCCTCCTCTAATTTTCCTCGTTTCTCACACTGGACCTTATCCAGGACCTGGCAATTGAATCCTTGAGTCTCTTGCCCTGGTTAGCATTCCACGGTCCCATGGCCCAGAAATGGTGCAACCCTTGTATTATCGGCCGCTCTTCCTCTTTAGATGGAACAGAGGTCTTTTGTAAGCTAGCACTGCCAAATTCTTCTTCCGTTTCCCACGGTCTCATGCTCTCGTCTATTGGAACCCACCGATCAAGGTTTCGCCAAGTATCCGAAGTCACCATCTCCTTAATTCTCAGCACCGCCCGCTTATAGGCAAACTTCTCGTCCTCTCCCGTAAATGCAGATGTGTTCTTGAAATCGACCTCTTTTTTGCTTTCTTCAGAGTATGTCTCCATATTGGCCTCATAGGTGGACGTGTTTGGCCGATAAGGATTTTCCATGGCTATGCTGGTCTTGGAAAACATTTCTTCCTCTTGCACATCGAGTGTATCCGAGTAATCTTTTGGTAATCGTTTTCTAATCTCGTCACTAATTTCATCTCGAGTATCGGGGAAGAACAAGTCGTCGATGCCAACCTCGCTTCTTATATATAGTTGACATCTGGACTCATATATGGCATCCAACAATGTGATGAATCTTCTTGCTTCGTTTTTCATTTTGATCGTCATAATCGGAACATGGTCCAAGATAATCGTTTTGTATTTAGAAGCCAATGTGATGTAATCCGAGGACGAAAATAGTCCTTGACAGATGTGCCTATACTCTAGATAACAGGTCTGGTTTGTGAATGTCAAGGGCAATTTGGTAATTCTGTTATACACCTTGAACTCATCGGGTGATCCTAGCAGTGTTAATGGTGTGGACCAATCTTTGGGAGACAACTTCAAAGCCTTTGACTTGACAAGTAAATCCCACTTTCGGTCATGGTCTTGATCAATTTTAGTAATAAGGTTTGACTCTTCCTCGGATGTGGTGATCCTGTAGTCTCGAGTACTATTCATATCAATAGACTGACATCTGGAGTTTAAAATAGATACAAAACTTTTGAATTTGGATTTGTGGAACTCGTTCGAATAGAGTTCTTCAGGTAACTTGTTGGAAGTAGCAACTAGAACACCGCCTAGCTTGAAATAGTATGTGAATAAAATCTTGATAATGTTTGCAGATGCGATGTCAGGAAGCATAAACTCGTCAAGCATAAGAACGGTATTTTTTCTAATCATTTTCTGGGCGATTTCGAACAAGATAAATTCATTTTCCATGGACAAACTTTTAGCTTGGCCAAGATTTGCCATCATCGTCTTTTGACATTGTATCTTGTGGATCTCGTTGAAGACCCACAAAATAAAATTGTTATAATGCCATCTCATCTTCGATTTGTGGGGTAACGAGCTGGCAAATATGTCCATTAACATCGACTTGCCACACCCGACTTCTCCATTTACCAACAAACCCTGTGGAGATGGGAAGTTTCGCAACTCTTCTTCATCGGTTATTACTCGTATAAGCTCCTTTCTGTGGGCTTCAGGATCAGAACGGAAAAAGTTCAGCAATGATCCAATTCGTATGGTGGAGAGCTTCTTACCCTTGCTCACAATATTTTGGGCATTCTTGACCTCGATTTCTCGTATCAAGAGACTCATTTTGATGTGAAACTCCTGTGGTGGACTGTAGTCGATTATGCGGTGGTAGAGCTTTTGAAACTGTTTCATGGCTCGTAGTTGAGCTTCATCTTTTTCGAGTAGCCCCTGGTGAATGTAGCTCTGATACAAGATGAAAGGGTCGGTAATGGCCAAGCCCTGTTGGCTGGACGTGCTGATGGGCCCCCTGCGATCAACACCATGGGGCCCCGATGAAAGAGTGAGGCGACGTAACGATGTTCTAAACATGGTAGACACCGGGTACATAGGTATCTTGAGCTGATAGATGAACTTCATCCACGTAAGTCTATCCGATCGTAGGTTCAAGTAATAAAGAGTGTAATTTGCGCTAGCCAAGCCCCGTCACTTCTTTAGCATGTGGTCTCATCTAACTTGACGTTATCTGATGTCCGAGGTTCGCATCTATGCACTATCGCGTACGTCAATATCCGACCCGGCAGAGAAAACAGGAAAAACGAGGGAACCAACTGCAGCCCAGCGGACAGATCATCCCGACAATAGCCTAGTTAATTTTCCACTCTTTTCTAACTCGGTGTCATTGCTTCTTATATTACTTGCTATGCAAACTATGAATTGTTGAGCTTCATTTGAGCAAACTTTCTGTCCAACGAGTTGGAGAGCCCGTTCATCTCTTCATCGGACCGGCCATACAACTCGAACCACCACTTGACATCTGTGTAGTTGAAGAAAACCACGTCGTCTGCGTCCGTGTCTGTGTCATCTGACTTATACTGTTGGTTGACAAATTCCGCGGGCCGTGAATTGAAATAGTCCCAGATCGATAACGTTGACTCTTGTACATTGTTGAGTGTCTTTAGCTCACGCTCAGTATCGCATAGAAAAGAGCCGTACTGACAAGAATAGTAATGGTAGAGTAACCGCTTGAGAAACCTGCTATTGAACTCGAATTTCGAAGGGTGCTGTCTATAGATTTGGAACACACAGTCAAGAAATTGATGGAAAATGGGCGACTTTTCACTTGATCCAGTATAGGTCGAGCCAGAGGACCGAAATGTACTTCCCCCGTTGTCACCTTCACCTTCTGAGTTTGACAAAGGTGAGTTGTTGCCGCCATTAGCGGTCTTCTTGATATGAGTGGCTGCTCTTTGCAAAAATGACGTAACTTTCCCTGTAGGCGTCGATACCGAGGTATCGGGCTCGGACGATTCCAAAAGCTCGTCCCGGTCTTGTGCCTTTTTTGGCTTCTTGAAAAGGGCTCCAATACACCCTCCATGATCGCTTCTAGTGTTGAATTTGAAACCGAAACTAACCCATTCTTTTTCTATTAAGATCATGAATCCTCGAAGTGTACGATAGAACGGATCAAGGCAAAGCTGAGCTAACGCAGATACCTGTGAAGTTCTATCCCAGCCATCAGAACAATGTATAATGACATTTGTGTTGTTCAAATGTATGGACTTGGCGATTCGGTCGACCGACTGGAGAATTATTGACAACCTATGCAACCATTGAGTCTTAGTAAGGTCTTGCTGTAATAACGGATAGTTGGATGAGCTTGAGTTCACCGGGAATCTATCCAAGTCGTTCAAAATTGCCGTTAACTTATTCAAAGAATTTCTCATCACATGAATGTTATCAATATTGCAGAAAATTTTATCCACTTGCCTGCTGTTTTGTTGTTCCTGTATTCTTGTATTCCCACTGTCTGCGTCAGATCCATTTTTTGAGGCGTGAACCCGTTTTCCTCGATAGTTGTCGATGTTTTCTGTTCCTGCTCCCAAAGCGTGTTGTGCCATGGCGTTGGTAAGAGGTCTTAGATCAACAATCAAGTTTTTGTGAGGCTGGTCTTGGTACGCATCGTCCTCGCCTATGGTGTCGAGCCTTTGGGCTTCCTGGGTCTTGAATATTTCTGTGATCAATTTCTCGTCCTGAATGGACCTGTTTTGTATGTTTAGCCCTACCAACGGCTGGGCACATCTTGCGATAACATTGCCATTTTTTCCAGGTCGGTGCTTGTAGACAATGGCTGGAATCCGGTGTTTCGATCGGAACTTACTGGCATGCTTGAGGACATTGTCTGAAATGCTGCTGGGTACAACCAAATGACTGGGATAAGAAGGGCAAAATTTGTAGTCCATGTTGATATCGGAAATTCTCCAATACGGGTCTGAGTCGAGTCCCTGGCGCTTATATTCCACCATGGGATCATAAAGGTCCCAGCCCTTTGTGTCGAGTTTTTGCTCAAGCATGTTCGGCTTGTAATCAAATGCATAGAACGCCCTGACATCGTTTTCCAACTTGGGTCTACTGATAAGGCTGCTCATTTTGGAGAACACTTCCGTGCAGATGCCGTCGTTCACAAAATCAAACGAATAGTACGTAAAATCCTTGCATTGTAGACGAATGTAGGAAGCTGTGTAGTGGTCTCTGTCATCCAGAAAAGACGTTTCATTCCCTGACTGATTGAGAAGATAAGATCCCCGTGCTTTGCTGATTGCTTCGATTATGGGATAGCATATCCAAATCTCCTTGGAGGCGGGCGTTGAGTTGGACGTTGTATTTGGTGCTGTTGATGGCAGAACGGACGGTGTGAAGCTGAAAACGACGTGGTAGGGGGCTAGGATCAAGGAGCCCTTTATGACATAGCCTCGCCTATTCAATACCACATCGTCTACCTTGAAAAGGCCCTCCATGGCTGTCAGTATAGTATGGTGGAAGAGGCTGGAGATATGTGTGCGATAAGGTGCAGGATTGGGAGGTTGATGGATATGGGGGCTTGACATAGGTGCGAAAAGTGCTGATAACGACAATTACGTGTACAGAGCAAGCAGCAGGATTACACTCGTTCGCTGTCTGGTAATGTGCGTAAAAAACTGATCGAGGCTACGCTTTATCTTCCCACTATTATATTCGTTTCTATTAATTTTGCATTATTAGAGTCCCTCGAACCGACGAATTCCGTGTTCGTGTTTCTGGAGATTCTTCAATTGCTTGGTCGACATCTGCTTCACCTTGGACGTGGGCTTTGTCTTCTTCTTTTCCTCGCTGCCTTTTTCTTTCGAATCCTGCTTCTTTTTTTGGGGCTCTTCCGAAGACTCGGATTTTGCCCTCTTTTGAGAGTTCTTTTCTTTAAAAGACTGTTCCTGCTCTTCTCCTTCAATGTCAGATTCCATATCAGAGTCGAAATCTTCGGAATCGCTGTTAAGCTCCTGCGAGTCAGATCCAGATCCAGGAGAATCTGAATCGTCGGAATCGTCACTGTCTGCGTCCTCGCTATCTGAGTCCACTTCAGGATACTCGTAATCTTGTCCAGACCATATTTTCAAGCTGTCCATACCGGCACTGATAAGCCTGTAGTCGTAGTCAATATCCAATATTCCTACTTCATCGACAGCTCCATATTTTCCACCTGATCCTGAATGAACTCTGGTCTCCACCACCTTTCCTCTCTTGTAGTCAACACGATGCAATAAACCTTCACTGTCACCACACCATATCGAAGACGCTTGTTCGTCGTCGTCTTCATTCATGGTAGGCATGATGGCATCGATCGACGCACTTTTGTTCACCTTTATTCTCGAAAGCTGGTCCATGAACCGGTTCTTGGAGTTTTTCCAAATGGTGACAATACCTTCGCCGTGTCCCACCAATACGGTGTCGTTCTTATTTTCATTGATCTGGTCCGAAGCGTAGCACATGGAAAGCAACTCGTCGTCCTGACTATCGGACTGAGTAATGACACCCTTTCTAATATCTATGTGAGACAAGGTGGTTGATCCCAACGAAAGGTAATGGTATGCTGACACAGACGGCATCGCCATCAAATGATTAATGGCATCGTCATGTACCTGTGACACTTTGAACTTGATTTTGTTCTCCCCGAGATTCTTGCTATCATACACTAGAACATGACCATCCTCTGTACCGGTCAACAAAAATGGGTGTGTGGTCGAATGGCATAGTTTGGTAACCGAGTCCGTTTTTCCTTCAAAGTTTTCCACTATGTTGACCTTTCCAGTCACCTTACCTGTTTCGGTGGAAGCCTTCTTTATGATGTGGTCGGTTCCTATGGTGTAGATACTTTCGCCCAAAGATGTCTGTAGTGGATCAAAAATGGCATGTCTACACGATCCCTTGTGTCTCTTTGTCTTCCACTGCGTCACTATATGTTGGGTGTCGCCGATCTCTGTGTTGTCGTCCACAATAGTCCACCATTTATTCTTCAGTTGAGACACAGACTTGGTGATTTGGCCGATTTTTCCCTTCGAAAACGCTTCCTTTTCAAGCAAGGCATACCTCTCTCTGGTTGCACTCTGTTGTTCTTCTAACTTTTCAGCATCATACGAATTGCAGAAAACATGTCCGGTGACTAGTCCTGAGATGAGGATAGGTTTGGATGGATGCGCAGCAACTGTGAACAATGGATCCTTGTAGTTGATCTCCAAGATAGGAGAAACCGAGGATTCGAGGGCCGCTGCTGCATTCACAGAATTGGACTTCTTTTTTCCCATATTCTTTAGATGTATGAATAGCACTCGCCGATGAGCATCGCTATAATTCAGTTTTGTTCACGTGAAGTTCTACACTATGATAGCACAAATCAATATCTAAGAAGTAAACATTACAGCGTCAAGTAATCTAAAAGATGTCGCCCGTATCAGCCAACTTGTGGTCCTTTCTAAGGTCCCAGTAATTGCCTTTGGACTTCCAGAAGGCATCTCCCGTGATAGGATGGGTTTCCTTCTTGAACCAGTTGGGCTTATAAGGTGTCTTCGAAAGCTCTCTCTTCTTTCGGGCAGTTCTCTGCTTTTCCTCAACACGATGCTTCTCCAGAGATGCCTTGTCGTACTCTCCTTCCTCCATTGCCCTCTGGTCTGGTCTCAATCTCGTATCCGTTGGTGCGAGCCATGGCTTTAGTTTATCATCAACTCCATTCAAAGAAGTAGCAAATGCAGTCAAATTGAAAGGTACCTTGGGTCTAGGTGCAACTTCCCAAAGCAAGAACTTCTGGCCACTGTAGGGGTCGTTCGATACTTTCGCCTGAGGGCTGTCCAAAGCACTCGAGCTCTCGTTACTTGAAATCTTTTTACCAAAGATCTTGGAGTTCCACAAACCACCTAATGCCCATCTTGGAGTTCCGTCCTTATCCATCACTTGCCCTGAAACCTGATAAGCAGAAGATGCCTTCCATCCACGCTGTTTGAAGTCAACAATAATGCTGTCTCCAGTCGTGTGATTCTTCACTTCCATCTTACCGAAAACGTCAATTGTGGGATTTCCCATAATGATGCCCACAACTGAATTGTTCACTTTCTTCCAACTATACAATTCCCTGGTAGAGTTGTTGCCATCAGCATCAACAACGCCGTTATCGGGTCTGAGTTCACAGAACATCTTACCCAAGTGCTTGATATCAAAAGATCTTCCCTTGAAGCTGGTCTCTACCTCATTATGACCATAGTAGTCCCATTTGGGAGACTCAGCAGCGCATGCACTAATGGGAGGATGATGGCTAACTTGTTCTCCGAGCAATCTGTAGTTCTGATCAGGACGGGAATATTCAAATGTTTCTCCCAACAACGGGTTGAATGGCTTGGCAATTCTTCCAACGGATGAAGAGTATAAAGAAGAAGCAAATGTCGCGACGTATAGCAAACGTAATGTGGAATCATCAAATGTAGCAGCCTGATCAAGCAAGTAGCAATACTCAATATCCTCGGCAAGTCTCTGTATCAATGAACATGGCTCATTAAATGCAACAGGTAATGTCATTTTCGTCATATCCTTACCGATCATGGACTTCAAAATACCCCACAACCCAACTTTTGGTCTATTATCCTCGTCCATACTCAACTTCTTTCTTGGTGGGTTTTCGTATCCCAAGAAGGAACCCTCTTGATGTATGATTTCATCGACCTTGGTGTGAGCTGGATTCAAGTGTGGCTTGGAAGATTCGGTTGGAGCAATGCTAGATGCCTTTTCACTGACGGGCTCCTTTTCCTTAGTCGAAGATGCAGTATCAGAGGCAACCGCAGCTTTTTCGGCTTTGGGTTCTTCTGGGGCCTTGCCAGCTTCGTCAGAAACTCCCTTGTCATCCACATGTTCGAGTTTTATATCAGGGACATCGGTCTGGGTTTCAGCATCTTCAAACTCATCAGCATCAAAGAATTCTTCGTCAGAATCATTAAATATGGTATCAAGAACCTCGTCTTCACGTAGCCCTTTTTCTGCATTGCCATCAATGGTGTTAGACTTTGAATCTGTAGATGATATGGCCATAGGGCTAGTCGCACCACCCACTTTACCAGAGGAAAAGTACTTCTTTAGCTTCTTTGTTTTTCCATCAAATTCGGCCAACTTTACTTCACGTTCGTGGATCTCGTCTTCTAGCTGCTTTATGGAGTTTTCCCAGAGCTTACTGACTTCAACTTGTCTATCAAGTTTACGCATGAGATTCGTTTCTTTAGTTTGGACAAGAATATCATACTTTGTGAGTAGCTCTTGAATGACAGACAAGGTGTTCAATCCAACATGGCAAATTCCAACTTCCTTGGTCGACTCTTCGTTCTCAGCTGGAGCTGAGGATTTTGTAACTTGCCTGAAAAGATCCAACAACGACGAGATTTCCACATTCAACGATCTTCTGGTGGTAGAAATCTGATCACTAAGAGGACTATCTGAAGATCTTTCGCGATAGGGGTCACTCTGGCCTGCAATAGAACCGTTTTCACTGTCGAAATCATTCTCGTCCAAGTCATAATCGAAGTTTTCAAGGTCCGAGTTGTAGCTTCCACCATCTTCTACGCTCAATCTCGATCTAGGAAGCGCCAACTTACCTTCTTCAATCTGTCCCAAGTTGGGGGAACCCACCTTTCTGGATGCGGTACTGGTTCTCGACAAGGAGTTGGTCTCTGCCACGTCTTCGTTGGGGATGAATGCTTCGCTGGTAGTAGAGTTTACAGAAGCATTGCTGTCTGTTCTCCGGTGCTTGGATGACGATTTACGGCTAGGGAGAAGGAATCTGTGCCTCCTGCTTTCCGGCTGATCCTCGGTGTTTCTCTCTGATTCCTGGTCCGCAGAGTCTTCGGAGGCTCCTAATATTCTATTTCGTCCCTTGATGTTATCCTTGGCGATAGTGATAGCGTTCTGTAGCGTCCACACCCACCTGTTAGTCTCAATTGGGTGGTTAGCTTTCAAATGCCACCTCATGCCGTTTTTGCCGATTATCTCAAACTTCAATTTTTCAGACGAATCTAAATGCAAAGTAGCAAATCCCAAGTTCAATGAACCTCTGCACGCGTTGTTGGTGTCGTCTTGGTTAGTGTAGTACGATAAAATGCCGTTTTCGTCCAACTGGAAATATCTTAATTTGTATCCAGAGGCAAAATTGGTCCACTTTCTCAAGTAGCCCCGGTAGGTAGGAGGGCTACCGGTCTTGACGGCATTCGAGGTGCTTACCACAGGGTCCATGATCGTCTGGTCCTTCGAAGCGACTTTCAAAAGCTTCTTCAAGGGATCGTTCTTGCCCTGGATCAAGTCTACCGGCAACTTCCCGCGCTTGTCACGCTTGAAAGGATCGCCACCGTGCTTCAAAATCCAGTCACACATCTGGAGGTCGTCGTTCTTGATGAACTCGTGTAACACGGTGTTCCCCGTCTCGGGATCAGCACCATTGATGTCCAAGAGCTCCGAGGCCCTAGGGTTGGACACTAACAACTTCTCGAGGTTTTCGAAGTCACGGTTGCTGAAGTACGAGCGCAACTGGCTCGCGGCCTTCTCAACAAACTTAGCACGTTCCACCTGCATCATCTGGGCTATGTTCAAGTCCTTGGCCTCTTCGACGGGCTGTTTCTTGTTCAAGTTGACGATAGTGTCGTTGATCTCGGGCAACGAGAGCAAATACTTGACTATCTCGTACCGCGAGGACATTGCTGCCAAGTGCAACGGAGTGTTGCCCTCGGGGTCTTGCGAATTGATGTCTAGGTTGAACTTGGAAGCGTTGTTGACCAAGTGCTGTAACGTGGCCAATGGAGCCACCTGGACCGCATAGTGCAAGATGGTCTGGTGCAAGTGCACGAGATCGGTGTTTTTGATGGTCGCCTTGGTGGAAGACAATTGGTCGATGATACTTTCGACTCGGGCGGTGTCTCCACTCCGGAGCGCATCTAGAAGCTTGAGCCTCATGAGCGAAGCATTCAACTGGGCCGATGACATGGCGGGCGGTTCCAAACGGTGAATTCCTCGGGGTGCTTGATGTAATTCGCAATTGGGGCACGGAGTCGGGGCCTGTAGTCGTGATAAGGGTGTACCTGGTGAAATCGGTGACGTTATCCTACATTGCTGCCCACGGCTACCGACAAGTGTAGTGCACGTGACGGATTGGGTCACGTGCCAATGGCTGTACCGGTCATGGGCGGAGCAGTTCGGCTGGTTCGGGGCAGTGGAGGCGTGCCCTGGAACGTGGAAAGCCACAATCCGCGTTGCTGTGGGCCCGCTGGACGCTGCCGAAACGCTCTGAGGCATCCCCGGATGTGTACGGCTAGGAATAAACTCTGGGGCTGTGTACGCACCTAACCCTCAAAACTCGGGGTTGACAATGCACGTAACCAGCAAACAGGGAGCAGGCATCAATTTGGCGGAACACAATTTGTGCGTTCCTGCACAGAGACGGGGCTCCTCCACTCATCACCAGACACTAGTGAACTACACCCAGTGAAACACATTGTTGTGGCATTGCGGGCATTGCAACCAAGTAAGCGATCCTCGATGAGCAAACGGCAGCTGAATCAGGACGCAGGCAAGAAGCGGGTCAAGCTCGACCCCAACAACCTCAAACCATCGCAGACCCTCTACGTGAAGAACCTCAACGACCAGATCCATCCCAAAGTCATCAAGCACAGCTTGTACTTGCTCTTTTCGACGTACGGCGACATTGTTGAGATCCACAACAGGCACCGGGGTCAGGCACACATTATTTTCGACAGCACTGTGAATGCAGGCTTGGCCATGAAATGCTTGCAGTCGGAGCTGTTCTTTGACAAGGATCTTGTGATTCAGTATTCCACCAACGAGAGCAGGGTCATAACCAGGTTGAAGGAGGTATAGCAAACTCTTTACGCCTGTTCCATCCTGTCGTCTACTGGTGGAGGATTCCTTCTTTGTTAAAAGGCCTGTTCTATGTATCTATTTACATTTTATGGCGTGCTCCAAGGAGTTCACCACACAATCGGGAACCCCTATTCCGTTGCCGAAAGCAGTGCCTCCAAACGAGAGGTGGAGCTTGTCTTCCTCCACCAAATGCTCCAATCTCCTCTTGAGTGCCGCATAGCCCACATGGTACTGTGGAATACACTTTTCGTGGAGATTGAATGAGATGAGTATGTCATTTGGCTTCAAGTCCTCAAGCGTCTTGTTGTCTGTGTTTCCCTCGTCACGAACGATGATGTTTGCCCGGTCCAAGTCCACCTTCAAAGTATCAGCCAAGATATTCTTGACAATCTTGATGTTGATTCCCGTCGAGGGTGTCAGAATCTTGCTGTAATAGTGGCCACCCATCATAAGCGTCAACTTGTCTCCGATCACCGGGGTGGTTTTCTTTTGTTCAAGCAACGAAACGGAATAGTTCTCCACGTCCGAGTCGAAAATAATCCCGAGCAAAGACTTTGCATTCTTTTCGAAGCGTTCCGAGTCGCCCTTTGGAACCAAAAAGCCAAACCCTTTGCTGTCTTTTGGTTTCAACGGCACTTGGGGCGAGTATATATTCGCCAAGAATACATCAGCATACTGTAAGCTCTTAAGTATTTCTCGGATTTCACTGTAGCGTGGTGGAAGAAGCTCGGCCATTGCGTGAGTATTCAAGGTACTTCTAATGTGGTCGAATTTCTCTGGCTGTTGACCAGTCAACTGAAGAGTGCCAGTGGGATCGACCGAGGTTATCTCGCACCCGTAATGAAAGTGTACTTTTTGTTGTTTCCTCAAGTCTTGCTCGATTTTCAAAGGTAACTGTTGCAATCCATTATGGAAGCGGATGATGGGGTATTTCTTCAACGTCTCCAGCAACAGGACAAGATCGGTGCCTGGAGAAACAGAAGACTCGTACTCGGAGAGTGCGGGCGCTCGAGGAGCAGGTTTCTTGTCCTTGTTTCTGAAACTGGAGTACAATGCCTTGAAAATTGAGCCATGTTCCCTTTCCATATTCACTAGTCGAGGAAACACGGACTGAACACTAAGCTTGGCGGCGTCACCAGCATAGATTCCGTGGATAATGGCACTGAGCACTCTGTTGCTGATGATGTTGCATCCGAACCGTCTCTTGAAAAACGAGTCTATCGACTCATCGCTGTCGTCCGCTTTGGGCTTGACGAACGGCTCCCTTAGTAGGCCTTGAAAAAACTCCCGTCTCATGATGCCGCTCTTGGCAGCAAAGTTGATGGCACTGGGAATGCTGTCGGGAACCTTGAGCAACTCCTCGGACTCGTCGAGCAAGAACTTCTTATTTGCAACCGAGGAATTCTCGATCACCTTGATGGTCTCGCCTAGTCCCAACTTTTTCATGATATCCACTATTAGAAGGGTTCCATCAC
Source organism: Suhomyces choctaworum (assembly GCA_030568475.1). Classification (NCBI taxonomy): domain Eukaryota; kingdom Fungi; phylum Ascomycota; class Pichiomycetes; order Serinales; family Debaryomycetaceae; genus Suhomyces; species Suhomyces choctaworum. The sequence continues at coordinate 340,132 of JAJMGE010000006.1, read as the reverse complement.
TGACTCCTCGAAGCGTACGAGGGCCCTTCTCTATGATTAAGTTTTCTCCTGACTTGGTTGAAAGCGTTAATGTGTTTATCCAGCCACCGGGTCTTCGCTGTTTCTCGAAGACATGTATGCTGACATCTGGACGAAGCTTGTTGAGAAAATATGCAAAGGACAACCCCGAGATTCCTGCTCCGAGAACAGCCACTTTGCCGTTAGGAGGGATGGCTAAAGACATTGGCGACCACACTATGGAAACATACCATTTAATAAAGGCACGGCCTGCAGGTAATTCTGGCGTATGAAAAGCTGGGAAAATCGCGTTACGTAATGTTCACAAGACAGAGAACATTTTCGGAGGATGGGGCTCCATGGCCACTGTGGTACAAGCCATCGTTTTGCAGTTTGCCCGAGGCCCCACCTTTTTAAGTGATTACGGGTTGAGACTGTTGCAATTTACGGTCCTTATGTTGCCTCACGGAAAATTCGGCAGCGATGAGCATGGATTAAGTTAGAGGCATCATAAATCCGAGATCCAGTCAAGTGACCTGAATCTAGAGCTTAGATTTTCGCGTTTGGGACAAATAAAATATTTCCACAAGTTGCTAAGTCTAAATTGAGAGGGTAATTCGAGAAGCAGTGCGAAGTCACGCCGGAATAGCATTTTCAGCTGTGCTCCGTATTTGTGGTTTACGCTCTGGTTTGGTTAATTTTCCCTGCCAAGAATATTTCTTCTCCACTAGAAACCATTAAACACTCACAATTGTAGTTGCTGCAAAATATTAACGATTACACGATTTCTCAACTGTGCAAAGAGTATCTATTACGTCTACATTAGGTTACCCTAAATATATCTTCTTAAATCTTGTGCCACGGGCCTTCTGCTATTGTTCCCAAGAGAAATCGTCGAGACATTATTGCTTTGGTAAGCCGCAGTATCCTCGTCGCCTTCTCGTGTCATTCCCAATGGATTGGTACCAGCAGTATTGGTCCTTTCGAGTTGTTTTCTCGTGGCAATGGTATCAGTGCTCACATGTTGAAGAAGAGGCAATCTCTGTGAAAAGTTTGTCTCATGACTAATGAGACTTTCGCCGTCTTTGTCGTCGATTATATCAGGATATTCGTCATCAGAGTCTTGCACTGTGTCTCGTTCCTCTGCCCTGGAGGAATCTACGTCTGTTGCTGGAGAATCCTCTGTAGCCGCAGAAGAAGTACTTGTATCTTCACCAGCAGTCATAGCCTCACTGGAAGTGCCAGTAAGGACTTCGCTCACGTTCTCCGCCACCGTGTCTCCCAGCTTAGCCTGAGGCAGTACGTGTTCAGGAGTCGTGAACAGCGAACTGCGGGTAGGATCAGACCAACTCTCAGACAAGGATTGTGCAACACCATCAGCCAAGGACGCTGACGAGCAGCTGGATTCGTCGTTGCGGCTCTGGCTAGCAATGCTGCCGTTCTCGTTGCTACCATCGCTGCTGTTCCTGGATTCATCGCTGTTACCCTCCTCGGCTGCTATTCTCTGGTTGGAAGATGTTGATGAAGGAGCAAATGAATTCACCAAAGACGACCGCAATCTTGAAGTTCTGTTCATTGAGTCCGGGTAGCTATTATCATAGTTCACGACCTGGTCAATATTAAGTGGTCCTTCTATCAATCCGATATCATCATCATTCAGTGACGTTGGTGAGATAGAAGGCACCGCATCGTAAGCCGGTGCTGGACCTTTTGGCAAAGTTGGGCTGAATTCGCTAGATATCGAAGGAACACGACTCAACGGATCTTCGCTGATAGAGATTGTTCTCATAATCGGAGACGATGGATTTGACGTTGCTTCCTCAAAAGATGGTAACTGTTCATCACCGTGTTCATTCAAAGGCTTTATTGAAACACCATTTCTTTCAAAAGTAGGGGCAGAATAGTTTGGCATTCTGAACGATGGTTTTTCACTAGGAAGATTGGGTTCAGGAGCAGGCAGGAAGATGTCGTCGTATTCGGGCAATTGGATAGAATCATCGTTACATTTGGAACTTGTCAAAATTAGTGGGGTATCAACAACCACTTCGTAATGATGCATTCTATAGTCATCTTTAGGATCAGGTTTGGAAATTCTGAAGCAGACTTGCAATCTGTGATGAATTTGAATATGTCTAAAGTTCGAATCTGGATATAAGGCTTTGGAAACATTTGTGAAGCCTAGTTGGATATTTTCATTTGGTACTGCAGTAGTTCCGCTGTCTTCGTTCATGTAAGCAGAAAAGTCTGGGGTGAATAACTCGTTCAAACTTGAGTTTTCATATTCGCTACTCTGTGAATGCTTCATGTTGGTTTCCAAAGCACCGATCATTGGAGATGACGGTGCAAGTCCTGGGGAATTGTTGTCTGTGGCATCTGTTCTAGAATGTTTTCTTCCATTATCCAAGGAGAAGTTTCTTTCTCCGTTGTGCTTTTCCAAAGAGACCGATCCATTTCTGGAGTTCAAATCATATTCGTCATCAACAGAGGTAGTAAGCATCTTTTTGTCCACCCTGGTGGTCAAAAATGGCAATGCAATATTGATATCTAATGGAGAAGCAATGGTGGTATTTGCTCCATTGCCATGACTGGCAGGATCGTTTAGATTCAAGTTATCCAAATCATCATCCGGTTCATAGCACACGAACAACAAGTTGTTTTCGGGGCACTTTATTACCTCCTCTTTGTAGGGTGCATTTGCAGAGGAATTGGTCGACTTCTGCTTAGTTTTCAATTCACATAATGGAATGACCCTCTCACGCAACTTGCTGTCTGGGCCCATGGGTCTCAAGTAGAAAGGATCATCACCGTCGTAGTCGTATTCTTTTGACAAGTCCTTTGAAACATAGGTTATCCTCTCCAATACATTAAATCTGATTCTCTTAATTATGACATCCTTAACCAAAGGCACCAATTTTACATTGACCACATGCTCTGCACCCAAGGAAACATACTTTTTGGGGAAAGTGATGATATAGTGGAGCGCATCATTCCAAATTCTGTTCACGTAGATTGGCTTGTCTGCGATGGAGTTTGCAAATGATGGCGGAGTTCTTACCATTGGGAGCTGATATCTTCCATTAACCTTGACTCTGCGATTAATCTTGTCACTAGTTTTGGAGAAGCAGACCGACAAATAGTGCTCTAAGGAGCCATTGATGGACATTATAGTAGCTGGGATATGTTCTGGTAATAATATAGGGAGGATAAATACGTAAAGACCAGCTTTGGCAACCTCGCCGGAGGACGAGGAGTGGGTGGAAGAATGCGAGGGAGAAGCATTGACCGAAGGGCCGGGGCTATTTTCGTCATCAGAAAACACATTATCTACCCCATCAGCCAAATCTCTGATGTTGACAAGCTTGTATTCTCTTGTGCGCTTTGCGAGATACTCCGGGGTGATCTTGGTGGTCCTCACATCATTAGTGTTGGTGGAATTAATATAGTAGTCTGCGTTGGCGAGAGAGGTGTTCCACTCCATATGTCCGATTTTGAAGCGTTCACGAACGTGTGACTTGCTGTACGGGTCCCCAGTGGGCCACAAGATGCTAGTTAGGGACTGGAACTCGAACTTGACGTCTCTAACGCTTCTAACATCCTTCTGGAGCTCTATAATGATACCGAAAGTGTGGGGGATGGGTTTATCCGAGTCTATTTTTGTGCAAAGGTAATTAGGAGATGAGAAGGACTCCATTTTCTTGCGGAGACCGAACGGGGTGTTTTCCAGGTTGGGGTCAGGAGCCACGTCCTGCGAGAAGCTGCTGCTGTGGCGACGGGCCATCTCGTCAAGCCGCGAGAGCGGCGACAACGCTTCGTCGTCGGAAACCACGGCAGACTCGTCCTCCACGACGTCCTGGTCGAACGCGTTGGCCATGTCCAAAAGATCAGTGGCAGCCATATTGTTGTGGTTCAGGGGCACGCCGCCGTTCTCCACGTCCTCGTAGGTGAAACTAGCGGAAGACGACGGAGCGAGGTAGATGCAGTCGTTGGTGTTGGCCACGTAGATCTTGGTTGTCTTGGACACCGAGCCGCCGCCGTTGGTGGTGCGGAGGGGGATGGGGTTTTGGAGACCCAAGTCCTGAAGCGTGTGAAGGAGCTTTTTCAGCACCACCTGGGCCGCCTCGTGTTTGATGAGCTCCTTGACGTGTTTCTTGGAGGCGTTGACGCCGAGAGCTGTGGGTGTGGTACGGGACTGGGATCGGGATCTGGAGCGGGAACGAGAGCCAACGAGCGAAAGCGACTGCGCACGGAGGCGGGACAGCGACTCGAGGGACGCAAGCGCGTGGGTACCGTCTGTTTCGTCGCGACGGGAGTCTCTAGACTCGGAGATGACGATCATGGGGTTGGACACACTATTCCTTCTATCGGCCTGGGACACGGGAACCTCGAGAACCGACGGCTCCGAGGACCTTCGGCCCACCTTGCTCTTGAGCTTTTCGAGGGAGAAGGAGCGAGGCATGGAAGCACGCTGGTTGGTCTAAATCAACGGGGTATGACGAGACCTTTCGGAAGTGATGAAAATGTTGCAACTGGTGAGGTGCGGAAACGGTGGGGATAAAAGGCTGTGCGTGGGGACACCAAAGGCGGAAGGTCAGGTAATGAGGGGGAAATTAGCAAGGGGAGTGAGAGAGAGAAAAAATGGCTGGGTGGCGGGATGGACGACCTAGGATCAACACATGGACGCCGAGGGGCAGAAACAATCTCTCCAAGCCAGGGGGTAGTAGCGTTATGAGTGGGCCGTGGGGTCCGGAGAACAATGTTGCTGTAGTGCGAGTTGCGGTCGTGTGGAGTGAGACACAGAGGGAGAGGAAGATGCTGTGGAGCTAAGGCTAAAAGTCCTCTAGGTTGTAGACGCTGCTGGAATGAAGTACTTGTACTATCTACGTTATCAGGTAATGTAGGCTGCATCTCGAGTTTAGCTGGACTTTTCTGGTACTCCCAAGTTAACTCGGTCACTGCCCCCACAGCCTTGATCTTTGAGGATTGCAGCATGTTGCAGCTTGGTCCAGACTTGGCCTCCGCCTCTTTGGTCCAGGTTCTGCGCTCGTCCCGTCCCAAAACAGCCGCGTTAGCTCCGTTATCGTCAGCCTTACTGGCGATGCGGTAGGCTTCGGCCCGATAAGGACGCTTGATGACGCACCCCACGTGAGGGTGGGACCACCACACATACAGTCGTATCACAGTACCCCACACTGGTACGGTCCCCGTCGTTTTATTCTCTCGTATGTGTCGTGGTTACCGAGACGCTCCACGCCACCAGTGTGCACGCCTTGGGTCAGTCTTTGAAGTTGTGGTTGACAACATTGGTGCTCTTTGTGAGTCATGCACCTCGCGCTCCGTAAATCCTGCGTTTAATGCGTGCATAGATGTGAATCGTGCGTATTACTGCGGAACGGGATCTGCTAAACTAAACTAGTGACAGCTGCGAGAGTCACAAAGAATGTCGTCTATTTGAACTGTTAGCTCCTCTAGGCTGGTACTTGTGGCGGTTCCAAGCAGCTACTTCTACAAGTGCATTTACGCTTCTCTCCCTGAGTACCACCGCCGTTCCATCCATAACAGTATATTAGTGTTTTGGGCAGTTTGCCCGGGAAAGCATCTCTGGCTCACCGTCCCGCCATCTATTCGCCTACTCCACGTCATCATTGACCTCGGCAATCTGCTTATCGCCCAATTTTTTCAAAAGAATTTCTCCGTATGGAGAAACCTTCACGTTGGCCGCAGCCTCCAAGTCGAAAATGGAGCCTGCCTTGGGGTTGTTGCCTCCATACTCCTTGGGAAGATTGCTGGCGCCAAAGAACGGCGACAAGTTGCCATCGCTCATCACCTGGAACTTCTGCAACGTCTCAGCACTGATAACTCCCAACTTTCTGAAAAAGGTAAACACCCATCCCATGATAGTAGGCACATTGATGAAAAACTTGGTGGATAAGAGCTCGGGATAGTTGTCTCCAAAGATGCTGATGATTTCCTTGGTGGCAGCCTTCATCCCAGGATCAATACGGAACATTGATACCCCCTTGTAGTCGTGAACTTGGCCGATTTTGGAGTTCTTAGGATCAGTAAAGTCCACGAGCTGGAGCGACTTCTCCATGAGTCCGATTCTCCACCGCAAGAACTGCGATCCTGGACGCAGCTCGTCTTCCTGTGTGGCCCCATCGCCAAACTTTTCAAATATCTTCTTTGGGTTCTTGAGATTGCCATACAAGTTCCACGTCGCCACCTTCAAGTTGGGTTTTTCGAGCTCGGAAAAGTCGGTGATCACGCCCAAGTCTGCAAGCTCCTTGTTGAACGTCTCGTCGAATGCTGCGCTCAATGGCTGGAACTTGGCTCTCCAGTTAAGGGTCTTGACCAATCTCTCTTTGGCCACATCCACCTTGTACTCGTCAGCGATGAGGAACTTCAACAAGATCTCGTTCCGTACAGCGATGTCGACGTGCTCCTTGTCGTCAACATTGATTCTCCAGCCAAATATCTCGTCGTAGTCCTTGTTTTCAATCTGGCTCAATATCGTGGGGAGAAGATCTACCAATTGCTGGAGCTTGGTGGCCTGTTCATCGGTGATAACCACGCTCGTGATAGTAGCCTTGATGGACACGCCCTTGGATTCTGTGGCGACCTTTTCGCTCATGATGTTGTGTATTCCGATTCGGACTTGCTCGTATGTACAATCTATAGAAATTTAGTGAGCACACCATTTTAGGTGTGAGGAATGCGGCGACATGCTGCTGTTTGAGCAAGGACGTCTGCCGTGAACAGAATGTGTCACGAAGCGTCTTCTTTGGGGGCCTAGGTGACGCTGCTGAGCTGCTGGGACTACCTACCTCCGGGTACCACCTTAAATGACAAGATATCGTTCTTGCCCACATCCACCGTGTCTTCCTCCGCCACTCTATTTCCATCAACACCTTCAATGGAAGCAATGGTGACCTCACCCATGATCTTTCTTGCCACCGAAATCACTGGGGTGCCCCGCTTGACTAGCACACAGTCTCGGAACACCTCCCCGGTGAAATTCATGTTTCTGACAGGATAGAACGGAATGAGGTCCAAGGTGGCGGCTGCGGCTTGGAGCAACTGTACCACCCCGGTGGATCCGAACCGGTAGAGCACCAAATCGCGGATATTCTCGATTCTGTTGCGGAGCTTGTCGTCCAAAGGTTTCAACCCAGCAATGCCGTCGTCTGCGGTGTCGACAAACTCTGTTCCCGAGTCGTATTTGATGTAGCCCTGGCTGGCCAACTTTCTCAAAAACACCTCGGTGATGGACGACGTTAACACGGCCCTCAGCTCGGGATACTTCAAGATGATCTTCGACACGTTCTTGTCTGCATCGGGGTGGTCCATTTTGTTCAATGCTAGAATGGTAGGGAACTTGACTTTCATGAAGGACTTGACCACTTTTTCGATGGTCTCGTTATCCCATTCCTGTAACGGAGGGAGTCCTGGTAGGAGATCGAGTGCCTTCCCGATAAGCTGCTTGTTTGCGGAGTAACCACCCAACTGTGCGCGAAGCGTCTCCAACGTGCTGGATTTGGTTGCAGTGTGTCTTCTGACCACGGACCCCCATCTTTCAGTGAGGTTTCCCAAGATCCACCGGAAAATCTCGTCCTGGAGCCACTCAATGTCTGCAAGCGGGTCGTAGCCCCTCGTAGCCTTGCCCTCGGCATCGGTGGTTCCGCTGACATCAACAATATGTATCAAGCAGTCTGCTTCTGTGAGATCTCCCAAGAACTTGTTACCCAAACCACGTCCTAAATGCGCATTTGGTACCAATCCTGCCACGTCGAGCAATAGTATGGGAACCCCTCTCTTCCCATCCCGACAATAGCCATAATTGGGCTTGCACTGTGCCTGCAACTTCATTCGGGAACAGGCACAGTCGATCTCCAAGTATCCCGTGGCTTTATTCGGATCAATGGTGGTGAACGGAAAGGCTCCGACCTTGGCATTGGCATCGGTCAACGAATTCAACGTGGTGGACTTTCCGCTCGACGGTTTGCCCACCAAGGCGATCACGGTCTCTCTGCCCATCCAACGAAATGAAGAGTCTGATATATGTGATTTTTTTTAGGTTCAAAAAGGCTGCCTCGTCCGCTTCGACGGGATCTGTGTATTCGAGGCTGGTCTGCTGTGAATCAACGCTAGGTTCGTCCCTTCTAGTGCCTCCCTTGTCTTTTTCCACTGGCGATGGCTTGTTCTTTACAAGACGCTCATAGTCGCTTTTGTGAACCCCACTACTTTTCTTTAGGTATTTTGACACGAAACCATACCACTCTCTTTGTACACAGCGGGAATCCAAACCCAATTGATCATCTATCATGTCTCTTGCTGAGATTATTTCCAAGAATATCTTCGGACGGTTGTCGGCCGACTTCAAGAAGAAAAACTTCTCCTTGTACGGCCAATGGCTCGGACTCTTGACGGTGATTCTCTGCTTGGCGCTAGGGGTCGCAAACATCTTCCATGCTTCCCTAGTGATCATATTTTCCATCATCTGTATTGTCCAGGGCTTGGTGGTGGTGTTTGTTGAGATTCCCTTCTTGTTGAGAATCTGTCCCTTGACTGATAAGTTCACCAACTTTATCCGCAATTTCGACGACAACTTGCCCAGATGCGGCTTCTACTTGTTGATGAGTGTGATCCAGTGGCTCTCGTTGACGTTGATGGTCACCAGCTTGATTGTGGTGGCGGTGTTTTTCCTTTTGGCCAGTGGCTGCTACGCAATCGCCTACTTCACCAACCAAGAATACTTGAAGAGCTCGCTCCAGACCAGCGACGACTCGGTCCAGGGCCAAGTCGGTGCACAGGTGGTAAGAAATGTATTGTAACCAATGAATGTATATTAGTATGACTGGAATGCAAGTAGGTGAGCCCGTGGTCAGGATAGTGATGCGGACGGAAACGTGCGCTCAGGACATTTCCCCTACGATACACCATGTCTCGTTCAGTTTTTCGGGTGGTCTCTTTGTGTGGCTTTTCCCTGGCTAGCTGGTATAATTTCTTTCCCTTCCCCTACCCTACTGTGCTCTGTCTGCAACCTGCACTAACCTCAAATCGCAGCCATTCGCACGCAACAAAAAATTTATATTACACCAACATGTCTGAGGTAATACCCTATAAGAGCGAGATGGCGGCAAAAAACGGTGCTTCCAAGGATAGCACGCCCATCAACCCTGCAGAGACTCCCTCAGAGAAGAAACCTGCAAACGAGGTGGAGAAGCACGACAAAAACACGATCACATCGCTCTCGTTCGACCAGGTCAACAACGATGCCGATGAGTTGATCGAACTCAGAGGCGAGGGCCGGTATTTCGGAGTCACAGACCCTTCCTCGGGTGCCACCATCAACTCACAACAGAGCTTGGGCCCCTTATGTGCCAACTGCCATATGAGAGGCCATATTCGTGCTAAGTGCAAAACTGTTGTTTGCCACAAGTGTGGAGTGGTGGGTGACCATTACGAGACCCAGTGTCCCACCACCATGATCTGCTCTAGATGTGGTGAAAAGGGCCATACCACAGCACTCTGTAAAAGCAAGACAAGAAAGAGACAGTACTGTCGTTCCTGCGATACCTTCAGCCATGGAGAAGAAAACTGTCCCAGCGTCTGGAGATCCTACTTGACACAGCCTAGCAAGGACGATGAAGAGGAAAGTCTGGTACTTCCCGTGATATACTGCTACAACTGTGCGAGCCTGGAACACTATGGAGACGAGTGTCCTGAACCAAGAACATCGAGAGTGCCAAACTTTGGCAGTGCCTTCAGCGGCAGCAATCTTCCAAAGAAGGTGAGGCCGTTATACTTTTTGCGTCTTGAAAGAGGCAGCTCCGGTCTGAGGAACCGCAGAGATTTCTACGGCGAAAATCATAACGCTGGAAGGTTGCCACCGAAACCACCAGTAAGTTTTAAGAGATACGACAACAAACAGCCAACGCGGTCTGGCTTCATCTCCAACAATGGACCTAACAGAAATGGCAGGGACTTCAGCAGTGGGTTTGGAAACAAGAGCTTCAACGGTGGCCAAAGCAACAACCAAAGATATACGAAATTTGGCAACCGGGACAACGGACTGCAAAATCATAACTCGTACAAGTCAAAGCCTACACGTTCCGGAATGATAGAGAAGTCCAAGAAGAAGGCACAGAGCATACGAAACATGTATTAATACCAGGAACAAGCATAGACACAGTTGCATGGCAGCGAAAACCATTCATAGACAACGAATTGATGACGTCAATTTCTCTAAACCAGCATAAATAGCGTCAACCGAGTCTTCGTAGCCAAGGACTCCATATTAACTGAAACTCCAGTTATGTGGAAAAACGTAAATGATCTCACGAGAGCAATATAGGTCATTGCTGACTACACTCAATTAACGGCTAGCGTTTTGAAGGAGTTCCACGTCTTTTCTTCTAGGGCCTGCTCGATCTCCACCTTGTCCATTGGAGCATTACGAAAAATGACGCGAATTGGCTCCATACTTATCATGCATGTCGGGCTGCATTCGTGCCGCGTGCGCAGTTGCAGATTGGGGAGCAGACCAAATAATTATCTTTTTGATCACTGGCTTTGCGGGCAAGCTTATAAATCGAACGGATTTAGTCCATGTTTGCTGGTCTGCTGTGACCCGTTTGTCGAACGACACATACATCCATTCTACGTGCTAGCTCGAGTCTTGCCAACAGTCTAATACGAGATTGCCATCATGAGCGTGGACTTCACCTTCGATGGCTACTTCCATTATCCATTAACAAAGTCCAGGGAATACTCACAGCTCCGACAACAGACAACAGACAAGTATGGACAGATAACCACTGTTGTCTTGGTAGTGGCGGTGCTACTTATCCCACTTCTTCACAACTTGTACGGTCCATTGCGTCACTATTCGTTGCTTCGACAAATCAACACGACACTCAACACCTACATCTACTCGGGAGAGGAATTGACGCCCCGAAGATCGTTTCGTCAGTTGCGTGCCGCCATTGCATTGAAGGTCAAGACCTTCGTTTTCTACCTTGCATATCATTCCACCACAATTGTTCAGATAATCTTTTGGTCGACGCTTTTGGCTATAGTGGACTTGGTCGACATATACAACGGCGACTTGATTTTCCTCGCAAAGAGATTGGGTAAGGTCACTGCGGTTTGCCTACCCACCGTCCTTTTCCTCACGCTCAGACCGTCACCGTTGCCACAAACTCTTTACTTGAGCTTGTTGCCTATCCACAAATGGCTCTCAAGAATCATCATCATACAGGCTCTCGTCCATACGTTGCTCTACTGCGGGTTCTTCCAGAAGAACAGAACCTGGTTCAAAGCGTTCAAGGCAGAAAACATCTACGGCTGGGTCAGTATGGCAGGCTTCGTGGTCATTTTGTTGACCTCCTTGCTGCGGATGAGAAATAGATGCTACAGGCTTTTCTATTTCAACCACTACGTTTGGTCGTGGATTATTGTCATATGCCTCCAGTTCCACATCAGACCCACCAAATACACTGCGTATACGGTTGTCAACGTCCTGATTTTGGTCGGTCAAATTGCCTATCGCATATATATGTCTCAAGTTACACCTTCGAGATTAGATTTAAAGGTGATTAGTGTTTCTCCCAACTTTATTTTGGTGGAGTTTCCCAACACTCTTATTGCTAAGAGAGCCAACAACCCAGGTGCTCACATCAGACTCACAGAATACTATTCTTCGTGGATTGTCAGATTTTACAAACAGCTCATACCCGAGTACCATCCATACACCCTTGCATCCCTTCCTCAAGACAGAAATCAGCGACTCATTGTCAGAACCAGTACCTTCCAGATCTTGAACAACCACAAGTATCTAATCTATGGATCTTTTGATCCTTATTTGACATTCATAAAGTCAAGGAACACTTCTGCTACTAATTTTTCTATAAGCAAGTTGCTGGTTGAAGCGAAAAGAGTCATGATAGTTATTGGGGGCTCTGCGATTTCTTTTGCGATGCCCATTCTCAGGGTGATGAACTATCATGGGATCCCCACCAAAATAGTGTGGGTCGTCAAAGATTTCAGAGATGTCGCTATCTTGAAGTCTTTTGATGGGTTCATTCACGGAGACGACTTTGAAATATTCATCACCGGAGATTCTGAACTAAAGGATGACGAAGGTGTTTGCAAGGTAGCTCCAAGAAAGAGCATGGCCTCGTTGTTTTCTATGGTCAGCACCTCGTCCAAGGTTGCCAACGAGAACGACCCATTACTCGGTAGCGATGAAGAAAATTATGATTCCAACAGCTTGAACTACGAAAATCAGGTCGAAAACGTTGATGTTGCCGTGGACTCGGGTAAACAGGAACATGATGACGACGACGAAGAATGTGCCGCATATAACCAAAGCTTCCGGTCTCTGAATAATGAGGATCCAGGTGATTCGGAAACAGATTCCGATGCTGCCAGTGATGAAGGTGAGCCGCTATCACACGTGCACACTAACAGAACCTCTTCCAGTGTTAACGAACAATTTATTCCTTACGCAGCTATCGATGCTTCTCAAACTACCCAAACCTATATTGACCAGTTCACTGCTTGTATCAGAAACTTGAATTTGGAGCACAAGGTGTACAAGGGAAGACCCACGTTAAATTATAAATATTACAACTGGTGCATCAATGAAGGGTTTACCCAATGTTCTGGACCCGTCCAGGACGAATCCAACAATCTCATCTGCTGTCGTGATATTCCCAAAAACAAAGTCCAGCCGGCCGATATTGCAGCTGAAAAGATTTGGGTGATTTCTGCGGGACCCCAAGGTTTAGTTCAGAATGTCAAGCTTTGGGCTAAAGAGTATGGTCTTCAGTTCCACGAAGAGTCGTTCAATGTATAGACAAACAAGCAACTGGTAAGTCTTTTGAGGTAAAAGCTGTAGAAACTCACGTCAGATTGAATGCTAGCAGGTGGATTCTATCGTTGCTCTCCTCCTATTTCCTCGGTTTGTAAACCTCGTCCTGGAGGTACTCGTTCCTTCGGATCTCGTCTTCCACCGCTATCTGCTGTGAGATCTTATACTTGGCCACGTCGGTGGTAAAGATGATCCCCACCACGTTCCAGCTTATCAACCACCAGATCTTGTATGGAGTCTTGAAAAACCGGGTATTGGGGCCATGGTTGTATCTGTAGTTGAAGTAGAACCCCGACACCAATGCTATCATGCTCCCACGGAGCATTCCCGTGAGCCCCGCTTGCCACAATTGGGTGTTGAGCTTGTTTATCCGTTCCTGTCTAGCTTCGGATAACTGCATAAGGAAGTGGGCATCAAAGTATGGGGTTTGATTGTGCTCGATCCGAATCGGACCGTTTCCTGCATTCTAACCGTTGACGCGATAACCGTAATGCGGATCAGGGTTCCTTGTCTACACTCAATTAGTTTAGGGTATATGTTCTAGTAAGGCTGATTTGAGTGTGCCTCGATCTATAGCATGATAGCAATAGTCCGCACCGTGTAGTCAAACTATTGAAACAAGTTCATCTTTTGAATGATATTGCCTCCTCCACGTAAGGGTTTGACGATGCGCAAGTTGAGACCTGGCTTAGGAGAGTTGGGAGACTCGCCTTCAAACATACCTGATGTTTCTGATGTCTCGCCTTCGCCAAGGTCACCAATAGAATTTCTCAATGTTTCAACCAATTTATTGTTCTTGCCCTTGCTTTCCGCTAAAAATTCTCCAATTGAAAGGTATTCTTGGTGAAAATTGAGAATGGTGCTGTCCTGCTCTTCAATCGATTCGCTGTGATTACTTAATGATCTCTCGTTGACGTCGGAGTAGGAGTCTCTCCTCTTAGATTCAATAAGCGAAATTCTCTTCAAGCTCATTCTCGAACCATTTGCAGCACCCTCGGTGGTGGCGGAACTACTCAACTTTCTTTCCTTTGGGGAAACCTCCTTCTGTGGGGCTATCTTAGTATTTTCAGGATACTGAATATCCTCTAGATTGCATTCAGGGAGATCCTTGTCATCTTCTTCGACATTTGTTTGACCCACTGTAGCTCTTTTGGAAAAATCGAATCCGTTCTGGGCAATGGTTGGCGTTCTGAAAATTCTATTTCCGCCTGAAGATTTAGAATTGGAAAATGCAGACAGAGATGAGCCACGGTAAGGTTGCTCCGCGGACGATACTCTATGGTCACTTGCAATCATTGACACTTGTGATGAAATAGTTGCACCTTCTGGAACGTTGATTTCTTCATTGGAATCCAAGGATTGTGCCAGGTTATTCTCATTCAGTCTGAGAGCCAAGTTCGCGTCTCTTCTCGCACTCTTTTGCTCCTCGATAAATGATTTCTGATCCATATCTATAAATGTTTCCTTTGTCTTGTTATCCAAATAAAACAAGCTATCTCTGGCCTTGCTGTCCATCGAGTATAAACTTTCTCTCATGATACTTTCTCTTGCCAAAGAATATATTTCTTCTTGCTTCTCCTTGTTCAACTGGTTGAGCTTCTGTTGAATATCACCAAGTTTGTTTCTAAATCCCAAAGTTTCCCGCGAAATCGAAACTTGCTGTTCCTTTAATGCACCTTTCAACTTCCCGATCTTGAGATCTCGACTTTCTATGATCTTTTCAGAAATAAGCAAATGCTTACGCAAGTTATCGTTGATTGCCTCCACGTCATTTAATTTACCACTTAACTTGTAAAGTGAATTTTCGAGAGCAAATAACTTGGATTCCTCCTCGTGGCTGTTTTTGAGATTGCTCATTTTGAATCCAAGAATAACATTTTCCAACTCTGCGATTTTTTTATCTCGTCTTTCGACTTCTTCATGGAGTTGAAAAGTTGATTTTGTGGAGGCTAACGGCGATGACGAAATTGCATGAATCATTCCACCTGAAGGAATTCTTGTTCCTGATCCGGGTGTAGAGTTTGCTGCTGCTGCAAGTGCTGCTGAGACGTTTGTGTTTGACACAGATCCTACTGGAACTGGTAGTTTCGAAGTGAATTCCTTCGTTGGGGTGCGCGGGCTTACCATACTATTTCTAACGCTTGAGGGGATATTTGCACCCATGGGTATTGATGATGCCCGTGGCAGTTGAGTTTGGGTAGATTGGATTCGTTTGTCCTTTTCTCCATTTCTCCATTGTGTCAACTCCAATTCTAGTTGCTTGATGTATAGTTTGTTATTCTCGTTAGCTTTCTCTAGCTGAGCCACCTTCTGTCGTAAAGTACTTGCGCTCAATTCTGTATTGATATGAGCCGAATTCTTTATGTTTTTTGCTCGACTTCCAAATCGAAGCGTTGACAAGGTCTCGGCTTCGTTAAGAGAAGATGGCGAACAATTTATTATTAGCGACGTCCTTGAGTTTCCTCCTAATGATTCCTGCAATATTCTAGTAAGTTTTGAGTCACGATATGGAACATGTGTGGACTTTCCATCGGTTAATGCATTAATGACGTTTCCTAGCGTGGATAGCGAGCTGTTGATCTTTTTGGCTTCCTCTAGAGTTTGACCCTGAGCACCAGTTTTGTCCACTTTCTCACTGCCCGCCAAATCGGTCAAGAACAAGTGACTTCTTTTCATGATTCCGGAGTGTATATGTTTTTGGGTCAATTTTATCTCGAGTATTGCATGGGATCGGGAAGACTCCATATTCATGTTTGTCGCCACTCGCGTTCTGGACCTCAAACCTTCGGATAAAATTATACTGAGCTCGTCCAGGGAAGAGACAAATGCCTGGGACAAGCCCTTGACGTAGATCCCGTTGGTCTTGTCGTGGTGGATGGAAAACTTCTGGTCGGGATTCTTGTTGTTGGAAGTGTCGAGCAAGTCATTGATCTGCTCCAAGTGGAGTTCCATGAACGACACTCCGACGGTGAACTCGACATCGGAGGAGCCGTTGTGGATGCGGGTGAATATGTCGTGGGCGATTCTGGGTATCACACCTTTGTCGGTGTCATCATCAACCGAGGTCCCCATCATGGTATACGATTTGCCCGATCCCGTCTGACCGTAGGCAAGCACGGTTCCGTTGTATCCGTTGAACAAGTCGTCCACGGTTTTGCACACGGAAAAGTTGTAGACGTCGGCCTGGGCAGAGTCGGCCTGGAACACCTTGTCGAAGGTAAAGGTGGTGGCACCATCCTTGGAATCTATGGTCACGCTGTGGTCATCGGGAAACGACACGATGGACCGTCCATTATTTAGTTCTGACTCATCCTGGGGCCTAAACCGACATATCACTTTGATGTTGTTGTTTGTGGCGGCAGCGCTGAGCCCCGGATGGTCGGCGGCAATATAGTGGGAAACGTTGGGACTCGATGGAGACGTCAACGGGCTCTGGTGGAAGGAGTCGCCGTCATCGAGCATGTCCTCGGGAAGCCTGGAAAACACAGGGCTGGAGATTTCGGACATGGGGAGTGGCTGCTGTAGAACGAAGAGATAAACCGGTGGGAAAAGAGTACAGTCAAAAGGGAACACACACGGGCACGGATGCTGTTCGTCGGGAGGACAGAGCTTGGTGCTGGGAGGCTCGTGGAGATTGTTTGGAGCAGCAAAGTGTGCTTGGCAACTGGTGGGTCCGAGTAGACCGGTGCAGTGTGTTGTATTTCGGTTGTAAAGGCAGCTTACGTAACGGGCGGGATCAAATCACTGGCGGAGCACCAACGGGGTAGCGGGTGAGGCAGCACGGCAAGGACGAGGGATGACGCGTGTGGTGCAAATCCAAGCAGGACGGTGATGTAGGGAGCGGGCAGAACTGAGGGCCAGACGTGTTGTGATTGTGGGAGCACACTGCGTGGAAGCCCGGCTGCTTCAAGGGGAAATGAGGCGATGATCAGCAGCGGGATCAGCGTTGACAAGCAGAATTAGACGACGCCAGCCGTCAGGACAACCGATGCCGGCTGCAGGTAAACATTACACAAGCACGCGCGGGCCAACACGAGCAGTAATGCTAGCTGCAGTAGTGCGGGTATCGCGCGGGTATCACACGCATCTTGCGGACTGGGGTGGAGGCGATTTGCCCTCTCACCACTGGTGCGTTTGGTACTAGTCTGTTGTTGTTGTTGTTGTGCCGCACGAACCTGTTTTCCTAATGCACTCCACAACTATAGGCGTAGTGGGGTGTCTGGGAACAGAATTTACAGTCGGTGCGCCACAACTAGTCTGCAGTCGAGCTGCACTCAAGCATGAGCTGATGCTACAGAAATTGTGCATGGCTGCAATGTTGTCATGTGCCCCCTCTAGTCTTCATCCGTACATGCAGCTACATTGACAGCTTGATGCTCCCGACATTGGTCCTGCCTTCGCCAGTAGTCATATGTGTTCGTCTGCTTTTGTCTCTGGAGACGCTGTCAGACACATTTCTTGTACTCGCTCGAAGCCCCATATACGAGGCTCTTCCAACGGTTTCCAAACAAGGACACCTAATTGCGTACATTTTCTGTGCGAAACTCCACTCCTCGTGGCAATCGTTCCAAGACAACAGCCGTTGCTCTCAAGAAGCGAGGCGCCCCCCTAAGCGCATTTCTGGACTCTCGTGCCGGCATATCACGTGCCACACCCATCACCTTGACCACTTACAAATTGCTACCAGGGCCACTGACAACGTGAAACGACATAATAATTCATTTTGATGGCGAGCGACTCTTGTCTTGTTTGCAAAGAGACACCCTCCGTGACTAAATTGTGTCATTTTGGCCATATGGGGTAATCTATCATACGAAGTGCGGCTGAACCCCTTCCAAACAACCAGGTCAAGAAATCGCGTTCTTGCTCCCCACGATGCTTTGCTAAGAACAGCAATGACGTCTAGTGACTCCTAGAACCACCTTTCTCCCGCCTGTGTCTGACACCTCGTCAGCCCTGTTTTTTCTGCGACACATTCATGTCCGGGTCCCTCTGAGCGCATAAAATTACCCACCTCACTTTATTACAAAAGCGACGAGCTGGTCCATCGAAAACGTATCCACTTAACGGTTTTCAGCATTCACTATGGCCCAGCTTTCATCCCAGGGCAATAATGCTATCATATATTTGACCTATGCATTCTTGTTGGCCACGGGGTTGTTCTTGGCCTGGAGGTTCTCATCCCTGGGGACTTTCCTCTCATCCAACGGAACACAGCGAGGAATCCCCTTAGCGTTGAATTTCATCGCATCAGGTATGTTTGAATCAAGGAAACATGGTTGACTTCCTTAGCTCTATCGTAGAGTGTTAACACGGGTGTCTTTTTTTCTTCTCCAGAGAAGCTTAAAGTCTGAGAATATACCGTTCGGACTCGATCAAGTTGAAGCTTGCGTGAGGACCGTTAGCACACAAATGAAACTAACATCACAGCTATGGGTGTGGGTATTATCACCACGTACTCTCAGATTGCAAACCAGGCAGGTTTGCATGGTTTGTTGGTGTACACCTTATGCGGAGCCATCCCTATCCTTGGATTTGGATTATTGGGACCCATTATCCGTAAAAAGTGCCCGGAGGGGTTCATTTTCACCGAGTGGGTAAGACACCGTTACGGCGTAGTCACCAGTCTCTACTTGTCGTTCTTCACGTGCTTGACGATGTTCTTGTTCATGATTGGAGAGTTATCTGCCATTCGGGGTGTCATCGAGACTTTGACGGGCATGAACGCTCTTGGTGCCGTTATCGTTGAGTGTGTCGTCACCTCTATCTATACCGCCTATGGAGGATTCAAGGTCAGCTTCATTACCGACAATTTCCAAGGGGTTTTGGTGCTTGTCCTTCTTATAATCTGCGCCTGTGGAATGGGGTCGTATATCCACATTGATCCCTCCAAGATCGGGGAGAGTGGATTGCTCAAGGCAAACAAATTGGGATGGCAGTTGTTGTATATCTTGTTTGTGGCCATTGTTACTAACGACTGCTTCATGGCCGGGTTCTGGTTGAGAACTTTTGCCTCCAAGACCAACAAGGACTTGTACATTGGGACATCCATCGCTGCTGTGGTAGTCTTGGTCATCACCACTCTTGTGGGTATTCCTGGAATGCTAGCGGTGTGGAGTGGCGACTTGACGGTGCTGGACCCTGACGGAGCCAACGCCTTCTTTATCTTGTTGCACAAAATGCCCCGGTGGATCGTGGCGTTTGTGTTGATCTTCTGTATTTGCTTGTCGACTTGCACGTTTGACTCGCTCCAATCTGCCATGGTGTCGACCATTTCGAACGATGTGTTCAGGAACAAGTTGCCCACCATTTACATCAGAGCCCTGGTGGTGATCATCATGGTCCCCATCGTGGTGTTGGCGGTCAAGGTGGCGAACAATATCTTGCAGATCTACTTGATTGCCGACTTGGTTTCTGCTGCCGTGATCCCGGTGGTGATGTTGGGATTGAGCGACACGTACTTCTGGTTCATTACGGGATTTGACGTGATGGTCGGAGGCTTGGGGGCGTTGCTTGGAGTGTTTATCTTTGGAACGGTGTACTACCACAGCGCCAAGGAGGGCGGCAAGTTGTTGTTGTTGTGGAACGGAATTTACGACTCCAGCGACTGGGGACCTTTTGGAGCGTTTGTCATTGCTCCAGTGGGCGGGATAGTCATCACGCTTGCCCTGGTGGCTGTGAGGTTGACCGTGTTGTATGTTTACAGCAAGGTGACAGGAAAGGAGTTCCGGGCGTTGGATAGGCCTGAGCCCAGGGAAGACGAGTCGGAGACCGAGGTGGTGTCGCTGTATGGGTCCGTGGAGGAGCATGCAAAGAAAGACAGGGACGTGTGATATTTGTAGACCGTATAGAGGACTGGCACTTGAGCCGGTCCACTTTAATTCACATTCATAATGGATTGTATGGCTGCAAATAGCCTTGGAGCAACGGGAAAACGAGCGCGGAAACGGGAAAGGGAAGAGCTGGAACCAACCGTTACATTACGTCAGCTTGGTCGTTCTTCCGAATGGTGCTCTGGCCCCCTCAAGCATGCTGCTTCTTTGATGCTGGGTTTTCCCGTGTAGGACCCGGTTCACGTGCGGTGCTTCTTATCTTTTCCGGAGCATCACAAATGAAATTGCCCGGCGATAAGATTTGCTAGACCAACGTTCTTTTGACCACAGCTAGAGATCCTCCCCTACCAGACAGCGCACAAGCTCCCCTGCTCTAATAAGCTGTGCTGAATCGGGCTGTTGTGAACTTCCATCCCCTGAATACTCCACTCACCAACAATGGCGGAAGTACCGCATTCCCGCCGGATGGCCCAATGCATTTGTGCCATCACCTGGTGTCTCCTTTCAGGAGGACCCATCTTCGGGTTCGCTGCTCTCAAAACGGTGCTCATCAACGAACACGTCTACGAGCACGCGTGTGACGTTTCGTCCGACCCAACGTGGGCTCGGGTGTTTTCCAAGCCGGCTGAATATGTCGTGGGATCAGGGACGGCGGCTCTCTGCACCAACCAGGACTTGAAGCTCAACATGATGTTTACGTTTGCCGCCATGTTGACCAACGTGTCGGCGTTGGTCATTGGAAGAACCTTGGACTTGTATGGGCCCCGGGTGTGCGGGTTGGTGGGCGCTGGGTTCCTCTACTTGGCGTGCTTTGTGTTTATTCAAGCCGGGTTCTTGCAGGAACACACGTTCGTGGACCCCTACCTTACTGGCTACGCCTGCTTGGCTTTGGGCGGCCCGTTTGCCTTCATCTCGTCGTTCCAGCTTTCCAACTCGTTCCCCAAGAAAAGCGGCCTCATTCTTGCGTTAATCACGGGTGCGTTCGACGCGTCCTCGGCCGTGTTCTTGCTCTACAAGATCTTCTACTTCCGGCTCGACGGGGCGTTCTCCGTGGCCCAGTTTTTCCGGTTCTACTTGGTGGTTCCCACGTTTATCGCGTTGGCACAGCTCACCATCATGCCCTCTGAATCGTACAAGGCCACCGCGGAGCACATCACGGTTACCGCGGACGAAACCTCGCCCTTGTTGGAGGGTGAGAGTGCTTCCGAGACCTCGCAGCCCTCTGGAAGAAGAGACTCCATCGGTGATGCGTTGAGACAGCCATACGAGGAAGAGGGCCAGGAACACTTGGAAAAGCACGCTGGTGGCATTTTTGGCATCTTGCATGGACACAGTGCCCACTACCAGGTCCGCACCCCGTGGTTCTACCTCATGGCCCTCTTCACCACCATCCTGATGTTGCGGTTGAATTATTTTGTTGCAACCATCGGTTCGCAGTACGCTTATATGTTGGACGGACCCACGGCGTTGTGGTTGAACAGGTTCTTTGACTTGGCGTTGCCCTTGGGCGGAGTGGTCTCCGTCCCATTTGTGGGTTTCTTCTTGGACACCTTCTCCTCGGTGTTTGTATTGGACACCACATTGGCCATCTCCCTTTTGACTGGGTTCTTGGGGCTCTTCAGCAACTATGTCGCGGGAATCGCCAATATTTGTCTTTTCGTTGTGTACAGACCGTTATTCTACACCGTGGTGAGTGATTACTGTGCCATGGTGTTTGGCTTCGATACCTTTGGCACGGTCTATGGGCTTATCATCTGTTTCTCCGGGGCATTCAACTTCAGCCAGACCCTCTTGGACCGGTTGACTCACACCACGTTCCACATGGACCCGTTGCCCATCAACGCGATTTTGCTCGCGCTGTCGGTGGTCATAGGCACCGCCACCGTGTGGTACGTCAGGAACCAGGCCCGGGCGTTCCACCACGTTCGAAAGGTAGCCTCGCCGTAAGTTCCGAGGGTATATATCACGTGACTCGTTTTTCAATATACGATTTCTTGCACCTGAGACACGTAAACATCGACAAAGGACCGATGAGACGATTTTCTGGGCTTCTAGTGCTAGCAGCAGCAGCAGGACTAGCAACAGCCTCGCTAGGCGACCGGCTTCCGGAATACCAGGAATGTGTCCAGAAATGCATACTGGTTATGCATTGCCACCATAGCACAGTATTTGAAGAGATCGAAGCTGCACGCCAGGGCATGTACCGAAAGAGGCTTACCAGCGACGACTTCACCCTGCAGCACCAATTGTCATACTTTGCGCGGTTCCTCTGGAACTGCGACGACGACTGCAACTACAAGTGTCTGCAGATCATCACAGACCAGCGACAGGCTGCAGGACTTCCTATGGTGCAGTTTTACGGCAAATGGCCCTTCACCCGGGTGTTGGGGGTGCAGGAGATCTTACTGGTAGCGTTCTCCATGGCAAACTTCTATGTCAACTACATCAACCTCCTCAAGGTGCTCAAGCAGTACAATAAGAACAAGAAGGATCCCAACGATCGGTACCACGCCATGTACCGACAGTATGTGAACTTTTTAGCGGTGGCGCTCTTCGGGTGGGCAGCAAGCACGCTCTTCCATATCCGAGACAACGCACTCACCGAGACCATGGACTACTTCGGGGCGTTCGGCATCGTGTTGTCCAACTTCAGTTGCATCAGCGTGCGTTATTTTGGAATATTCCATAGCGCACGCAAATTGCTTCTCTGGCAGATGGTGATGTGCATGATATATGTGGGTCACTGTGTGCGACTTTATGCCCACTGGGACTACGGCTACAACGGCAAGATCAACTTGGTGTTTGGCTTTGCCTCCATCATATTGTGGATCGCCCATGCGCTCCGGGTGAACCGCCAGTACAAGAACAATTTCATCGTCTACAATAACTCCATCCAGCTCTTGCCGTTCGAGACCAAGATACTCACCAAGCTCAACATGCTCTCGATGTCGCAGGCGAAGCTTGTACCGGTGATCCCCATTTTCTTGAACGTGTGGATGATGATGGGCATGGCGTTCGAGGCGTTCGACTTCGAGCCTCTTTTCCGGTTGATGGACGCCCACTGCATCTGGCATATCTTTACCATCTTTCCTACGATAGTGTGGTTTGACTGGAATATCTGGGATATTGAATTAAGCAAAGTGGGCGAACTAAATAAGACTAGTTAGAAGGGTTCGGACCGAAATACAAATGCCAGCTGGTGCTGGCCCGTGAAGTGAAAGGTGCGTATACGCAATGCAAATGAAGGTAGCTTGTAGTGTGGGAGCCTGCAATGGAAGTGTCAGCTGAAGAAATGCAGAGGGGTCGCATATCGCACCTCATGGGCGGATATACTGCCAGGCTTAGATGCGGGATGTTAGGGGATGCAATGGGATATGAGATCATGGGATCCTCGAGGCGGCTTTTCCTCGAAAATAGCCGTTCGTGCTCGAGATCGTTCTCGCGCTACACCATCTGTGAAGGGTTGCTTGTGGAGTCCTTGGAGCTGTGGGAACGATTGCTGTAGAAACTAGCAGCGTAGTACAACGCAAAGAGCGCCAATGCAAACATCAAAACCGCA
This sequence comes from Suhomyces choctaworum, assembly GCA_030568475.1. NCBI lineage: Eukaryota > Fungi > Ascomycota > Pichiomycetes > Serinales > Debaryomycetaceae > Suhomyces > Suhomyces choctaworum. The sequence continues at coordinate 316,872 of JAJMGE010000006.1, read as the reverse complement.
GGCTTGGGCGAGGTGACGTTGTCCAAGGCATGAGAGAGTTCGCTGGAACCCTTTTTTGGCAACAAGTCGTAAGTCAGTAGCTTGATAAAGGGCATGATGTGTTTCAAGTTGCCCGTAGCATAGAAGGCATGTTCGCCTAACAAGGCTGGGTCTGAAGTTGGTAGAGGGAGGACCATATTTAACGAGTGGCTCTTTTAATTGCCATTCTGCGTCCATGGGTGCTGGCTCTTTATATAAGGAGTAGGCCTCCCCTTGCTCATGCGCAGACACAAAGTTAAGAAAAAAAGCTGCGACTGACAAAAGTTCGGTGACAAATCCATCGGACATCGCTTAGGCCCCTTACACATAACCGTGCTGAGCAAAAAAAAAAAGTGAATACCTGGTCCGGAACATGGCCCCTACTCACAGGCGCCAGATACATGTCCGATCCGGCGACTTGAACTCTCGCAGAGACTAAATGGCCATTGGATCTCGGTGTCTGCTCATGCAGACGATGAGCATGGAACATTTTTTGTCTGTGTTTACTGCAAGCGAGCGAGTGTCACACACTTTAATTTTAGAAGCTGGCTATTTACCTTGCGCAAAAAAAAAGGCACCCAGGCTCGCTGCGGCAACCTGCGACGGGGTTATGGAATCAGTTGAAGCAGTGCAATCAGCAGTATGCGCTTGGTACCTGAGATGACGAAATCAGGCTACATCCAGGTTCACAAGTCCGGAGTGCTTTCGTTTCAACCTTGCTCCGGGCACAGCCATTGGCCACCAACGGCGCATGGCTGTCATCCCATCCACTGCAGCCTGCATGCACACAACTGCGGCGCGCGGGCTCATTTATCCAATTAGGTAACTGGGTTTGTGTGACCAGGTTGCGAACGGCGCAGTCACCTCGGTGCATGCAGGAACTGCAACCTGTGGCTATCTTGGAATTAACCAAAACAGGTTGTGCGCACTGTACAGCAGGGTGTGCATTCGCTAGTAGATAGCGACGAATGTATTATGCTAACAATATGGAAAAATCCCGCTCGCACAGCACTACCGTGAGTGCTCGTGCCGTCGGTACAAAACGCAATACTGGTGAAGATATTCCAGATAAGTCCGCTGCAATATTGCCGTTATTTGTTGGATCTCTTGAACTTGCTGAAAATCAGCCTCTTTTGCTTCTTATCTCCAAGAGGAGAAGGAGGAAGCGAGTACTCACTCAAACTGGTGTTGCTGCTGGCAATGCTTCCGAGGAAAGCACTACCTATTGGCGAGGGACGAGGAGTAGCAAATTGCTCACTGTCGATCGGTGTAGGAGGGGTCAAGATCGTCGTCCGAAGATTTTCCGTCTCATGGATGCTCTTGAATCCCAACCCGGGTAATGTGAGGTGGATGTCGTTGCTGGTGGGGCTCAAGTTGGTGTAGGAACTGCTGGAGGCAAGTGAGTCCAATCTAGCTCCCGACATGATGGAGGTGTTGGTGCTTTTGGAGCTGATGCTTTCGTTTCTGTTGATCTTGCCGGGTTTTTTGGATCCGCTCTCGAAGTTTCTGAAGATACTGCTATCGTCTCTCTCAGAGAGCTTGTCCTGCTGGTCGTCGATAATAGGGCTCCTTTCTCTTTCTTTTTCGTTGATGATGAGTTCACCCAAGATGTAGTTGAGAAGGTTCGCCCAGAGCCCAAACAAATCGTCGAAACTATTCAAGTTCGAGGTGGACTGGTTGATGGAGGTGGCGGTCTTCAAGTTTTCTATGATGGTGTCCACCAACTTGGCGATCAAGGCACGGTGGGTCTTCACACTAATTTCGTCTTCCCTTGGTGTTACCATGTACTTTTCCGGTCTTCTGCTCTGCAAGCTACCGTTGATAGCCAACTGGTTGTCGTACATCCTGAAGTATGCTTCTCTCATGGCATTTATGAATTCGTAGTTAAAGTCATTAAAGTAGAAGAAATTGTAGTTTTGGATGGTCTGGATATCTGCGAGTGAGTCCAAGTTGGTAGGGTTCCCAGACAACGTCGACAAGTTGTACAAAACGTAGTCGACCAAGTCTCCGAAGAATTGCATGGTCTCGTGGATGGCGGGAAGAAGTTCGAAGTAGTTGATGCTGGATTTGACTTCGATAGAGTCGAACTTCATGTCTTGATATATGTTGTTCCAGAATTGGTTCGATTTAAGCAAGGATCTGACGCTGGTACCACGTTGTCTCTTGGTGGGTTTTTGGACCTTGTTATCCGTAAAGCTGAACTTGTTTAACCGGTAAAGCATGTCCATCTCTTCGTCATCCTCCTCGCCATTGGATTCCTCATCAGTTTTTATATCGTGCATGTCTCTGGCAGTGAGCACGGGCACAAAGGTGGGGTCCAACGACTTCTTTTCCTTAATTTTACTCTTCAACTGGTCAATCTTTCTCATGTATCTCAACTTATGTGAGCCGTCTCTTCTCATCTGATTAGCCTTCAATTGGATCATCTGGTAGTCGTTGGAAAATTCCTCGTAGTAACTGTACCTCAAGATGTGCACATTTCTGATGGAGAACAACAATTCGCCAGTTTCCTTCCTGTATTTGTTCAAGGTCTCGTTTAATCTTTGATTCTTATTGTCGTTGGTGATGGTTTCGAATTTCTTTTCGAAATCGCTGATCTTTTGCTCCAAGGGCAGCAAGGGAATGCACTTGTAGATGTAGCTGTCGGTATCCAAGTCGTAAACCTTCTTCTTGCGTTCATGCAAAGGCACGTACTCATCGGAACTTGACGCAGGACTCCAGTTGGAATGCTTTCGAGGAGCCCTTTTGAGACTTCTGGCCGAGCTTCCGCTGGAAGAGCCGGATCTAACAGACTGTGTGTCGCCGGTCCTTGGCTTTCTGCGTACCTTCTTTTCCCTCTCCAATCTCTGGAGATGGGAATTGCTTTGAAGCATCATAAACCCAGACATGGCTTATGAATGGTTAAAGTTGCACTGGTAGTCAAGAAGATAACAAACGGGGCCCGGTAGGCAATATATATGTAGCAGCCAAAAAAATTTCCGGTCTGGATGCATGCAGCAAAGTCAATGGAATAATTCCGCCACTCAAGACGCGCATGCAACGTACCCCGAGTAAAATAAGAATTCTACCTAGCGAGATAATAATAATAGCTATGGTGCAGCTCGTCCCGGCGAACCTCAGTGCAATTTCACGTTAGAGTTCGGGGCATAAGAAGACATTCTGTTGGGTCGGCATTCTGCACGATGAACTCACTCGTTCCGGAATCGGCATCCCTGAAGGTGATGGCCACGGTTCGTCTAACCAACAATAGACCCGCTGGCTGCACAATTTTTCATATTGGGAAAGACACCACTGAGCAAAAAAACCTAACGACTGCCGCACAACCTGCAGTGCGCCCTCACCGCACACCCTGCACGGACATGCCTCTTCCTGCGGGCTGCTAAATGCACGAGGCACATACACGATCCCCCCTCAGGACAATAGGGCTGAGAGGAAACAATAGGCCGTTACCTCAAAAGAAATCCTTGGCCAATGAATGCCGCACAAACCCTCGAAGTCGGATTAATTTGCGTGCGGTCTAATCGGAGTTGTTATCGGTCGTTGCATATCACATAACCTGAGCCGTATGTGTGGACTCCTCCGATGGTTGTGAGGCTTCCTGCCAGTGGCGGTATTATTCAAAGGGTGTCTATGTCTGCAGCTCCGTTCATCTTGGGGTAACGCGCGTCTGCTCCGGCCTATGCCGTTGCAGCGCATCCAAGTCATGTTAGATACCACACCGCACCTTGACGCACGATATCGCCGCCGACGCAATCTCTCGCCATAAAGCAAGCAATTGCCACGAAGCCTTGACACCCGCGGTCACTGCCAAAATGGTATTTCGAGCTTTGGTCCGCCAGTTCCCGCACCCCATCACCACAGCTGCATACCAATACATGGTGTTTACCATATCATGTTTGTTGACTTCGCCTGGCTGCATCTAAGTGTTGCACCAGCAATTGCCCAAATCTCCACAGTGCCGGTATGGACATTCACCAGCACCCCCTGCGGGGCCCTACTACAAACGGCTCATGCTTTCCGTTGCAAAGCCCGACGCGCTTTTCGTTCTCGAAACCGCTGCAAGTAACATTATCGCCGTCTATGCATCGTCATACATTGCGTCAGGCCCCAGTTGAATAGCACCCCCTCAATTTACCTACATTTGTTGCAAGAAAAATATTTCAAGCACTCCACGGTTTTTTCGCCTATACCTGCTGGTCCAACCAAACCGCTGCTAAATTTGTGCCTGGCCGGTAATTGCGTGCGCCAACACTCGATTCAGGGGAACGACGACGTGCGACTATAGCCACTATAATACGTTTGGCGATGGCGTTTTTTCTTCCTTTGGGGCTCCTGTCTCGGATGACACATTTAGATGCCGGTAGCCCTCGATTAGGTTCTGTTGAGAACTTTTAGATTCCCAATCCTTTTTGGTGGTTATGTCTGCAGCATAAGTGCTGTGGAGGTTGTGGATGAATTTGGTCCACCGCGATGTCCGCGTCATCAGCTCCTGTGGGTTCCTGTAATTGGACACTGCGCGCAGCGATATGCCTGCTGCTTGATGCATGGCCAACGTCCATTAGCCCAAAAGGGACCGCCTCGCGCCGAATGCATATCCTAACATGCATTACGTCGCCGAACCTACTCCTGTTCGCATTGCTTGTGCAGCTAGTGATTGGTGTTCCCTGGCGTGCGGCTCTGTGCACCCTGAAAACGGAAATATTGTGCAAAGATGTGGGTGTTAGTTGCATTCCTGGCATGAGTAATTATGCCAACTTTACGGCGACTGCATTATGGATTCATGCATTCCTGGTGACCTGTGTTCCCTTGCCATGAAATCAAAACAGTCCTGTGATTCTGTCAATCTGGCTCAAGATAACTCCTTCTGCGCCACTTCGACTTTCTATGTCTAGGTTGTGTCTGCCAGTATATCGGCCGAACGCCGTAAATCATCGGCTCAGGTTGAAAAAATATTTGCCGAATAATGCGGCATTGTGAGTGTCTAGCGAGCATCTGTCAGGGGGTCAAAAACAAATTCCGATACCGGGAGTCGAACCCGGGTCTGCTCGGTGAAAGCGAACCGTGCTAGCCGTTACACTATATCGGAGAATTTTTATTAAAAATGTATGCTAGATTGTAATATTAAGTTATTTGAATAAAACTGCTTAAAATCACCCCAAAATCTCTCTTGGAGTTTTCTAGCCAGCTGTTAACTCTTTTTGGCTGTTTTAGAGTCACCAAACGGAACTCGAAGTCAAAATTAAAAATATTCCAAAAATAACAACCCTATGCCTTAAATCCATCCCTATTCCAGCCGGAGATCTGCCTTTATCTACTCCCCGTGTCATACTTCCATAATGAACTTATTGTTCCGAGAACTATTCTTATTTTAAATCAAAAATTTGACCTCTGTCTTAAAAGACCGAGAAGCTCAGAGCTTACTTTATCTAAATGCTCAAATTTATCTATTGTATTGGTGATATCATTCTCCGAGAATAACAATTATCATATCACCCAAGTGTGAATTATCCCTTTTAAAATGATATTTTTTTCTCTACCGTTCTCCAATGCGATTGCAAAATTGTAAATTTTTTTAACTTTCTGAAATCTTTGAAGTGAAAAATTACCCCAAACTACGTCACACAATCTAACAGCAAGTCAGAAGACTGCTCATGCTAACACTGAGCACACGACGCAGGTAACTGCAATCTTTGGGCATTGGTAGCGATTCGAGTCACGTGACCACTTGCTTCACGTGACGATAGACTTTGCACACGAACGAAAATGAAAAGTTTTCGAGAGATCCCTACCATAGCATAAGCATGTTTAGAAATAGTATACGGAGCATTTCCAGCAGTGCAGCTACGCTTGTCAAATCCGAGCCAATACCCATAAACACATACAACAATGCCAGATCGGCCTTCAATATCAAGCCAAAGAAGTCCCAGGGCTTAATCCACAACCCACCAGCGTCCATCTCCAAACCCTCGATTAAGACCCCGAAGGCATTTCTCCCCCAGTCCGATCCCAGGAAGAACGTTCCCAGTGGACAGGAATTCACCAAGGAGCAGTTAGCCAACTATCCCATCATCAACAGATACGAGGCACAAGGCAACAGAAGTTACGACGTCACGCCGGAAACCGTGGAAAAAATAGTAGCATTGAGAAAAAAGGACCCTAAGGTGTGGACGATCAGCAAGTTGAGCAAGGAGTTCGGGGTGGACCAGAGAAAGGTGAATGTATTTGCCGGTATATTACAGGACGAGGCACAAGTTGACCCAGAGAAGGGATTATCCCAGAGGCAACGCCAGAGAAGGTCCGAGATGAAACGGAGAACGCAATTATGGTTAAGAGCTGAATTTTAATTTGTACATAGACATATCAGGCAACTCGAAAACGAAAATTCTAGCATAGAGCAACATCCAGGTATGGAATCGTAGCAAAAATAGCGCACAGTCAGGATAAGGATCCAGACCGCACTCTTAGTTCAATTCACAGGTACTTCCAACTTGCATTTGGTATCTATGCAATGGTTCAAAATAGTCTAAGGCTGGCGCGCGCACGACCATTTTTTGTTCTGGTTCAACACTGCGAGAATCGTACTTCACACCTACTACGGTAATCCAGCACCATGAGCGAAAACGTAAGTACAAACGACCATGACGACCCACGTGAACGAGGACTAACTCTTCAGAAATACGGAAGCCGCAGAAGATACGAAAATAGATCCGGTGGCAGTGCCACAAAGCAAGAGGGCCCAAAGAGAGAGGCCATCTTGGATTTGCAAAAGTACAAGGACCAGAAGATCAGAGTCAAGTTCATTGGCGGCAGACAGATTGTGGGGACATTGAAAGGCTACGATCAATTGATGAACTTGGTGTTGGAACAGGTGACCGAAACCATCCGAGGTATGTATAGAGCTTCCGGAATTAAGGCAGGCATTTGCAATGGTATACTAACTAGCTAGACCCAGAAGACGACACTGTGGTGACCGACGCCACGAGAGAGTTGAACTTGGTCGTGGTGAGATGCACCTCCTTATTGACCATTTCTCCATTGGACGGCAGTGAGATTATTGACAATCCGTTTGCGGCTCCACAGGAGGAGTAAGAAAAGACATTTGTATAATAGAAACGAGCTAATACACGGAAAGCAACAATTTGCTGGGTAGAGAGAGTTGGATGACGAGCTAGTGCCAGTATCAGGTATCGTTGGAATGACCAAGTGTGGGAGCATGTCTGAAAGGGCTGAGCCCTCATACTAAGATTTCCGTCCAGTATTCGTTTCCTCGGCGTTCCATGGTAATCTGCTTTTTCCTGCCCTTTTCTCCCGTCTCTCACCATTCTGCTCTCTCTCTATCTCGATCGCCAGATTCTGCCGCACACTAAATTTTGAATCCCGCGTTATAGTCAGGAATTCATCTTGTTATCTCATCGCACCAAAGATGTCCGCTTCCCAAGAAGTCCACAAGAACGTGATTCTCCTCCCACAAACAAACCAGCTCATTGGGTTATACTCCATCATCCGGGACCAGAAAACCAAGCGTGGTGATTTTGTGTTTTATTCCGACAGAATCATCAGATTGTTGGTGGAGGAAGGCTTGAATCAGCTTCCTGTGGAAAAAACCACCATTTCGTGCCATGGAGGCCACGAGTATGAAGGCGCCCGTTTCTTGGGCAAGATCTGTGGTGTCTCCATTGTGAGAGCAGGCGAATCGATGGAAATGGGTCTCAGAGACTGTTGTAGATCTGTGAGAATCGGCAAGATCTTGATTCAAAGAGACGAAGAAACAGCATTACCCAAGTTGTTCTACGAGAAGTTGCCCGAGGACATAAGCGACAGATACGTATTCTTGTTGGACCCAATGTTGGCTACCGGAGGAAGTGCCATGATGGCGGTGGAGGTGCTTTTGAACAGAGGAGTGAAGATGAACAGAATCTTATTCTTGAACTTGTTGGCTGCCCCCGAAGGTATAAAGGCGTTCCAGGAGAAGTATCCCGCGGTCAAGATCATCACCGGTGGCATCGACGAGAAATTGGACGAAGACAAGTACATTGTTCCTGGTCTCGGTGACTTTGGTGACAGATACTACTGTATCTAAATAATATCGTGTTAGCATTAATATAGTCTATAACATTACATGTACTTTCGATGCACAATCTCCGGGTCCTCCATGTACTCTGCCGATGTAATCCACATTTTCTTGAACGTGCTGAGTCCCGCCAAAATACTGCCTCCAATCCATGTGGAGTACTTTCTTTCGGGGGGAGCGAAAATCTTGACCTTCATTTTAGTGGAGTAGTTCTCGGTCTTGTTGGACCAAACACTGGAACTGTCGTTGGACAATTGCTGACTCTTCAACTCATTCAACATCCTGTCCCCAAAGTTTTTCAACAAGGTATTTCCACCGGAGAGAATGATATTTTGATACAAGGTGGGCCGCAAGTCCAAGTCTGTCTTTGAAACCGCCAAACTTGTTAGTTCATGTAGTCCTGGCGACTCATCTCCAATCAATAGAGGATTAAACAAGATCTCGGTGGACCTAAACCGTTCACTTCCGAGCTTGATTTCGTGGCCATCGGGGAGTTTGAATGTCAGGTATAGCCCCGAGTCGTCGTTGCTGTAGTAATTGGAGTATTTCTTTTCGTCTTTCGCAGGATCTTTGGATACAAAGCACGTTTTTTCCTTAATGAGGCGGACAATCTCAAGCTCCGAGCTGCTCAGAAGAGATATGCCGGTCATTCTTCGCAAATTGAGGGCCAACTGTTCAGTTATGTCTCGACCAGCGATATCCAATCTCTTCACTGATGTAGGCAAGGAAAAACCTTCGAATATGGGCACGATATGGCTGATTCCATCACCGCTATCGACAACCACCCCGGTGGTTCTACCAGAGGCATACAAGGATAGCACTGCCTGGATGGCGATGTATAGACTCGGCACGTTGAACAGTTCAAAGAGCACTTGCGACATCTTATCTCTATTGGTCTTGGGATTCAACGGGGCCTCTGTGATCAACAACGGATGGTCTTCTGAGTTGATTTTAAGATCCTGAGTGAACGTATGGTACCACAACTTCTCCATGTCATTCCAATTCTTGACAATGCCATGTTCTATGGGATAGGAGAGCTTGAGGATGCCTCTGTTGTTTTGGGCGAATTCGCCGATAAACGTGTCATCCTGGAGCTTCTGACTCAGGGATCCCGTAGCACCCGTAGAAGAGCCGGCGGTGGTACTCGTGGAAAGCAACGAGCCCGCCATCACCTTCTGGTATTTGGGCCTTCCTATGATTGCCGAGCCGTAGCTCTTGGGCTTCTCGTCGCCCGCGAAGCCGGCCTTGATGTTACCAGAACCATTATCTATGACCACGGGCTGGTTGTAGAGGTCCATGGGAAATGCTGGGATCGAATGCCACGGATTGATAGCCTGGGCGTAGATGGTGATCTAGATCGGGCGGGATCGTCTGTTTACAATTGTTAAGCTGCGAGCGCGATAGTTGTGGTGCTGATCAGGAACAAACGAACTAAACGCAGTGACGCCAAACCATACCTTGCGAGAAAAAGCGGCTTCTTCCACCACCTGCGTACTCGTATTATCAAGTGTAATTCACCCAGTCCAACCCAGCACGAGACCTATAAAAAGCCGGCCCATTCTTCGCGCTGTTTGCACCTGAAACACAGCCACCAACTTTGATACAACCAGGCTTGATCACCACCATTTGAGACGATGCTGGCGCTAAACACCCTCTCCAACAACCAGAAGGCCCAGCTCAGGAACGCCTTCACCCTCATCGACGGCGAGTCGAGAGACTCCACCATCACGAAGCAGGATCTCGTGAACCTCTACAACCAGCTCGGGCTTACGGTGCCAGGAGACGACCAGCTCACCGCCATGTTGTCGATGGAGGGAAGCAACGGCAAGGGAATCAACTTCACGCAGTTTCTGAACATCATGGCCAAAGAGTTCCTGAAGTTCGACGACCGGATGACCATCTACAACGCCATGAAGTCGTTTGCCCAGGCCGAGGATCCCAAAAAGTACACCGAGGACTTGATAATCGACGTGGAGACGTTGAAGGAGGCGTGCTGCTCGGTGCAGCTAGGCGAGATCGGTTCCGGAGACCACCGGCTTTCCCGAGCCACGTTTGACAGAATGGTGAACGGGTTCGTCAAGGAACAGATGGACGGCCGAAAGCTCTTTATGGCATCGAAATGGCTCGACGCCTACATCGACTGAATGTCCTGCGTCAGCATGGCGTGACGCATGTATTGATTAATGTACAAGTATATAGGGCAGGGCCCAGCAGCAATGCAGGGACAACTAATGGTCAACAATTAATTCGTCACATCCCCAGTCTTCGAACGAGCCGTCAGGAAGGTACCGTCTCACCACCAAGGGAATTTTCCTTTGCGCCAACTCCTTCATGGCGATCTGTAAAGGATCCGTCTCACCTTCGATGTCCACCAACACCGGAGCATTGAGCGAGATCTGCAACGCCCTGGTTCCCAACACCCGTGCACGCTCGTATTTGGTCATGTACGGCGTGGTGTTGCGCTTCTCCTTGGGTATGGCCAATTCCTTGGTGGTCTTGGCCCTAGGCTGAGCAGCAGCAGCAGCATCTTCTGGCCCAAACCCTCCGTTGACTATGGTCTTTCCGTCGACAGTCTTGAGTTCTCCGTTGGCATCGGCGGTTTCAGGCTCGTTAAAGTCGTCGTCCGAGAAGTGTTCAGGCTGCTCGAAGTCGTCAAAGTGCTCCACACCCTCGTTGAAGGCGTTATCCTCGACGTCTGACATGGTGATGGTGTAGAGCTCTTCTCGGTGAAAAAACAGGTGTATATGTTGGCGGTGCACGCACGACCCTACAGCCACACCGACACTGGACGAGGAACAGCTGGATTCGGGGGCCACAAAGAGAGCTTTCTACGCTGGGTACGGCATTGTGTATTTATGCGGAGTCCGCTATTTATTATGGAGGACCATCACCTCGGAATATGCACAGGTCTTAGAGTTCATTGGCGTAAGGCAAGTAGTCGACGTCACCAATGGCAACGTAGTTGAACTTGGAAACTGAAGCACTACCAGAGTCAGCCTTGAAGCTCAAAGGAGTCTCGAGGGTGGATTGTAATGCAACAGATAATTGAGCAGCCTTGGTGGCCTCGGACAAAGCGGAGGACGACACCGAAGTGAGGGCCTTCTTGGCTTCCTTGATGCCGTGGGCGACCTCGGTGGCAGCACCGGACACCGACACCACGAACAAACCAGCATCCTGGTACTTGTGTAGGAAGGAGGTGGCGCCGGGGATCTTGGACAATGGAGTGGAGGCTCCGGGCAAGGCAGCGTTGCCGAGGGCAGCGGACAACACCTCGTACTTGCCAAAGTCAGCAGCCTTGACAGGGATACCAATCAACGCGGAGGACTCGCCAGCAGCTCTGATACGGGATTCCTGGCCGGTGTGAGAGTCGGGGGCTGCGGCAGAGGAGGTGCCGGCTGGCAATGCAGAGAAGGCAGATTCCTGGACAAACTTGCTCAAGTCGTCGCCGTTGACTCCGGAGGCGTAGATGCTCACGTTGGACGAGTTGTAGGCCTTGGAGGCAAACTCCTTGACCTCGTCGACGGTGATCTTGGTGGTACCGTCGTAGTACAAGGGCTGGCCCAAACCTCTTCTGAAGGAGATCTCGTGCAAGGACTCCAACGCAGTGAACGCGTTGGCGGAGTGTGCAGCGGCGTTCTCGGCGAGGGCGCTAGGCAACACAACCTCCTTGAATTCGTGGGGGCGGAACGAGGTGTTGGTCAAAACATTGCCCAAGGCCTCCACGTAGTATGGCAAGTCCTCCTTCAAGAACGAGGTCTTCAAGACGGTGGCGTCTCTTCCCACGGTGGAGGAGAACACCCCTCCCAACAACTCGCTTTCACGAGTGAATCTCAAGGCAGACTTGGCGCCAGTGTTCAAGAAGTTGTACTTGGACAACAAGTGTGCGATTCCGCTTCTTCCGTCCTTGGAACCAGCCCCTTTGACCACAACAGCCAAGGTAGACAAGTTACCGGGAGCTTCACGGGTGGTCAATTTCACTCCGGAGGCAGCACTGCTGAGACAACGAGTAGAACGTAACATTGCGTTTGTCTATAGGTATATGGGATGGGCAGAATGAATGTATCACGTGGTGGGAACGATACGGCTCGGAACACGGGTAGACGATAGTGGAATTGAGGGCACGGATCAACTGCTCTATAGACGGCTTTTGTATCAAATCTCGTTCTGTATCGTGGGACGAAATTTTTCGTTTTGGTGAAATACAAAATTCTTCGCGTGTGATTGGCGGGAGGGCAGGCGCGTCACGTGACAGACCGGACCATACTACAACACAGAAGCTACTTCGTAGGTATTATAGCCTATATCTGGGTAAGTCTCAACCCCTCCTGGTCCTTCTCCGCAATGTTGTTGTCCTCGATGTACTCGGAGGTCAATTTTCCCCAGATCAAGTCCATCAATATCGAGGTGTGCACCGCTCCCCAGATTAAACTGATACTATAGAAGAAGTTGGAGTTTCCGTTGGCGAGCACAATCCAGCAGTAGTAGAAGATAGGAGCCAAGAGAAGGGACACAATCAACCCTAAGGCCGTCACGTAGGAGTACTTGCAGTATGGAAGGATCGTAGGCCGGAAAATGGGTAAAACTGATAATGCAAATGCCAAGTCGCCAACGGTAGGGTATGCTTTAGTAAAGGAGATCAAAATGTAGATCAACACTACCGACAAGAATGAGTCTCCGTGAATTGATGTCTTTTTTTCTGATGTTTGAAAGCCTTCATAGAATCTCAACGTGATTGGGATGATGAATACCAACGAGTAAAGGTTGAACAACCCCACGTAGAAGGGTGTGAAAAATTTGAACATCTCCGTGAACAAGTACCACCATAATCCCAAGTTGGGGGCAATTTTGTTGAACATGAAAACTGTTCCATACACCTGGTGGAGAAATTGCCACGAGTCCACCGACAAGTACGAACTCACCACAAAGAGAGCCAACGAAGCGACGTAAATAGCAACGTATTTCACCGCATGTTCAATTTTCGCCGACGTGTGGTGCACGGTGAGCGAGAGGGCGGTCATGGGCAAAACCAAGAGGACCAAGTTCACCGACAAATACGTGGCAATGGCCAAGGCGACGGCCGAGTGAAGGTAGCGGCGTCTAACCACAAGCTGGTGGATGCTCTCTGTCAAAAAGAACAACGAGAATATCAATGTGGAATGCAGAAGGTTGCTCAACACCAAGAGCGGATTGAACAAATAGAAGCTGGCGATCAAATCGTCATTGAACAGCACTAGTTCCCGACCGTATCTTTTGCTGTTGTAGGAAGCGTACCATCTGTTGATCTGGATCAATCTGAAGGCAATGTGGAGGTCCATCACCGTCCAAAGTGCATCAAACAACACCGCGGAGGCTGCGCCCAAGCCATGGATAAACTGGAGCAATATCACCAACAATGGTGGGTGGTGAACTATACCTCCATCGTAGAGCCCGATCCCATGCTCCATGTAGTAGAATGCCTCCTTGAGTGACGCGAAAGAGTCCATTGGAGTGGATAATATCACGCTGCTACCCAAGGCATTTGTGACGGACGGCACCAAAACCGGAAGCACGAACCGAAACACGGCCCCGATGGCAAAAACCTGGACTATTTTGCTCATGTTGGTGGCAGAAACGCACGTAGGGCGGGATTGCAGGTTGTGGAGGCAAAGCGTGGTTAAGCACCAAGTGTTTGGGTGTTCTAAGTGTAGTGAGGTGTCTTGATTCGCGGTCGGCGCACGCCCCTCAGCTCAGAGCTCTCGATACTGTACAATCTATTCACTGCTAGGTTATTGACCGATTCTACAGCGATTTGCGATGTCTGTACGTATAACGGAAGACGATACACGTGGTGGCAAGCATACTAACATCCAGTTTCAGCCTATAAACCCCAAACCCTTTCTCAAGACCCTCATCAATAAGCCTGTGGTGGTACGGTTGAAATGGAACCGGACTGAATACAAGGGTACATTGGTGTCTGTAGACAACTATATGAACCTCCAGCTTGAAGACACGAAAGAGGCTGACGGTGACAAGGAGGAACTCATAGGAGAGATTTTCATCAGATGCAACAACATCTTGTTTATCCGAGAAGGAAAAGAAGAGGCAAAGACACAGGAGTCTGCGTCTTAGGGGAGTCTCATTCATGGCTATGTTCCAAGATACTTCGAAATTTCCACTCCAGAATCGAAGATGGGCGATTCTCCACGACTGTACCATTAGAACGTTCCACACTACAGCATTGTCTTGTATATTAGTTAGTGATGCTAGTCACCCGTACAATAGAAACGAACCTAAACGAAAGAGAACCCGTAGCACGAGAACCGGCTCGGAATGAACGGCTGGGTACCAGCCATATCTTCTCAGTATTGATTCTCCCTGACATGTGTTTATCACCTCTAGTGAGCACTCAAGTTTATCTTCTGCACCAGTGCGAAAATCTAATCAACATCAATCTCCACCACCATGGCCGAGCCAGCACCATATGGCGGTCTCATGACCAAGACCCTTGACGACGAGAAGGAAAGAGAGACCCAGATCAAGGAACAAACCATTGAAGTCGAGGTGGATGGACTCACCGAACTCGTCAGACCTGAGGCCATCCGTATACGTGGAGTTGATACACTTTCCACGGAAGATATCAAGGGCTTTGTCGACTACTACGTCAATTTCGAGGTCAGGGAGGAGCAGCAAGAGGACGGCAGCACCAAAATTGTCTACGACCCATTCCCTATTGACGATCAAGTCACCTTCCGCATCCAATGGATCAATGATACGTCAGTCAACGTTGTGTTTGAAACTCCAGAACTGTGTCGCAAGGCACTCGACCAGATCTTGGAGACCCCCATCGAAGATTCTGCCCTCGAGAGCGGCGTAGCAGAAAGACAGGCCAAGCCTTACACTCCCATACTTGCATTCCGCAAACACCAGAACTTGTTGGCAAGACTCGGGCTTGAAAACACCCAGGAACAATTACCCTCGGAACAAATGGACGAGGACGAGTCTTCCATAGTGTTATTTGTGAGGCAGGCGTTCCAGTCGGACAAGAAAGTGAAAAACGCCAACGAATATTCTCGGTACTACTTGCTCCACGGAGCACCAGAAAGAAGACGCAGACCAGAGAGACCAGACAGATCAGAGAGACCAGAGAGATCGGGCAGAAGAGCTGCAAGACAAAGGAGAAGCAACAGGTCACGCGATCAGGACGACGAGGAAGACCTTTTCGCTTACAAGTTGAGAGGACGCGATGCTCCAGAAGAAGAGGATCTCTTTGCTGATAAGTTGAGAGAAAGGTCACCGCAAAGAGATAGATCGAGGTCACCTATGGCGCTCGATCGCTAAAAAAACAACTACAGCAGACCGATTCCGTCCGGGAACTCTGTAGACAGGTCAATTATTAATGTATTTATACTGAACTTTTGTAAATCTATCATGCCAAATCTTTATTGCTTCGTAGGCCAGCCTAGTTTCCTTCTTGTCCGAAATCTTCAGTGAAGTGTATGTGGTTTTCGATGTCGGTGTTGTTCACCGTAGGTCTGTTGCTCTTAATAGCCTTGATGAAGTCCTTGATGGTTAATTCGGGTTCCTTCAAATCGTCGGTGCCCACATCCATCCAGTTCATTTCCTTGGCCCCCTCGTCACCAGGAGAGCAAGGGGTCAATCTCTCCTCTCCATTCTCGTCTGCGATGGTCTTGAAATGGGTCGCCTGCTGAATCTTTCTGATAGGTTGCATCAAGGCGTCCCGCACCACCACTGCTATGTCGTGGCCCGAGTAACCGTCAGTCATATCAGCCAATATCTTATAGTCCTGGTTGGAGCATGCACATTGAGTGTCTCCTATGTTGATCTCAAACATCCTCTTTCTGGCCTCCACATCGGGCAATGCTATGTATATTCTCTTTTCAAATCTTCTTCTTACCGCAGAATCCAATTGCCAGGGTATATTTGTGGCACCCAAGACCAATACCCCGGCGGAATCATTGCCGACACCGTTCATTTGCACCAACAACTCCGTCTTGATTCTTCTGGAAGCCTCGCTCTCTCCTTCTCCTCTGGGCCCACACAACGCGTCGACTTCGTCTATGAAGATGATGGACGGCTTATTTTCTCTCGCCATGGTGAACAACTGTTTGACCAATCTTTCGGACTCACCCATCCACTTGGACACCAAGTCGGACGACGACACAGAAAAGAATGTCGAGTTGGCCTCGGTAGCGACAGCCTTGGCCAAGTACGACTTACCGGTTCCTGGAGGACCATACAAGAGGATCCCTGAGGTGGGTTTCCTGTTACCCGTGAAGAGCTGCGGGAACTTAACCGGTAAGATCACTGCCTCTTTCAATGCTTCCTTGGCGCCGTCCAAGCCGGCAATGTCGTTCCAGCTGATGTTCGGTTTTTCGGAAAGAATGGCGCCCGCCAACGCGCCCCGCAACTTTTTGGTGTCTGCGTCGTCGTCGTCGCCATCGCCGGCCTTTTTGGCCTTGGTGGATCCGTTGCTGGCGGAGGTATCGCCACTGGACTGCGTGGAGGACTGCTTTTCCAAGTGGTCCTTGAGCTGCTCCGCGCGTGTCAAGTACTCGGTGAACTTGGACTTGATGAGCTCCTTCGATTTCTGGTTCTTTTCGTACTTGATCGCCAACATCAAGTAGTCCAAGCCGTTGTAGTAGAGTTTGTAGGCGTCTTCGTATCGGGTGGCGGTGTCGGCATCAATGGCCTTCTGGACAAAGTCGATGCCCTTGGTTAAGAAGTCTGATGCTCCCGACATGTGGTATCTATTGCTATGGGGATGTGTACGTGATTTATAATGGATGACCCCTGGTGAGTGTGGTGGTAGATATCACCAATCGGGGCGTGCACGTACCGTATAATGACCGGTGCGGCTCAGCTGCAAAATCATCACCAACGCCAAGTGGCGAGGACCCCAGAGTTCCGGGAAAGGAGGCAAGAGGGGGTGTGCGTGGGAAAAGGATAGCAGACGATCTGCGACCGGGTGCAGTAGCAAGGATGGTCCGATATTGTGACTTGTTTTGTCGAGACAGGGCCACCGGAGTTTTAGGCGGAAAATGCCGAAATCTGAGCCAACGGCTTGAGTCACTGACGGAGAGGACTCACGGACTTAAATCACCGGCTGGACTCAGGGACCGGCCAGAGTGGTTGAGACAACTTCGTCAGAGAGGTAGTGGGTGAACCGCATGAATGGTTTTCAGGACCCCACTGGCTTCCGTGGAGACGATTGTCCACGGAAAGCCAGATTTGTGGGGTTCGCAGGCATAGGCACAAAAGGCGGAACAACGATTTTTCTGAGAAGTCGGGCCCGTCAGAAGTGCGCTGTCACGGACGTATGGAACGTTGGAACGTTGGTCCGGTGACCCCGATGATACATCGTATGTGACGTGTTGCGGCCGGCAACTCCGTCCGTGCACTGTGAGTCATTCTGTCACACGATCGCCGGCATGGTGCTCGCTACACGCACTTGCATCGTAGCGCGCATAGAGTTACTCGGTCGGGACGCCGAATTGACTGTTCTGCCGCGCGGCCGCCCAGTGCGGTTTTCTGCTGCACTATATAAGCAAGCAGACATCCACCGCTCACACTCCCACTTTAATGACAAGGACCGCTACCGCGCAACATCACAACAACGGGGGAGACCCCCGAGGCGACGTTTACGACGGTGACTGCTCCTTCGACGTGGACGACGAGGCATCCCACAAGTCCAGCGAGCTTGTCGCCCGGCCGCTCCTGATCTCATCCTCTCGCAGCGCCTACAACGGTATCACCCGCACCCGCACCGGGGCATCGGAGGTATCTCGTCTTATTGAAGCCATCCGCGACGACCGCGAGCAGGACACTCACAACCAAGCGGAGTACCGCGACCAGCCGCTCCCTGACGAGATCTTGCTCAACCAGCTCGAGCTCATCTCGCGCAAAAGTACCGTCAGGGACCCCGACGGCGGCATCGCGCCGAGTCCGGCACTGGAACTGGTACTGGAGCCGGTAGCCGAGCCCCCAGTGGACCGCGGGTTCGCGTGGGTGATGGCGATCTGCGGCATGATGGCAATTTTTGCAACCTGGGGAGCCAACTCCGCGTACGGGGTGTTTTTGGAGTACTACCTCGCGCACGGGTCGTTTGGCGGTACCGCGCTCGACTTTGCGTTGATCGGTGGGCTCGTGGTGTGTCTCGCGCAGTCATTGGCGCCGCTTAGCGCCTTTCTCTACAACGTGTTTGGCTTCCGCACCGTGGTGGCAGCCGGGGTGGTGCTCCAGACGGTGGGTTACATGCTTGCGTCATTCTCCACCAAGCTCTGGCAGATCTACTTGACCCAGGGGGTGTTGGTCGGGGTGTCGTTTGCCCTTATCTTCATTCCCTGCACCTTGGTGTTGCCCACCTGGTTCGACAAGAAAAAGGCGTTTGCCATGGGCATCATGGTATCGGGCTCGGGGTTGGGCGGAGTGGTCATCGCCCTCAGCGTTCAGAAATTGGTACAAGACACGGGCGACCAGAAATGGGCCCTCCGCATGATCGGTATCTTGTGTCTCGTCATCACCGTGGTGGTGATGTTCATCATGAGGCCGCGCGTATCAACGCGACCTCCGCTACGCGTGTGCTTACAGAGGGAAAACCTCCTCCAGACAGCGCGGCTCATTCTCGACTTCAAGGTGTTCAAGAGCTACGTGCTCTCGACGATGGCCCTCTGGTTCTCCACCGTGTTGTTGAGCTACATCCTTGTGTTGTTCAGCATTGCCTCCTACGGCACCTCCGTGGGGTTGTCCAGCTTCCAGGGCTCCATTCTCACCTCGGTGTTGAGCGGCGCCCAGGTCATCGGAAGACCTGCCATCGGCATCACTGGAGATACCTTCGGAAGAGTCAATACCTCGGTGGTGGTGTGCGGCTTTCTCACGGTGGTGCTGTACGCCCTCTGGATCAACGCCACCAATTTTGCATCCTTGCTCGTTTTCAGCATCTTGTCGGGCCTTACACTCGGAATCGGCAGTTCCTTGGCCCAGCCGATAACCATTGACATTCTCGATGACCAGCCAGAGAAACTGCCCGCCGCATGGTCAGGAATGAACATCTTGTGTGGCATTTTTTGCTTGGTCAGCGAAGTCATCGCATTGCAGCTTGTTGACAACAGCAGGCCGCGGCCGTATCTCTACACGCAAATCTTCGCTGCCTCGTGCTTTGCATTTTGCACCTTCTTGGCCTTGGTGGTTCGAGAATGGTTGGTCAGACGTGTGTGCAAGCGAAGATTGGAACACGCTTTTGCAGCTATCGCCAGCCTCGACGCCGAGCCTGCAACTCCCGAGGAAAAGAGCATCGATGCAACAGAGGACATCGATATCTTGAACGCAAGAGTTTTAAGATACGAAAAGCTCCTACAAAATACACCCACTGCTATATTAGTGAGGACATTCTATCCTATCCGGGTATAGTGGACACACGATAGAACTTTAACGATATTTATGAACTATTTAATACAGTCACCGCCGACAATATATTCACATTAATCCTGCTTTTCTTAGTAGTGTTCCTAAAGTCTACATCGAGTGAAATCTTTGTTTTTACATTAAATTGTGAGATGAATAAAATACACAAATGAACCCATGAATGATAATCTTAACGGTTAGATTTGGCAACTCTTTCTAATTCATCCTTCTTCTTGATGGCGTAAGAGGTAGAAGAACCCTTGGCGGCGTTGATCAATTCTTCAGCCAAACATTCAGCAATGGTCTTGACGTTTCTGAAGGCGGCTTCTCTGGCACCGATGGTCAACAAGGAGATGGCTTGGTTGACTCTTCTCAATGGAGAGACATCGACGGCTTGTCTTCTGACGGTACCGGAAGAACCGATTCTGGTGGAGTCTTCTCTGGCACCGGAGTTGACAATAGCGTCAACAACGACTTGGACAGGGTTTTGCTCGGTCAAGACGTTGACGATTTCCAAAGCGTGCTTGACGATTCTGACAGCCTTCAACTTCTTACCGTTGTTTCTACCGTTCATCATCAAGGAGTTGGTCAATCTTTCGACGATTGGACATTGGGCCTTTCTGAATCTCTTGGAGGCGTATCTACCGGCAGTGTGGGAAACGAAGACTGGTTGTCTGATTTGGATGTAGTCAACCAAGGAAACGTCCTTGACTTCGATGTCTTCGAAAGACCACTTGTTGAACAACTTGACTTCTTGTTGAGCAGCTTGGACGTCAGCTGGAATGGCAGTAGCCAATTCAACTAACTGCAATTCTTCTTGGACAACTGGTTGTTCTTCAACGTATTGTTCTTCGACGTCAGACATGTTTGCGTGATAACGATTAGTCGGTGTATGAAAAGAAGTAGTAAAAATCCTTCACTAACAAAATGGCTGCCACAGATCCTACCGGCTCAAAATTTTCAGTCGCGCTCAAGATGGTGTTACCCGGCGTTGGCGTACTGAAATTTGTTCAAATTTTCACTTTAGTAGAGAACAAATGAGCATGCCTTCCTATTTGGGACGCAGACCTAGGGCACGAGCCCTAGTTATAGTCACGTGTCTATAGCTGCCAGGAGCTTGCCCCCGATATTCTAAGATTGCAAGAAGCGAACATGGCCAAAGACACCTCAGCGGTGTATATTGAGCCTGAATTATCAAGTGGAAGCGTTTAATTTTACGTTCGGGCTAGAACGTAGCCTCGTTCCTGACTTGGTGTCGTTAATGGTGGTAAATCTACAAATGGACGCTGGCACTCGACTAAGAAGTCCGTTGACCACAAAACTTGCAAGTCGTACACTTGCAAGCCATTATAGTAACTAGAGGCCGTCTTGGCCTGCCTATTCTTCTCGATCTGGCTGAATCCAGCTTCATCTTCTGAATCGAACAACCTCAATGAACGGTACTGCATGTAGCGCATGCCATTTTATCGACGTTTTTCCCTGATGCGCCCAATTAGGAAATGTAAAATCCATACCAAACAAGCGTAAAGAACAGCACGTTGTGACGCCTGTGGATGTCTGCACGGTGGACGAATTTCCGCTCTCGCCAGGGTCGTAACACACATGCATATTGACATTGGTGGCACAATGCCGAAAGCGGGCCGATAGCCAAGAATGCTTTCCGCCAGGATGATGTCCATTCCAGATGTAGCTATTACTAAGGTCATGGATAAACACCGAGGGGTTCAAGCATATGCCTTTTGATGGCTGTAGGGTCCCATGTCTCGGCGGCACATGTAATATGTTCGTATATCGGCGTCGCGGCTTAGCGTATTCGTGCATACGTCTCAAGGGGCACAGAAGCAATCAAGTTTTCTAGATCTAGTGGCGATAGTTTGGTGGATGCAACATCACATCAGGAACAATATGAGGAGGACAACCAAAATGATCGAGAAGGTTGCTCGCTACGTTCCTGTTTCGACTGATTCTTTCTGGTGTAGCCTTATGCCTGGGATGTATGTAACCTTCTTGACTCAATTATTGCGGGGTTTGCCGTATGGCTCGCAACCAAAAATACCGGCCCTGTAATGGAGCACTCCGCGCCTATACCGGAGCTGATAGACATGAATGAGTCAAAGGCAATAAAGACCCAAGAGTTGCCCCCAAATTTTGGAATTTCGTATCAGGAAAACTTCAAGAATGTCGAAAGAGGAAGCATCGTCCATCTCGGCCGAAGTGCGCTCTTTAAGTGAGGATGAGCAAGTGGAGCAGTTGGCACAGGACCTTAAGGTGGACCACAAGAAGTTGCAGTGGAAGATCGACGCATTTGTGATTCCTCCGTTTTGCCTTCTTTACTTTTTGTCGTTTTTGGATAGAGTCAACATCTCCAACGCCAATCTCTACGGGTTGTCTAATGACATAAATTTGAAGGGCAACCAATACAACATTGCGTTGACGGTGTTTTTCGTGCCCTATGTGTTTTTCGAGGTCATTTCCAACTATATCATCAAATTTGTCAAGCCCCACATCTGGTTATCTGCGTGTATTCTTGCCTTTGGAGCCATCTCCATTGGAATGGGATTTGTCAAGAACTTTGGAGGTTTGGTGGTGTGTCGGTTTTTGATTGGTTTCACCGAAAGTGGTACGTTCCCCTCGATCTTCTACTTATTGGGAACATACTACACCCAAGCAGAATCGCAAAGACGGTTTTCTGCGTTTTTCTCCGTCACCACCTTAGCCGGTGCTGCTTCTGGAGCTATTGCATACAAGATCAATGACCTCAATGGGGTGCATGGACTCAACTCGTGGCAGTGGATCTTTGTCATTGAAGGCATTGTCACTTGCGGGTGCTCCGTTATTCTTTTCCTCACCATAGCCGATTTCCCTGAGGAGGCCCGGTTCTTGAAAGCCAACGAACGGGAGTTCTTGAAGAGAAAGCTCGAGATCTACAGCGGCAGCGCCTCGGCGTACGAAATCAAAAACACCGTCAAGGACGTGCTTGACTGCTTCAAGGATGCTCTTGTGTGGTTGCCTGCATTGACATATTTCGGGTTAATTATTCCTGCGTACGGCTATGCGTACTTTGCTGCCACCATCATCAGCGAAATGGGCTACACTGCCGTGTCCGCCAACCAGCACTCGGTCTATCCGTGGTTGGCGGCGTTTGGGCTCATCAACGTGGTGGCCTTTGCTTCGGACCGCGTGGGAAGACGTTTACCGTTCCTCCTCGGTAGTTCGGTGATAGCCATAGTGGGCATGGCGATGATTTTGGGTGCGAAAGAACATCCCAGAATCAGGTACGGTGGATGTTTCCTCACCGCTTCGGGGTTGTACTGTGCCATGCCACTCATTGTGTGTTGGGCAGCGTTGAACATGGGAAGTCATATCAGAAAGTCTGTGGGCACTGCATGGCAGGTGGGATTCGGAAATATCGGAGGGATCATATCTACGTTTTTGTTCTTGAAGAAAGATGCTCCCGTCTACAGACCCGGCTTGAGTACTTGTATCTCCTCGGTTATCTTCAGCATGATCTGCGGTCTGGCGTACTTTTTCATGGTGCACCGACTCAACAGAGTGAAGAAGACGGAAAAATACAGGGAGGATTTTGACGCTTTGGACGATAGGTCCAAGACCATTGCTGGTGACAGGAATCCCCAGTTTGTGTATAATTACTAGTCCCCGGAGGGCCAAAATAATTGAATAGTCTACTGATTGTAAATGTGCGCATTTTTGCACCCAACGCAGGAAAGTGCATTGCGAGATGTAAGCACGCTACTTGGAGGGGGCAGTTGGTTCAAGGAAGGTCCCCTCGGATGAGACAAGCTCCAATTCACTGGTAGTGGAAACGTACACGCACATCACGTGGAGCACCGGGTCCGATCGAAGACATCCTGCTTCCTTCGCGATAATGTGCGGCTCGGTCAAAAGTGATGACAGTTCGGGCCGCAGCGCCGCCTAAGAAACCCATGTTGGGCGGGCGTAACCTGTAGATGGCACCCAACCTGCAACACACCGGCTAGGACAGCATTGTTCCTAGGTCTTCGGCCCGGAACCGCTGCCCGCCAAGGGGGCTACACGCCCAGCAAAAAAGCTGGGCACCGCTCCGCCCAACTCAGCGACATTTCCCCGGACCTGCCGTCATGTAGCAGATCAGAGTACTTGTGTGCGCGCACGACCCAGCCGCAGTGAGTCCCTACGTGATGTAAATGAAGCTGGGGGCAGCACCAGAAACACCCAATTCACCACACATGTCCAACAACAAGGGATCCGACTACACACCGCCCACGGGTGCACCTCCCAGCTGGTCACAGTCTCAACAGGAGCACGGGCAGCTGGGCTACGTCCCCCAGGCCCAGCCTTCCTACAACACCCAGCAGCAGTCCCGGGGCTACTCTGGCTACCAACAGGGGTATGGACAACAACAGGGATACGGCGGATACGGCGGAGGCCAGCAGGGCTACGGGCACCAGGGGTACCCTCCGCAGGGTCCTCCCCAGCAAGGCTACTACCAACAACAGCAGCCCATGTATGTGCAACAGAACAGAGGAGGGGGCAACAACGACTGTTTGATGGCGTGCTTGGCGGCGATGTGTGTGTGCTGCACACTTGACATGCTCTTCTAGGCGGGAGAAGGCAAGACGTTGCGATGGGCCGGCCCCGAACGGAGCCGCTTTTGATTAATAGTAATATACGCTGCACTTTGTGTGTGTAGTGAAGGTGGAGCGAAGACGGAGCGGGAAGCCAACATACCACGATGATTTTGATGCTGTGGAAAGCGTGGTTCCGCCAGCGAATTGTTCGTTTAACAGCAATAAAGACCCGGGGTTTGATACTATTCTATAAAGCAGAGTTTACCACGCTTCCTGCTCTTTAATGCCATATAGAGCAGGGCCTGCTTACTTTCTGGCTCTCACCCAGAACGGTGGTCTCGTGTTCGTCATGTCAGGTATTTATAGTACAGTGAGAAAGCTCTCGGTACATACAATCATTCGATGTTGCGGTCAATCTTCTGTTCTCTCATGATCTCTTCGTCCAAGTGGAGGAACCCCGCAGCAAGAACTGCGTCCGCTAATAATACACACACCCCGTTGATGATGAACCCGTAGTATAACTTGGAGTGGTCGGCCAACTTGCCGGTGAAAATGGGCCCGATGCACCGAGCAAACGTCTTCCCGATGTTGACTGCTCCTAGCACCTTAGCCAAGTCTCTTTTGGGCATGATCGAGGCCAAGAGAACCTGTCTGGGCACCACGTCCATTGAAGTGGTGAGGTAGAACAACAACAACAATACCACCACGATAGGGAGCTTGCTCGCGAAGGCGATGGCAGTGAAGAAAATGGCGGACGGGACCTGGGCGATCAAAATGGCCTTGACGGGACCGATGAGCTTCGCCATGACTCCCGAGGGCAATACCGAGAACGCGTCGAGGCCGTTGGTGAAAAAGAACAATAACCCCAACGCCGATGCGCTCATTTCGAACGTCTTCTTGAGATAGAACACCACCCACGATCCGGGCATGAAGCCGTAGCCAAAGGAGTCCAACATGAAAATCACCAAGAGCCGTGGCAAGTAGTGCTGGGCCTTTTTGGAGAGGCCACCATTGCTGACGAGCGGGGTATGTTCGCCCAGGGGATCTTCGCTGTTCAGCAGTGCTTCCAGGGGGCGCTCGTCCGGCTGGGCTAGTTCTGGCACGTCGTGGTTCAACTGCTCGTATTGCAAGGACCCGTGGGCGGGGTGGTGGTCGATCTCCGTCTTTCTGGAGAGACGAAGCATGAGCACCAGCTTGATCACCGCAACAGCGGAGTACACCACAAACACCGTGCGGTAGCACTTCTGTAGGGTGAACCCGCGGTGGAGACTGAGGTAGTCGACCAAGTAGCCGCAGGCCAACGAGCCCAAGGCCACTCCGCTGGTGGCAAACACCCCGTAGAAGGCAAAGATCTCGGGCATATGGTTGGCGGGGGTCAAGTGGGCAATGACGGCTTCCTCGACCGACTTGAACGGACCAGTCTCGTCACCGGAGGGCGAGATGACGCCAAGGATCGCCGCCGCCAACAAGAGCCAATAGTTCGAGAAACACGCAAACACCACGCCCGACGCCAACATCATCACCGTGCCGATCAACATCACCACGCGCCGGCCAATGACATCGGCGTACCACGTCAAGAAGTACGAGATCACGGTGTCGCCGGCCAACGTGAGGGTCATGAACCATCCGATCTTGGACGGCGAGATGGCGAGCGACTCCAAGTAGAGCGTCAATACTTGGTTGGTGAGACCGTAGCTCGCCATTCGGAGAAACACCGACGCCCAGAGGAGCTTGATGTCTGGGTTGGCTTGTGAAAACGACTTCGCTAAGTGCATTGTTCTGTGGTGACGCAGCCATTCGCGTGGTATAGTAGCGGTCAATGAGTCAGAGTCGCGGACGTCGTCACCGGTCTCTGTTTCAGCACAGTTGATTGTCTCAGGGTTACAAATGGAGCGAGGCGATTTTGGCGCGCAAGACTATGGTAAAGTGGTGAGTCACTACGATCGGGAGGACCCTGGGCGGCGATAACCGGAGGGAAATGTGGTGCTGGGACTACGCGGCTGAGAACGAATGCTAGTACTTTTTAGTTTGTCTATAACTGTTCCGAATGTCGTGAATCATGAGCCCCTTCTATGGGCAATAAGAGTGCAAAATAAAGTTTAACACCAGAAGCCCAAAAATCTCTTATACATGGGCTGCTGGGCCTTGAGGCGCTTTTCCGCTTCGATCTCCTGTCTCAAGAGATCCAAGTCGGTATCTTTTCTCCCCATATCGACGTCGATCTCGCTGGGTTTCACGAGAAACTTGAAGTTTCTTGAATAGATCTTGTGGCCCAAGTAGCACGCCAACACAATGACAAAGCCCACGTAGTTCTTGAAGAACGCCACGGCGGAAGGCTTGGCTCCGAGCGGGAACAATGACACCCAGAATTGGAGCGCCAACACCACGATGTTCATGATCAACCCGTACCACGCACCAAGGACCCCCGTATTGGACACATAGGGCAACTCGTCGCTGGAGCGGCCCTGGTACGCCATGGCCCTTCTGAACTGGATGTACGATCCGTTGATACTTCCCCAGGTGAACAACGTGGAAAGCCCCGAGAGCGCCACCAACCAGTCAAACACCTCGCCCTCCTTGGGCGATGCCGACAAGAACGCCAACAACCCCACGATGGCACAGAGGAGGATTCCGCCCAACGGTCTGCCGTTGCGGTCAACGTAGCCCAAGAACTTGGGAGCCAAGCCCTGCTCGGCGAGCGCGAGCACTGTACGCGAAAAGCCGTAGACGGCAGAGTTACCGATAGACAAGAGCGACACCAACACCACCACGTTGAAGATGGAGGGCAACGCCTTGATACCGCCGGCTCTGATGGCGATGACGAATGGAGATGCCGACGCGTTGGATGAGGCTCCGAGAAGCTTGTCGCTATCGGAGGGCACCAAGAACCCGATCAACGTGAGGGTCAACAAGTAGAAGATCATGATTCTCCAGAAGATCTGCTTAATGGCCTTGGGCAACATGGTTCTGGGGTTTTCCTTGGACTCGGACGCGGTCAAACCAATGAGCTCGGTGCCCGCCAACGAGTACACCGCGGTGATCAACACAGACACCACGCCTTTGAACCCGGTGGTAAACGCTCCGGGATGGCGCCAGTATTTGCCACCAATATACCCCTGGTCGCCGCCGCCGCAGATCAACACAATAGCCAAGATGTTGAACCCCACCACTCCGAGAAGTTTGATGACCGACGCGACAAACTCGGCCTCACCAAAGCCCTTGTTTCCGCACAAGTTGAGCAAGATGATGAGCACATAGAACACCGCGACCCACACCACGGAGTTGATGGACGAGTGCCAGAAGTTGATCGTTAACGAAGCCGCCACTAACTCCAACGGTAACACCACCACCCAGAAGAGGGAGTAGTTCCATCCCATGGCGAACCCCCACGAGGGGTCGATGAAGCGCGTGGCATATGTTGCAAAAGAGCCCGACACGGGGAACACGCTGACCAACTCGGCAAGCGATTGCATGGTACAGTACAAGAAGGTGGAAACCACGGCCCAAGCCACAAGGACGGCTCCAGGGCCGTTCTTGAGAGCTATTCCCGACGCCACCAAGAGTCCCGAGCCCACACACCCGCCAAGGGCGATCATCTGGAGCTGGCGCTTCTTGAGGCCCTTTTTGAGGTTACCATCGTCGGGAGACGTTTTGGTGGGCGACATTTCCAAGTCGGATTGGATTCCTACCTCCACTGGTGTCTGGCGCTTGAACGAGTCCTTGAACGACTGCCATGGTCCCACCTCTGCCGACGAGCTATCGGTGCTGGGGAGAGACTCTTTGCTGTAGTAGTCCTCTGATTTCTGCATGGTTCTATAGAGACAAGAAGAAAGTGGTGTATAAAAGGGTAAACGCCGTGGCAAACGCAACAAGTACGTTGTGAATTTTCCAGGCGCCGGTCAGGTCTCCAGCCTGGGCTGCCAATGCCGATAAAGGGACCACTTGCGGGAGTCATGCAGGACACCGGCGAAAATTACTGCCTGCGGTGACACGCTGCAGGATAGTCAGCCGTTAGGTGCGCACGCAGGGCTCGTCACGCAAGGGTGCAAACAAGTGCGCGGTGCGTTTCTTTTTGGCGAGCATCGCCGGTTGAGAAGGCCGCTGCGGTGCCAAGCCGCACAATGCCGTATGGAGCAGCGTCAGGGGCCCCCGAGGGCAACCCAGGGCGACAGATCCCCCAACAACAGAATCAGTATGTGCCGCCGGCAGAAAGTTGCGTCACGTGGTTTTGCACTCCGTATTGCCCACCCCGTGACCCTGTATGACGTCAGGGCCAGCAATCGTGCACCCCCTACCCCATTGCTATAACACCACCCCACATCGCTATTTCCGCTCTCCAAATGTCTTTTTCCTTCCACACCACAGCAGACCCGGAAAAGATCCGCGAGGTCTACTCCGTCAGCGGCACCGAGTGGGGCTCCAATTTGTGTACCCCTGAGGAGTTTGGTGCTACCGAGCTTGCCCGCCACAAGTACACCTTGGAGCAGGGCACCCCGATCCAGGCATTCTATCTCGAGGACGACTCGGGACGCATTGTGGCATCCACCACCGTCAAGGAGATCAAGGGATTCTTCAAGCCGGCGGACCGGTCGAGCGCCATCTCGTCGGTGCCCGATCCATCGCTGTTTGGCGTGAAGAACGTCCGGTTCTTGGTGGTGGGGTATGTTTTCACGTTGAAGGAGTTGCGCGGCCAAGGATTGGCCAGCAAGATTGTGTCACAGGCCATTGAGCACACGGAAAACGCCATTATCCGCCAGAAGCTCGCCGAAAGCTCCGACTCCGGCGACAGCTTCAAGAACATGGTCACCACCGACGGCACGGTGGACCCGCAATTGGCCCACTACTACCTCGGTAAGCAGTACTTCTGGGTGCTTTACTCCGCGGTGGGCCGCTACTACGAGCGCTTCGGCTTCAAGGCGTACCCGTTGGACTTCTACAAGGTGCCGGTGAGCATCGCCACCGCCAGCGAGGAACAGTGGATCCAGCAGCTTCTCGCGGGCGGCGGCCCCGCGGCGGTGGGAAAAAAACTCCGGCTTTTACACGGAGCTAACCCCGCGGACCAGGAGTTGATCCAGTTCATCTTGCAGGGCAAGGAGTTGGAGATCATGACCGAGTTGAACAAGAACGTGAGCCACTCGGAGTTGCAGGGCGACCGGCGGTCGTCGTCGTCGTTGGCCACGTTGAGCGACGTGTTGCACCGCGCGTCCAGCGGCCTGGGGCTCTCGGGAATCCCAGAGTCGGGTCTCGCTAGCGCGCCCGCGCCCACGCCCGCTGGCGCTAGTGGCGACACTGCCGCCGCGGGGACCGACGCCGCGCGCCGCAAGTCCTCCGTGCTCACCGCGACCGTGCCCAAAGTGTCGCTAAAGCCCTCGTACTCGCACTTCCGCTTCCACCACTTGTTGGGCGACGCGGTGGCACGCGCGCTAGGCGACACCGTGCCCGACGCCGCCAAGTGGAACGACGTCAACGGCGCCATCTTCACCAACGAGCTCCAGAACAAGTCCTACTACATTCTCTGGCACTCGTACATGTTGCACCACTTCTTTGTGTTGGGCATGGGCGAGCTCAAGTTCGAGCAGCTCGGTGCAGGCGGTGCAGGCTCCCAGCGTCGCGGCTCCTCGTTCACCGGCTTGAACGAGTTGGGGGGCTACAACTTCCAGGACTTGGACATCTTGCTCACAGTGGCGTGCCACGTCGCCAAGAACAGGGGCTTGGGCCACTCCGCGCTCTACGTCTCCGTCAACGAGTTGCCCTCCCACATTCCTCGGCCGGTGCTCCACGACTATTTCTTGAATTACTTGCCCAAGCAATTTGAGCATGTCCACGAGGAGAGTGCCGAAGTAGACCCGGCCACCAAGGTCGAGTACATCACGGAAGCAGCAGAAAAGCTCGGCGTGTTGCCCATGTTGAAGCGGTTCGGCTCCTCTTCGCCCGAGTTTGACTTGGACTGGAACGCCAACAGCATGTGGTCATGGGGCTAGCCCTCCACATTAGAAAAGATAGAAAACTACACGATCATCTGCGATTTTCCTAAGTATCATCATCTAAACAAATCATACATCTGAACAAGTCGCCTTCTAGATGAAGCCTGTACGTAGTCGTTAGGGATCGCCATACGTTTCCCAGTCTTTCCGCCTCTCTTATCCTTAGTACCCTTTTGACCCAGCCCATCGGTGCCTCGCACGGAACTGCGCTATGATTTTGCAGCCAGCGAAATTGGCACTTCCAAGACTGCACACTGCTTCCACTTCAGCCGACGTGACCAGATCCATAATCCCTACCGTCAGCCACTTTGATTCCCCCTTCGCCCCTGCCCTTGCCAATTCCTTCTTCCTCTACCTGGCCCATCCCTCTTGTGCGTGTCCCGCACAAAATCACCGGTGCGGTGATGAGCTCTATCTAATCACGCCAGTCATCTCCAGCCACAACAATATCCGTCCCCTCGGCCACAATGAGTAATGGCGCGGTGCAGAACTCCCTAGAAAACTTAGCACACATTGCCAACATGTCCCACGAGCTCCAGGTGCTCAACCAGCAGATCAAAGAAGAAAATGCCGCCTCGCCAGCGAAAGGCACCATCAACACCAGCGGCCCAGCCTCGGTGGAATCGACGCCCCCGGCGTCTTCCGCCAAGTCAGGAAAGCTCAAAAGAATGGCCTGTGTGGAGTGTCGCCAGCAGAAGTCCCGCTGTGATGCCCACGAAAAACATCCCAATCCTTGTACCCGATGCCAGAAGAAGGGCCTTCCCTGCAATTTGAAATCCGA
Source organism: Suhomyces choctaworum (assembly GCA_030568475.1). NCBI lineage: Eukaryota > Fungi > Ascomycota > Pichiomycetes > Serinales > Debaryomycetaceae > Suhomyces > Suhomyces choctaworum. The sequence continues at coordinate 286,050 of JAJMGE010000006.1, read as the reverse complement.
CTACAAGAGAACGTACAAGCGGGCGAGAATCGCCCAGATTGAGCGTGAGTTCTCCGAGTTGAAAAAGACCCTCACCACCGCACAGACCCAGGAACTCTTGGCGAAAGTGCCCTCTCTCGGACAGAGCGAGTTTGGCTCCGGCCTCTCGCTGGCTCAGATGGTTCAGGCCATACGGCACACCCCGAACTACGCCGCCCCGGTGCACTCGCCATTGTCTATTTCCAACAACTTAGCGGGCCCTACCACCGCCCAATCACCGTTTCCTTTTCCTGGCCAATTGCCTCCAGCCACACATATGTCAAACCTTCATCAACACCACAACAACAACCACCAAAGCAACCTCCCTGCAAATTCTCCCTACGAACATAGGTACTCCCATAACTCCTCGGAGACAAACAATTCAATTCCAAATACGCCTTCGATATACAGACCCCTAGACGAATCAGCGGCCCCCCGAGGCGCCGATGAACGAATTCCAATTCCAGATTATTCACTCAAATGTGAAGAAAAAACTCTTGACTCGGTGGTGTTGGCTCCCGAGACAATTGCCCAGCTCTACCGCGAGTATGTCGAAAGATACCATCAAATATTACCAGTGGTGGATATATCCTTGGGACCTGATAGAATTTTCAAGCTCTGTCCAGCATTGTTCTGGGTCATCATGTTTGTATCCTTGAGACGTTTCAACGAGGACTCGGAGCAGTCCCTTCTTTTGCAACTCTCGCCCTTGGTTAAAGGTATTCTCGCAGAAATCATGATCTCCCCAATCTCCCGCTACAACCCTATAGAGGAAGACGAACCCATCTACAACGTTTTGTCCGTCTACTCGGTCCAGGCGTTTTTATTGTATTCATATTGGCCTCCAATCACCTCCTCCCTCAGTGCCGACTCGTCCTATAACACCATAGGAAACGCACTATTCCAAGCGATAAGAATAGGCTTACATTCTCCAGGGTCGCAGTACAAGCATCAAGACCAGCCACAAGAACCTAACCCTCCTCGCAGCCAACAACCAATTTCCTTAATCCAAGAAAACTCCAAAACCTGGGTCCTTTGTAACGTTCTTTCCCAGGTGATCGCTACGTCGTTTGGGTTTCCAGCATTCGTGCAATTTGACACTTCCATTTGGACTACATCCACCTCCTCAACGTTCAATCTTCCCAAACCTATCAAATTTATGATGGAGATTGCAAACTTCGAAGACCAGGTGGCTAGAGCATTGAATACCAATCCCATGGACTCGTATGGTCTACTTGATTCAGCTGAAAGGTTACCCATCTTGAAACTTTTCATGAGAAGATTGAACGAATTGGAACTCAAAATGAATCATGAGCTTTCACAGGATGATGGATTCAGAAAGTTTCAATTATATTCCGCACGGGTTCATTTATTGAGTTACTTCTTCATGGACTCAGCGAGAATATCGAGTTTTGAACTTCAAAAAGGGTTGATCCAACTTTTCAACGCAGCAATTACGTTAATCAACCATACTCAGTCGTTCCAAATAAAAGATAAAAGGTTTGTCAAATATTTACCAGGTGTGTACATCTTGGATATTTGGCAAGCAGCTTGTATATTAGGCAAATTAATCCATTCTCTGATGAAAAAATTCGTGGACACTGGCTCAGGAAAGCAATGCTATGAATATGCTATATCTCTTGCTGCCAAGGCATCTATTATGAAACATGACATCGCTCATAGATCGAGTGGAATTATGAGAAATATGTGGCAATTATTCAGGACATTACATGAGAAAAATTCAAACAATCTCAACATCACGATACGAAACCGTATGTCGGCCTCGGTTTTCTTTGACTGTTTGTTCTTATTAAGGGACCAAGTCGGAATGACAAAATTGAACGGCAGAACTGATGATAAAGCTGCAGATGAAATGGATGATTTAGATGCTGACGAATTTGACCAAGACGCTGACAGTGGTGAGAACAATGAAGAAGCTTTGGTCAGTGACGATGAAAAGCCAGGAGTTGAAAGTCATGGTCGCCAAGAGAGCCAGAAGTCGACTCCAGGTAGCACTACTTCCTCGGCCAAAAATCGTCGCCAGAGATCATTATCCAACACTCTCAATGCGGAATCAAAGGCAAGAAAAATTATCCGAACCATTCCTTTGGACCCACAACCGCTTTCAGTCAATGGAAAGAGAAGCAGCATATTTAAGGTAGTGAATGCTTCTACGGACTCTTCCCCACAGCTTAGAAATGATAGGGAAACACCGAGCTCGACAAGTCAGACATCCGGATTACATGAACATGGAGACTCCAATCATCATTTCCAAGGCAACAATGTCGCTGGCAGACCTTTTAATTCGAATCATGGATATAATAATCAAGTGAACAATGCAGCCACTCCGGTGCAGTTCATGGGTGGTATAAACCAAGTTCCTGGTGCACAGAACCCTGTTCTTGCAGGACAGGAAGAATCACCTATTCCGATATCATTGGATTCGTTCGATATGAATAGCGACCTTCTTTGGAAGGATGTGGACAGTGTGATGAATGACTTTGGATTTCACACCCAATAATTTATAATTCATTTCATATTTATAGTGTAACATTAATATTACTGACTTCTCTGTTAAGTTGTAAAAATAATAGGGTACAGCTTTCTAGCTAAGTATGTTTCCGCACAAATGTCACACGACCTATTTGCGAGCTCTCTTTTTCTGTTTACTCTTGTTATCACCAAACTATGCTATTAACGCGAGTGCTTAACCGTTCATGAAAATTTGAGCAGTTGCTTTTTATTTCCCAGAACTCGATATTTCATTATAGTTCAATTGAAGTCCAGCTAGACTCGCAAAATAAAAAATCTACAACAAAAATTCCGTGGCTAAATTTTCACACTAAGATATGAATACCGCACGAAAACATCTTCGTTCCGCTCTAGCTAAGGTGGCAAGAGTAATTTTTTGCTGCAAAATAGAGCCCTATCATTATTACTCGCGAAAAATAATGTGAAAACAGCAAATGAGTCATCAGACCGAAAATTCAAATACTTCTGATCTAATGTAGCTGTAGTCAAATTCAGCGGCGTACGATGACGGGTGGGTCATTTTCTTCCTCTTAGTAGTGACCAAGACTTGAGTATTTGGTGAGGACACGACAATCTTTGTCGTGCGTGCGCTTATAAAAAATTGGTGAAAAATTTGACCTGCTAACTAATACAGTGGAATCAGTAACAACTTCACCATGTCCTACGACGATATTGAGAACGCTACGCCCGATATTGTTATCGGGGGAGACTTGCAAGAAGATGAACAATTGCATTACGAACATGACATCGAAAGCGACAACGAAGCCCAAGAATCACAGCCAGTTGAGGAGGCAAACCCAAAGAAGTCCGTGAGCTTTGCAGGCTTAGCGGAAGACTTTGACGAAGATGCCGCCAGAAGAGAGTTCGAAGAAGGTGGCGGATTACCAGAGCAACCTGACAATATCGATTTCAACGAATTAACCCCATTATCAGACGTCATCATTAATAGACAAGCCACCATCAACATTGGTACCATTGGCCATGTGGCGCACGGTAAGTCCACCGTTGTCCGTGCCATCTCTGGAGTTCAAACTGTCAGATTCAAGGACGAGTTGGAGAGAAATATTACCATCAAGTTGGGATACGCCAACGCTAAGATCTACAAATGTGATAACGAAGAATGTCCCGAGCCAGACTGTTACAAGTCGTTCAAATCTGACAAGGAGATCAGGCCAAAGTGTTCTAGAGCAGGATGTGAGGGTCGCTACAAGTTATTGAGACATGTCTCTTTCGTTGACTGTCCAGGGCACGATATTTTAATGAGTACCATGTTGTCAGGTGCCGCTGTCATGGACGCTGCCTTGTTGTTAATTGCCGGTAACGAAAGCTGTCCACAACCACAAACCTCGGAGCACTTGGCTGCTATCGAAATTATGAAATTGAACCATGTGATTATCTTGCAAAACAAGGTGGATTTAATGAGACAAGAATCCGCTTTGGAGCACGAGAAGTCCATCTTGGACTTCATCAGGGGAACCATAGCTGACGGCGCCCCCATTGTCCCAATATCCGCACAATTGAAATACAACATCGATGCCGTGAACCAATTTATCGTGAAATCTATACCAGTTCCACCAAGAGATTTCCAGGCATCGCCAAGATTGATAGTGATCAGATCTTTCGATGTGAACAAGCCCGGTGCAGAGATCGATGACCTCAAGGGAGGTGTCGCCGGTGGATCCATCTTGAATGGTGTGTTCAAAATTGGGGATGAGATCGAAATCAGACCAGGTATTGTCACCAAGGACGACAACGGGAAGATCCAATGTAAGCCAATTTTCTCCAACATTGTTTCCTTGTTTGCCGAACACAACGACTTGAAGTTTGCTGTGCCTGGTGGTTTGATCGGTGTGGGTACCAAGGTTGATCCTACCTTGTGCAGAGCTGACAGATTGGTTGGTCAGGTCGTTGGATCCAGAGGTAACTTGCCTTCTATATATACTGACATTGAAATCAACTACTTCTTGTTGAGAAGATTGTTGGGTGTCAAGACCGATGGCCAGAAGCAAGGTGCGAAGGTCAGAAAGTTGGAGGTGGGCGAAGTGTTGATGGTGAATATCGGCTCCACCGCTACTGGTGCTAGAGTCCTCGCCGTCAAGGCCGATATGGCTCGTTTGCAATTGACCTCTCCTGCGTGTACTGAGGTTAACGAAAAGATTGCTTTGTCTAGAAGAATTGAAAAGCACTGGAGATTGATCGGTTGGGCTACTATTAAGAAGGGTACAACTTTGGAACCCATTGCATAATTAAGTAACATTCTATCGAAAATGTATTTATAGTTTGGTTAGACCGACGATTTTAACTGTAGTTCCTTCTGGAAGTTTATTGTTGAATTGGCTTCTTGAAATAGATCGCTGTTGATGAATTTTGGGAAGGAATCCTTTTCCATAAGGTTGAAGATCTCGCTAGAAACTGCCGTGAATGCCTTAGAAATTGCAGCCAACGTTTTGACGGTCTTACTAATGCTTTGATCAATGGGGGAATTGAGCGAGTCAATGGGTGTATAAATTAACTTGGGAGATTGGCTCGCTGAAGGTACCCTCTCTTTTGTCTCCATGCTTATGATTTGAGGAATGGGGGGTTTATTGAAAACTGGAAAACTGCTATTTTCAGCCTGTGTCGCCTCGTCGATTCTGATCTTCAATTGATCACTAGTAAATTCGGGACTTGCTTGCAAAGTTCTCTTATCTAATTTTATCTCACTTGCACCTTGAATGGGTGGCTTTTTCGTCTTGACAAAAATTTCATTTACATGGTCCCGTAGTTGATAATCAATATTCAAAACGAAGGGTGCTTCATAGCTTAAATAATTGAAAAAAATGTGGTATGCTAATGATAGACACAGGTTAGCCAAATTTCCAATACTCTGCTTGTCAACTTTTGATGTTGAGCGACGTTTGATTTTCTTGCCCAAGTATGTAATCTTTTTCTCGAAATAGTTCATGTGGATATATGCATCTAAGTTTTCAGAGCAAAACTCTTTCTCTAAATGCTTTCTAAAAAGATATTTCAAGCCCAGATCTTCGAGAATTTCTTTGAGATCAAGGTCTGGTGCATTTTCTGTGGAGTGGTCACTAGATTCACTGGTGAAAATCTCGTCAATATCTACAGAGAAGATGTCGTGTGAGTCATTGGATGACTCTGAAATATTCACGGTTTGCCAGTGACAAATATTGTTACCCAATCTTCCCAAAATATAGAAGTTATCCCTGTCGGAGGTGAATTCCAAGCCCGCTTTGGAAAGCTCCCAAGATACAGGCTCGATCAACCTATGTTGGAGAAACAAATTTCCAATGCGGATACAATCTGATGGGGAGAGGATATCAGTGCAATCGAATAGCCACTGGTTTATGGCTTTCCCACTCACACAGTGGTTCACCATGACTTTTTTTCCGTCTATGGTGAATATTTTGTCCTTGAATATTCTCACCCCAGAACTTGACACATAGTACTGGATATGTGAGTCCGATTCGGGGTTCGTGAAATAACGGTGGTGAAATGGACTGTTAGTATTATCTCTCAGATTTTCATCTCTGTCGGGCTCGCCTGTTCCCGTGTGTTTATCGGATCTTTCTCTAATTTTCTTTAGACCCGCAAATCCATTGTTCAACATAGTAGACACACCGTCAAAGTTGAACTCATCACCTGAGTCGCCTAAACTCCTCTTCTTATTTTTCAAGAGTGGTTCCAGAACACTAGTAGGGGTCCATATATTCGGCTCATTGGAAAATAGTTTAATGAAGAGAAGAAATAACAAGTATTGAGAATGTATTATCTTGTCTGAACCATGAGCACGGTCAAATTTGAATAATTCCATTGAATTGAATGGAGACAAAAGTATTTTAGGAAATTTTTGTTTTTTCATGCCAATATTGATGCAGAAATCCTCCACTATTGCTACTCCCTTGGGGGTGGGTTGTAGTACCAAGGTTTCCTTTAGCGTAGCACGAGTTCTTTCACTGGGAGAATGAAGGAGCTTGGACTCAAAAAACTTCTTAAGCAATGCCAAAGCCAAATCTTTTTTTATATTGTAGGAAATAGAGGTGGAAGTATGGGTGAGCTCCACTTCTACCTCCAATTTGCTCATGGCTGCAAGAGCCTGATCAGTATAAAAACCAAATGAATACTGCTTGATGAGGCTAAACTTGCGACGGTTTTCCTCTGTGGGCTTCAAGTCGAGGCAGATAATCAAGATGGAGTATATATCCTTGAGGTCCTTCTCAAAGATATTTCCTTTGGTGGTTTTGTTGAAGTTGGTTATCACATTCTTATGTATAGTGCGAGGCTCTGTGGTAGACATTACACAACTGTCAATTTAGAAGGAATTCTACAAGGATTTAGACGTTTCTATATAAATACGGCACCAGTGTGAATTATGTGAGCTTTGTAACATCTTAGCTCTATTTTAGTGCTGCTTATTTTGTTCCTGGTGGAAAGTGGTTCTTCGCATTGATAGATGTTTCAGCTTCCCAATTGGGAACGCGTTTAAACACATCTTGTGCAGCGATCGTGTGAGAAGGGTGTCACAGCGAAAAAAGAGAACTGCGCAAACTCGTTGAAGTATGCTGTGTCACAGATTGCAAGTACAGTCTGTCGGAGTCCTGTTCTTCGAATTTCAGGGTCCATCGTTTTAAAAACTTTACCTTGCTGGAAAAAAAAAAAACGATGCTGAGTAACTATAAATTAATTGTGCAAGGGAGTTAGTTACCTGAGATCTTATCCAAAGAGATTTCTGTGTAATCGCTTATACATGCTTGATTTTGCGCCGTTGGTTGTAATCACACAGAATCCTGAAACATTTTGTGTACTTGACGCAACGTTGTTGGACTTATTTGCATGAAAACGTCCCCTGCAGCGGGTTAGAAATATATTTCGGACTTAACACGGTATTATCAACCCATTGAACCCCCACTTCGGCGTAACACACGAACTTCACCCAGGCTCCTGCCATCCATTTCCGTGGAAGGCGTGCTTTGGTCACGTGTGCTAATACTCAGGTCCCTATATATCCAGGTTGTATTTGCGTCCAACCACTTACGAAAGGGGAAATAATGGGGCATGGAACGGATGGAGCTGGTAGCAAAAGGGCCAGCGACATCAGTGAAGCTGCCAATGGCCACAAAAAGATCAAAACTTCTGACAAATCTGTCCCCAGCGATATTGACCTAATCAGAAATCAAATCATGTCCCAACTCATGGGCCCATTCGCCAACATCCTCGAATCACAATCGCTTAAGGAAAAGTACGAAGAGATCCATAAGCTTTTCGAACACACGATACGAGACAATGAAGGCCATTCGATTTTGATCTTAGGTCCACGATCTTCGGGCAAAACTTCACTTGTGAACACGGCTTTGGCGGATATGGAATCCAAGTATGGTGGACAGTTTATCGTGTTTCGGTTGAATGCCTTTATCCATGCCGATGACAACTCTGCTGTGAGAGAGATTGCGAAGCAATTGGATCGAAGATTGGGCAAAACCCCAGAAGGATCCCAGTCCACCAACGAACTACACACTTTTGAGCAGCGTTCTATTAGTGATACCATGAACATAATATTGAGTACTCTCGACAGGCGACATGAAGAAAAGCCCTTGTTGACAGAAAGATCACAACTTGAAGAAAGGGAAGAGGAGCCACTTTCGTTGATTTTTGTTATCGAGGAGTTTGAAAAGTTTACCGATAGCAACAAACAGACATTGCTTTACAACTTATTTGATTCCTCTCAAAGTAGCTCTGTGCCCATCTGTGTGGTGGGAATTTCAAGCAAAATCATTACGAGGGAGTTGTTGGAAAAGAGAGTTCGGAGCAGATTTTCACAACGAATGATCTCAATTAACAAGCCTTCAACTATTGAAGAGTTCTGGGATAACGCAAAGTTGGGGTTATTCTTGAACGAGCAAAGCATTCTGAAATTGGAAAATAAAAACTTGGGACAAAGTTGGAATGAAAGTGTAGAAAAGTTATTTCAAGAGGGCACCTCTTTCAAAAGATTGATTTTCCAGAACTTTTACACCGTGAAGAATTACAAGGAGTTTAATAACTCATGCGTTTTCCCGTTGTCCAAAATCACGGCGCAGCATCCATTTCTACAGGACATACACTTTAGAAAATACTTGGAAAATCAAGCGACTAATCACATTCAAGAATTGGTGCGGTCCTTATCTACATTCGAGTTGCTCTTGACTATAGCTGCTGCGAGATGGATAGAAAAATATGATTTGCAAGTCATCAACTTCAATCTTGCTTATAAGGAGTACGAAGATATGATGAAGGGGTTTAACGTCAATTCTTCTGTTTCCTCGTCATCTACCACCAGCTTCGATAGCAAGATGCTCACCAATATCAAAATTAATCAAAAAATCTGGTCTGCAGACTTGTTGAAAAATAGCTGGGAAATTCTATACAAATTGGGACTTTTGTTGGACTCCACAGGATTAACAACTAATAACGACGGTCACATCATCACTAACATCAACTTGAACAAAAACCTCATTGTCGAAGAGAACAAAATGGTACAACTAGATGTAACATTAGAAGAATTGGGTAACTTGATAGAAGACCTGAACATCTATAAGAAACTCACTAGGCTCTAAGCTTCCGTTTGGTATTGTGTACAATATTTTCCTGTAAATTATAATTGAATAGATCCAGCAATCTCCGCATTTTTACTAATGTCTTATGTAACACGTACTAGAAAAGCGCTCCACATTCGAATGACGTAGAGTTTCTAATCAATCGCCTCGATGACAAGTCTTCCAGAGTCAGTGACAACATTGCTCAAATCAACCAGATTTGTACATTTGGCTACATGCTCGAACAATGTGCCACATGTTTCTCTCATGAACTACACATACTATCACGACAAAGATGGTGATTACATCATCATCTCGACACCGAAGAAGACCACCAAGTATCAGAACATAGAGGACAACCCGACCGTCTCAGTGTTGGTGCATGATTGGATTTCCGCCAAAGATACTCCTGCTAACGAGACCCAGGAATCTGGGCCTTCGCCAAGAAGAAACTCTTTGTTCGAGTTACTTGCAAACCTTAACAAGAATGAATTGAGCAGAGTGTCTGTAATGATCACTGGAACGGCTGATATTCTTAGCAAGGATAAGGACTCTTCGAAATTCGAGTTCTACAAGTCACTACACTTGAACAACTCAAAGATTGACGAAGTACAAGCTAAAAATTATATTGAAAGTTCCAATAATGCTTTGATTGCTATCAAGATAGACTCAGTCAAGGTTACAGATACTGATAACAATATCCAAGAGTATTAATGTATGTTCCGAAATATTCAGTAATATTGTAAAGAAATGCCAAAAAAATCTGCCGGTCCCAGGAATCGAACCTGGGTTTGTTCGGCCACAACGAACTGTACTAACCACTATACTAGACCGGCTATTTTGGAAAATTACATTGCTAAATGTAATACAAAGATATAAATTAAAGACTTTTCCTAAATTTTGATTCCCGTAGCCTCTATTGGCATCTACGTCTAGTTTAAAGTAAAGTATGTTATCTTTACGTTGAAAAACGAGATTTACTTTTTTTCAAATATTTCTCAATTCTTCAAAATTTTCACCAAAGTAATAAATTCATGCAACAGAGAAAATCCAAAGTCTTATTGCTATACTATTCAAAGAAGAAGAATGGATACATTGCTTTCGTTGGTATGAGCATCTCTATTGCATTTCTGGTTGTTTCTCCTACTTTGGCAAATTATTTATGCTCTACCAAAATCATCACCCAAATGTTACATACAGGAGAATTTACTACGAACAGTCTTGATGGAGAAGAGTCCAGATGGCAGGGAAATCCAGGTGGATTTCGAGCCAATCAAAAACAGAAAGGTCACACCGAAGTGTTTGAATCTATTATGGACCGTTAAGAACCATTTGTTTGTCATTACCTTGTTGTGGTGCCTTATTCCGCATGGACCACTTCAGTTGGTTATTATTCCCTACTGCTTGATAATGCTTCGCTCAATGTATAGGGACTACTCCGGTATGAAAGAAGAATCCCAGTTACACGTATCAGAGAGAATACTTCCCCGGTATCTTGATATCGAAGAAGACGGCTTCTACGAACAACACCCATAGCTTACACGTTCATTTACTATGTACAATATATGAATTCTATGAGTCCCAGTAAGTCCAAATGTAGCTCCTTATATGTCACCAATCAGCTTGATGTCTATCTCTCCGGCGACAGCGTCTCTCGCGTCTCTACCTCCTCGTATATCGCTGCCGAATCTACTCAATGGCCATATCACGGTGACAACTTTGCCCACAACGAGACCTTGACTTATGGGACCAAAATTGTTAGAATCAATGGAATGAAACGAGTTATCTCCTTCCACCCACAAGTGGTTGCGGGGAACGGTAGCTTTGGCCTTTGGATACGGAGGACACTTCGGTCTGACTGTTTCGCCCTGTAGTCCCACCACTCTTTTCGTGAGGATCTTTTCCGGATTTTGTGGAGAACGAAACATAATCACATCTCCACGTTGAAACCTGGCCTCCTTTACTTTGAATTTGCTCACGAGCACAATGTCTTTCGCTGTGGTTTCTGTTCCTGGATTAAATGTTGGACTCATGGAACTTCCTCGTACTTGATATGGTTGATATACATGGTTGGCAAAGGTGTACACCACCGGGATCCACGTTATCGAGAGTAGAGCCAAGCGAAGCGACATGATATATATGTGTTCCGCAAGTGCCTAGTTTGGATACTTAGATCGTGCCACTGATAATGATTTGTAGTACCAGTATTTTGTACTCCTGTATATGGAAACACTATAGTGGGGTGCTGCACACGAAATCATTGCACCAAGCAAATACTCTTCAACGACACCGAGCCATGGAAAAAAGCGGAGCATTAGACCAGATCTTGATGGAGGACATTGCTCGCCACTGTCCCCAGCCGTTCCTTGCTTTTCATAAGTGTATGAGCTCTGGAAACAGTTGTGATATGGAGCAAGCTCAATTGGCTGCTTGTATCAGAAGACAAGTTCCTACCTTTCAGAAAATACAAGGCGAATGTGCTGGAAAATTGAAAAGTTACGAAGAATGCCTCAGAAACACTACAGGTGACTGCTCTGGGGAGTTGTTGGCGCTAAGAAAGTGTGCAAGTGGATCTATTGAAGCATGAGCCAAAAGAACTGGAAAGCCCTGCACTTTTGCTGAACAAGTTTCATATGTTGCCATTTGTCTACGGAAACACACTCACTGCAACGCGCATTAATCATAGATAAGTTAGATTCTGTACATATATTCATGAAAAATACATGACATTCATTCCGTCGTTCATGTCGCCCTATACTTCAAGGGAACCTGCTCCAATCTGATGTTGGAGAGCCATCCCTCGGCCTTTCCGCCTTCTTTCTCTATGTCCATTTCGTGGTGGAGCAACTCGTGCTCTATATCTTCCTTGTGCTTGATTTTCACCTCAGGATCATCGTTGGCATGATACAATTTCCAGTGGTGCTCTTCGTATTCGGTTTCAAAATCAAAATGGTGGCCCGGGCCGTATCCAAAATCCGGCAATGCTCCCTTGAATGCTCTCCATTCATCGAGGGAGACTCTTCCGTCGCCGTTTATATCGATTAGCTCAAGAACCGTGGACACAACACGGTCCTTGTCTTGCAGTGAAATAGACGTGGTACCTTCTCCCATTCCTGACCCGTCACCGACTTCTGTATCCTTGAGACCGTACAAGTTCAAGATCTCCTCACGACCCCAGCCTGTTCCAGTTTCGTGCATCTTGAAGAAGAGATCTGGGGTGTACTGATCTATGCGATGTTCCTCTTGCATGTGCCACTTTTCCCAAGACAAGCCGTTTGGACGCTGCTGGGGACTTCCATGCCCCCCATGGGCAGCAACAATGCCGATGATGGATACTATGGGTGCAAGCTTCATTGGGTGTGGTTGGGTGTAGCGAGACGTGTCTTGAGGTAAGGGAATGTCGCGATTTGGAAGAATGTCGCAGGGACCAGGATGGGTAGGGTTAAGCAACAAAGAGAAGTGTACTATTGTTCAGTTAAGAGGAAGAAGATCGGGAGAATTACAGGGGAAGTCAGATCAGGAATACAGGAATTTTGTCGTATATGCCCAACTTTTTGCCCTTACATGTTGTGAACTACAAATTTGGGAAACTTGGGGAAGCTTACACCAAGTACAGCGTTTGTAAGAGATGAGGAAGTGAATTGAATGGAGTCAGAGTGGTGGTAACTATGTATGCTGTCTGGTGAAGTGATTATTTCATGATTGTATTTTTCTGCCAGCACGAGCATGTCAAGCCTACAACGAAGACCGGAATTCGAAACCGAAAGAGTTAGCCACTCCTTTTGCATCTCGGAACACAGCTGCACACACATTGCATGGCTCTATCGTTCCCAGACAATTTCTCCAAGCGATTGCAGCCATTTCCTTTTCACGTGCCCTCTCCACGTTTCCACCAGGCGTCAGCTGCGAACAGCTGCCATACATCACCAAAAGCGCCGAGCACAACGCCCGTAATATTGCAATGACATCGCGACCCACATCGTCCCGTGTGGGAAGAGAGAACCAGAGATACAACCCCGAGACCGGAGCCCGAATGGTGGCTGGGTGTATCTGTTTGAATGCCGCCAAAGACAAGGTGGTGATGGTGCAGTCCATGGCCCATGCTGGACGCTGGGTACTTCCCAAGGGCGGTATCGAGTTGGACGAGGGCGACGACTACCTGGTGAGCGCCACACGTGAGACGTGGGAAGAGGCGGGGGTCGAAGGGACGGTGATGAAGAAGTTGGCGGTTGTGTACGACTCCAGGGGCAAGAAGGCGCCGGTGGCGGCGGAGCTTGGAGACGCAGACCCCACCAAGGTGATCCCCAAGACGGAGTTCCACTTCTACGAGCTTGCAGTTTCGGAAATCAGCCTGGAATGGCCTGAATCGGCTACGCGCCAGCGGCGGTGGGCCTCCTACGACGAAGCGGTGCACGAGCTCACCCGGGCAAAGCGACCGGAGTTGGTGCAGGCGTTGCAGCTGCTGAGTATATTGCGGTCTACTTGAAGAGGTCTCCCATGAAGGACAACATGTTGGGAGCGGCGGAGGGGCCCTTGAGCCCGAAATAGATTTTGCCGAGATGCTGCACCGGGGCCACGAGTCCGTTGCTTTGCAACACCGGTTTGTACTGGTCCACGAGCTTGGAGAAGCGGGCGCCGTCCTTGGACAACGTCAACAAGAGAAGCTGCACAAACGTGAGCAACGGGTACTCGCCCACGGCGTACACCGAGAACGGGCCCTCCGTCACCTTGTGCTCGCTCCCCACCGTGCCCTGTTTGCTTAGTCTGTGTATGAATCTGTCGGCCACCTCCCTGGCAAATTTGACGTTCTTGAGGTATGAATAGTTGATGACCCCACGCGCCAAAAACACCCCTGGGTCGCCTCCGTTGGCGTGCCACCATTCGTACAAGAAGTCGCTGTATAGAGGCACCGACTCGTAAGTGCCCAACACGAGATGCATTTCCGCCAACGGGAACACCTTGTCGTCGCCCTGCTTCACCGCATTCAACAACTTGCTGCCAAAGAAATGGTGGACCTCGGGGTCGCCGTACTTTGTCGAAAACGCCTGGTTGATCTGTTTGCCCAAGTCCACCAAGCTGGGCTCGGTGTCTGGTAAGTAGCTCATGGCCTCAATCAACTTCACCTTGTCGTAGAGAGCGCCCTCCTTCATCACCTCGATCATGTACGAGATCAAGTCGCTGGCCGACCCGTACTCCTTGTTCTTGCCCAAGATCACCGCTCCTTGCAAGAGGACCTCCACCGCTTCCGGATACTGTTTGCTCTTGACATAGCGGTTGGTGATGGTCCGCAATGTCTGGTGCGCCTCGTAGTAGGCACCGCCGTCGATCTTGGCCTGGAATCGCTGAATGGTTCTCTGAAGCTTGTCTGACATGGCCTGGTGGAAGATTCAGGTGCGCATGAATATTTGTGCGCATGTTTTTCTCCTTCTGTGAACTCAACAGCACGAGGACAAAAACCCACACCATTGTTGGGTTATGGTTGAGGGTGAGGGCAGTAGTTGAGGGCGAGGGCAGTAGTTGAGGGTGAGGGCAGTAGTTGTGGGTGAGGGCTATGGTGGAAAGGGGGGACGGGGCTTCCCTTTCTTGGTCAGACGTGCTCCCGTATCGTAACCGCAATTTCCGGGAACTAGTTTCTATTGGATCCACACTTTATGAGCAGACCAACGAGAATGTCTGCTTACTTCCCTTTGAACCACACTTTCTGCTCACGACTCACTTCAAGCACTCTTGTCATGTTCCGCTTTGGTTTCCCTTTCTTTTCTCTCTTCACCATTCTTGGGTGCAAATCCTCATAGTAATTCCCTGTCAGCTCCAAAAAGGCTAGAAACTCGCCCGGGCCTTTCAACAATGCCTATGCCAACACAGTATCTCTTTGCAGGTGCAGAATGTGCCACCCACCAAGCTCTGCCTTTCAATAGTATCCCGGCGACTTGCCCTGGTAGTCACGTGCGCCATCCTCCGGGTCCCGAAATTGCGACCAATTAGACTTAGCACTATAGCTTACACCAGTTCCCCATTCAAAACTGCCATAAACATGAGAGCTGCTACCACATTGTACAAGCACGTTCCACTCATCAAGTTCATTGGTGGGCCCCACAAGTTTTCCAGTAAGTACTGCTACTTTTTTTTGCTTCTCTCGTTGGCTCACAACTAACTTCTAGATGCTTCCCATGCTCCCAAACCACACCCCATGGCACCTAATGGGCAATTACCCAGCGGATCTGGAAGCTCCAGCTCAAACTACTTTAACAGCAACCCAGTAGAAGCCAAGGATGGAGAATTTTTCGCAAGAAGTGAATTGCCATCCAGATTCAGATACAAGGCTCCAAAGCAAGAGGAAATAGATAACGTGCTCAGCGGAGGTGCTGACTTGGTATTCTAGGGTAGGAGTTCATCCTATAGTTCCACAAATCATGGGACTTGAAACATGCAATAGAATTGTCAAATACATAACAAAAAACGGAAGGAATCGTAGAGACAGACTAGATGGGGCCGATGGAGAGAAAGGCTTAAGTCTAGAGTCCAAAGAGATGCTAAATACATCCCCTTGCTGCTTGTTGACCCGATTTCAGCAGTCCAGTTGAGAGTATTTCGGCATTAAAAAAATATTCAAATTTGTAGCACGTTTTCAGCTGAAAGGAATCCACCCGTTATAAATAATACTTTCCAGTGGAGCTAGGAAAGGCGCCTCTACAATTGTCTGCTTCCAGTTCATTCACAGCTAGCACTTCGTTAAAGCTGGGGAACACAGGCTGATTCTGCACATAGATATCCTGCATACACACTGAGGCAAAAACTCGTCGAATTGCCACTCATTACTGTATAACAACTACTCTTCTGATACGAAAGAAAAGTTGCTACGAAGTTCAATTTCCCCCATAACTCCGCCTACCAACTGAAGGTAGTGGTCTTGACCCGAATACAAATCGATTGGATTAATTCAACCGCCAGAAGCTTTTAATTGCACATCTCTCTTACTACACTAACGGAATGAATCACGACCCCTTCTCTTGGGGACGTCCCAACAACGAGACTTATGGTCCATACAACCAAGCCATAGCCCATGCAAGTGCAAAGGAGGCGACTGCTGAACAACTCGACCAATTTCCAAAGATGCACACTCAGCAACCTATCATCACAGGTACTTCGGTTATCGCATTGAAGTACAAGGACGGTATCATAATGGCAGCAGACAACATGGGATCGTACGGGTCCTTGATGAGATTTAGCAATATTGAAAGATTGGTCAAGGTTGGGAGAGAGACCGTTGTTGGAATTTCGGGAGACATTTCCGACATGCAACAGTTGCACAGGATCTTGCACGAATTGGAGACTACCGAGGACTACGACAACGATGGAGGCCACAATTTGCGTGCGCCCCATGTTCACGAATACTTGACTCGTGTGTTGTATAACAGAAGATCGAAAATGGATCCATTGTGGAATGCCGTGTTGGTGGCCGGATTCAACGATGACCGTACTCCATTCTTGAAGTACGTTGACTTGTTGGGAGTTGCATATGGCTCGTCGACTTTGGCCACTGGATTCGGTAACCATTTGGCCATTCCATTGTTGAGAAAGTTGATTCCTAGTGATCCCGACTATGTCAATGTGACCGAGGAGCAGGCCAGAAAAGTCATCATGGACTGTATGAGAGTATTGTTCTACAGAGATGCTAGGTCTCTTGACAAGTTTTCTTTGGTCACCATCAAAGAGGGAGGATCCAAGTTTGATTTTGAAAAGGACGTGAAGGTGGACAACCAAAGTTGGAGATTTGCGAGAGACATCAGAGGTTACGGCAGTGCTCAGCAATAGTAGGAAAAAATAGGGGCTCTTGGCAGCTTCCAAATCCGATGAATGTGCATAAACGAAAATGGAAGTTCTGGTCTAAAGGAATAACAGGTGTGGTTTAGATCCAATGCATCGTGTGATTCGGCGCGACTAGGAGTCGATCTTTAACTCCACTGATAACATCAGGGTCTATACATCGTAACTTGGTCTATCTAAGTCAATAGCAGATATGAATAGAGTTGGTTGTAGATTAAGGTTCTCTAACGAGGCTAAAGCGGGTCGACCCGCGAGGAAAGCGAAGCTTGGACAGGTTATGAACCTTGTGAACCTTGCTGAAGCCTAATTAGGAACGCAATGTCGGTACCTTGAAAATGATGGATCGAGCGGAAAATTGTACTGGACGATACAAAAACTGTTGTCACAGTAACCACAATACTGCATGAATATCTATGCACTGCTTCCATGCATCTTGATTTGCATGCATGCATTACAGCTACAAAATAGGCGAAATTTTATTCCACACGGGACCACCGACACCACAAAATAAGGATGGATGAAAATTCTCGTCGACATCGGTCCGCATTGTTCGCATCCCCACTTTCCGTAACTGCACAAAAAGTCGGGTGGAAATTGTGGCTCTGTTCAGACGAGCGGAGGGTGTAATCGCTAGCGAATGCCAAAGCGTTGAGTCACAGCAACTACCCGCGGTGTAGGGAGGCTGATAATGATGTGTATCAGGTGTGCGGAAGGTCGCCCCCTCCCCGTCGTGGTGTAGCGAATTATTGCTCGGATTACACTTGATTGCATGGGAGACGCAGCAGACTGCAGAACATTTTCTAGAAGCCGCGCAAAACAATGCGCGCGATGTTTCCAGACGTCTCCAGTTGACAATCTGTAAGCGTTGGACACACATATGCCACAAGACCGCGGGAGAACTAACCAAGGTTTCTATGCACATACACAGCGCTTGGAAAGGTGATGTCAAGCGCCTGCGCCGACTCTCGGACTGCACGGAAGCAGCCATAGCCAAACAGGCTTCGCCCGATGCCCCAGAAGTATATATAGTCGTGGCGGTCCCATGCATAGAACAAATAAATTTATTTCTGGCTATTCGGGTGTGGAACCGTCTAAATAAGCGCACATTGTCGAGTGTCCAGGTCCCCACTGTGCTCCAGCGCTATACCCTTGGTGTGACCTTCCCCTCTCCCCTCTAGATGGCGAGTTCCTGTGGCAGGCCCCACATATCTGATATCATCCCAGTTTGAGAGAAGCTGCAGCCCCTTTCCTCCGTGTGTTCCTCCCTTTCCAGACGAACCCCACAGTCTTAGCCATCTCGCCTGCTATGAGCTTCGAGTTGACGTTCTTGGGGGCCTCTGGTGGTCCTCTCGATGGAACCACCTGCTCGATGCTTCTCAAGTCCCGCGACGTGTCGTACCAGGACATAATCGACCACAAGGTCGCTCCGGGCACGTTACTCTGCATCGATGCCGGCGCTGGGTTGTCGCTGCTTGCGGAGATCATCTACCAGGAAGTCACCGGAAGCGACGACCCGGCGTCCAAGCTCCTCAGACACTATCCCGACTCGCTAGGCATCGAAGACTATATCCAGACGACGGCGACCAGGCCGTTCCAACGCCTCGTATCGCTGTCGCCGTTCCAGGCGGCGCAGGACGTGTGCTGCAACATGTCCGACTACCTCATCACCCACCCCCACCTCGACCACATCTCCGGCTTGGTGGTCAATCTGTCCGGGTTCAGCATGGCGGTGCCGAAAAGCGTGCACGGCTCCAGCTACACCATCAAAGCGTTGCAAAAACACATCTTCAACGGTATCGTGTGGCCCGACATGCCCCACTACAACATCATCAAGTTGCTCAGCCACGAGTTCGGAGCCTCCTGGGACGTCGGGTCCTATTCTATCCGCATGTTCCAGTTGAGCCACGGCAAGCTTAACAACGAGTCTACCAGAGACCTCGCCAGTGCTCGCCCCCCCGCGGACCCGCACTCGCTCCTGAGCAACCACTATATCTCGTCGTCGTTCCTCATTACCAACCGTGCCACCGGTGCCAGCGTCTTGACGTTTGGAGACTGCGAGAGCGACTGCGTGTCCAAGACCTCCACCAACTCCAAGATCTGGAAACAGGTTGCGCCTCTCGTGGTCGACCGATCGCTCCGCGCCATCGTGTTGGAGTGCTCCAACTGCAACGGCACCGACGAGAACGAGTTGTACGGCCACATGGTGCCGACACACTTGATGCGCGAGTTGAGCACTCTCGACAAGGAGTGCTCGCGGTTGTCGGGAGCCCGTGGTGCGCTCCAAGGGCTCAATGTCATCATAAACCATGTCAAGGAGCCGGTGATCGGCGGTGGGGCCGGATCGACGGGGTTGAAAAAAGTGCCGCTTCTCGACCCTCGACAACAGGTGTTGCGCGAGCTCAACGAATTGAACCAGCGTGAGCAGTTGGGAGTCAAGTTCTCCATCGCACTCTCCGGACTCACCCTTGTAATATAGACCTACAAAGTTATTCGGGATCTTTTGTATTGTACCACTTCAGATATTTATATATATATATGTATAACATTTTTCAATTGACTTGGAACGTTTCGGAAACAACATTGGAATGCAAGTCAAATGGCAACGATTTTTCGTCGTCGTCGTTGGACACCACGTCTATCACTTGCACTTTCCCCAAGGACACATCGCTCTCGGTGACCGCAGAGTTGGTGATTTCAAACTGCAATTCTATGGGGAATAAGGAGTCTTCATCATTGGCAGGAATCGAGAACTCAAATGATCCCTGTGGGTCCTCGAGAGAAATGCTTCCAATGTTGAAGATGACGCCAAACTCCGTTATCTCGTAGGAAACTGCATCATTGGACTCATTGTCAAAGTTCACTTCCGACGACGCAATTGGAATCAACAACTTGACATCTTCGACGGTTGCATGGTTGGTACCCGAGTGTGCCTCTATGTAGCTGGAAGTCAACTCATACTCCAAAGTAACTTCAGCAACCCCCAGGTCAGTGAGATTGACCCACGCGGTGATGACGATTGGAATAAGCGAAGAGTCATCCTGCTTCGCCGTGGCTCTCCATCTCAACACACCAATAGCTTGGTCATTCGAGGGGAACGCTTTGGTCTTATCCTTCAAGCCGATAATACCTTGTGATGTGAACAAGTTCCTATCAACATTAGGATGTGGCTTGTATTGAACACCGCTGGCCTTCTCGGTCTTGAGTAGAAGCTTTGCGTGTGCCAATTCGGCATTATTAACTCTCAATTGCAAGTCACCCTTGACTTCTGACAGGACTATAGAGCCTTCACGAGTGAGCTCAGCACTGACCTTTTCGTTGATGGTAATCAAAATGCCATCGTTTGGAACCCGGGAAACAGAGGGTGCTGGAGAACCGCTCTTTTCTTGGGCCTGGCTAACAGGAGTGCTAGGGTGCTGGAAAACAGGCTGTGATTGGGCCAAGAGAGGTTGGTGCGATTCTGGGGCAGCCTTGGCAGGCTTCTTGCCCAATTGTAACCCACCTCTGCCGTGTGATGGCCTGTTTCCAAGGGCAGGCAGTGGGGTGTTAGTTTCAATAACGGGAGATGGCTGGTAAGTAGGCTGGTATGACTGAGCCACTTGAGAGGTTTGATACGAGTCATAGCCTCCAGAGCTGGGGATCTGCTCCAAGTTACGTTTGGCCAACTCCTTGCGCTGGATTTCCTTGGCTCTGCGTTTTCTTTCCTCGTTGGCCTCCAACTCCTTGTTTCTTTCGATGATCTCCTGGATTTTCTCTTCGTGCGAGTCCATCTTCAAGAAGGTCTGGACCTGACTCAAGGTGACGTTCTCCTTATAACCTAAAGTGATGATTTCGTCAAATGCACTAATGATTTCAAACGCGTTATCGAAAATTTCACTTTCGTCAATGGTTCTTAACAAGTTGCTGATCGTCGAGGCAAAGAGATGCAATGTGTCAATGTCTTGAAGAATGTTGGAAGTCCTGTTGGTGATCAAGACAATATAGAACTCTTCAAGAGGCTGGTAAACATACCGCACATGTTCGTCTTCAACTGTGGTGTGCTGACTGGATGAGTCGCTGATCAAGCTGGGGAAGTTGGCGAGAAGAGCAGTAATCCGGTCCTTGCTCAAGTCCTTGAACTGACGGGACAATAACGCCTTACCTCCACGGGTACATATAGAAGCTGCTAACACCACCATTATTTGCTAGTTGTTCAGTTGCAACGAAGTCTATTGGATCTAGACGTGGAATTGGGCTAGTTATCTAAGCTCTGATTCAATCCACTGACCTTTGAACCAAATGTATTCTTCTGGCAATGCTGTGAGTAGATCGGTGTGAACGCCCACTTGAGTTATCGTGTCAACATGAAAAGTCGTGCACAGAACAAAAAGCACTTGTCTGCAGATCAATACTCGAAGACCAGGACTCGACAGAAGTGTACATTTTGGTATATATAGAGATACAAGCAGCAACAGTCCTTGGTTGATAGACATACTCTGAGATCGTGAATGATCCTTGCCTCATTCTTATTTATTGTAGTAGACCATGTGCGTTGCAAAAGAACCATATTGCTGCAATGAGGAGTAGCCATATCCAAAGAGTAGAAAATTCTCCGTCAGACAAGTCTATGAAGTCGGTCATGGTTATTTTTTTCCGGAAAATTGCCCGTCAAGGTATCCCTGAGCGAATTGACACGTCGAGGCATTATTTAGACATAGTCTATTATGATACGGTCTCAGAACGGATGTTCTTTTTGAGTCGATTGAGAGCTTCGAGTATTCTAGTCTTATAATAGTACTTGGAAATTACGACACTAGTTAAATGGTAGGCAAAACTCACGGTAATAATTTCTTAGAACGTCGATCCAACGAAGGAGTAATACAATAACGAGAAGGAAAGATAAGAAAGGCAGATACCGGGGATCAATATCCATCATATCGGAGGCCTGAGAAATTTGTTTTTGAGCTTCTTCGAGCCCCGTCTGATTTTTGGTCTTATTGTTCGGAATAATTCTCGAGGAGCTAGCCTTTTCGGGTCGAATCTTTGCACTACATCTAGCAGTAGCTTGAGACCCTTCCAATCGTCTAGCGAGGTACGCGGGGTCTCTGGTGGCTTTGAGGTAGGGATGAACAAACTGTTCCTCGATAGGTCGGGTGATAGGAAGGAGGAGGAAACAGGGGTGGCTATCCTCACTATAGATATTTTCGACATTGGAGGCGTAGCGAAAGGAGCAAAACTGAGGGGGGAGTCGGAGGTGAAATAGCCCATATTAGGCGAGTTTGGGGGCGTGAAGAACGCCGAGCTCGAATGGCTGTGTCTTTCGGACAAGATCATGTTGCTTGAAGTAGTGGAAACGGAGCTTGCAAGCGACGAACGCCTAGGAAGGTTGAAGTGCGGGTCCAGGAGGTTGTCCTTGCCCATGTCTATCGAGGAAGGCGCCGTATTGAAGCTCAGATCACCATCGGCGGCCTCTAGCTTGTTGAAGGAGGGCGGACGGACTTCCAAGCTGGTGAGGTTTTTCTTTGTTCTTCTCCTCTTAAGTAGAGAGCGGGCACCAGCGTGGATGGTACCCAACGAGGTGGAGGACCCGTTGAGCGAGCGCTTCGCAAACGGCCTCTTAAACGGTTCTGACATGTGGAAATGACGATCCTGTTGGAAAAAGCGACGATAGATCAAATCGGGGCGGACTGTGTGTTTATAACACGGGGAAATGTGACAGGTAGCAAGTTGCAAAATTGTGATTGCAAACAGAGGAGCGCCGTTGGGGAATTCGGCAAGTTGAGGTTATGTGGCAACGCAACCTCGGGTAACAGAACAGTTGACAAGGTCAGCTAAGCTGTTTGAGCGCCGCCACCATGTTTACGAGGGACAACGTGTGGGGCCGATGGACCGCTTCGCATGTTCCAGATTCAAAAAGGCTTTGGGACGCGCGGCTACGATTTGTGAGCGGGTAAATGGAATCGCGATAGTATTAGTGGCGTAGTCGAGGCAGATCTCAGGGGTAAGTTTCTCCCGGGAGAAAAAGTGTGGGGGATCACACATAAATGCTTGTATGGGACCAGGAGTCCAAGCTAGAGGACACTGGAAGGTGAAGAGGCGGTTCTGCTAGCCGAAAACTGTATCAGGGGCCGGTCATGAACCATCCAATGCTTACATCAGCCGTCCACCAATGCGGTAGTTGAAGGCGGTGACATGTATTAGCGCGCAGCGATGGGCGTTCTATATGCTGAAGGTGGTGTCGAATTCCACATCCAGTCCGGCGGGTCCCGCGGGTCGTTGAGCATTTAGCGCAGCGAGAAGACTGTCGACTAGGGCTTCGTGACGACCGTTGACCGTGGCCAATTCGGTGTTTTTCTGGACAATTATCTCCACGAGCTTGTTGTACGCCACCAATATCTTGAAGTAGTTGAGCTGAAAGTCCCGCAGATCACCAAAGGAAATGGGTGGAATTTTTATCTCCTTGACCTGGAGGCGCTTGAGCTTTAGCAACTGTGCTTTGGGGTCCTTTCCACTGTCGGAGGAATTCCCTGCGCTCGCGAGCGTAGACCGGGTCCCCGGCCGGGAAACCTCCAGCACACCCACGTCTAGCTTGTGCACCCTTTCCATCAAGAGACGGTTGATCTCGGCATCGAGTCCAGCGTTGCAACCCTTGTCAGGGCCTTTGTATTTGTGGGAATACAGCTTCGATGAGCATCTCACTACAGAGTGGTCAAGGGCAGCGGCGGATTCGGCGCCGGGACAGTTTTCGTCGTTGTCAAAGGTCACGGACTGAGTTTGTCCTCCGTTCACGTCGCCAGGGACCAGGTATAGCGTCTTGATGAATGTGAGAGCAGATTTCATGGCCAATGTGCGTTCTGTGCAACAAAATCCGCCCCACCCTGTATTTGTGACCAACCATCGCACCAGGCAAAAAACCCACATGTATTGTATGTCCAGCCAGGGAAAATAACTCTAGAATACATCCGGCAACCTCTCGACCACGTATGCATGCCCACCAACACTCAATAGTGGGATTCCGGGGACCTTTCTGATTCTGCGCTTCAAATCCGCATCGTTGGTGGCAACAATATAACACTTGTGCTGGATGACCCGGTTGACCAAGCAGTCATCGGCGTAGGTGCCGCCATGGGAGCAGCTGAGCCTCTGGATCCGCGGGTCCTTGGCCAACTTCAATGCAATTCTGTATTTGGGACCCAACTTTTCCAATTCGGCCATGACACAATCGGTGATGATGGGGATGCACTTGGCCATCAAACAGTCCATCAACCCTCTGACAATGTCGATCTTCTTCTGGATGGAGAAGTTGATGAAGTTAGTATCGATGAGCACCTGGTACGGAGGCTTGATGGCCTGGTTGAACTTGAAGAAGAGGGCTGAAGAGACCTGCGGCACATGCTTGGTGAGTTCGGGGTCGTCCTGCTTTTTCTTCTGTTGACCCGACTTGTCTTTCAAACGTGCGTCCTTCTGACTCAACGTTCTTTTCATAAGAGCGAACTTTCTTGTTTTCTTTGCCTTTCCCATGTTGTGCTAGACCGTATAATGCTGTGAACCAGGTATGGAGAGTGTTCCGCAGTGATGAGATGAGGCGCGAAAAAAAGTTATCTAAGCAACAGCACAGTGATGACATAAGCTAAGAGAACCGTGCCATTGCCACGCACACAAGTGTCAGGTCCAACTAGGGACCTAAGGGGGTAGAGTATTTTCAGGGTCAGCTGACAAGAAACTGGGTCGCGGTCACCTTTCCCCGTCTCGGTCTCGGAGATGTATACTGTTTTCGGGGTTTCATCCAAATCCCCCCTACATCTTCCCACGTCCGGCATTTGAAATTGCGCAACCGGTGCATCTATTTTGTAGCTGGGAAGCCTCCACTATGATCGTACTCATCTAGGGGTTGATCCCGTGACTTGACGATAAGATAAGCTACCCACTACAAATGAGGGGATTTTCCACTGGCACTTTGATACAGGAGAATAACATCGGATGTTTCCACAGCAGACGCCGTTCCGGAACGGCCGAGGGGTTTTCCGTGTCGCCCCAAAGGAGCTGTTTGGGCTTGTTGTAAGCTCCGTTAGGAACATCGACGGTTAGGAGCAGTAATTGGGTGCCAGAGGGAATTATTTTCGGGTTGCTGAACAATCGCGGCACTGGCCGGGGCACACAACGGGAAAAAGAAGAGATTTCGTAAAACTCAAGGTTCATGTAAGGGCTAAAAACGGTGCAATTGTGAATTGAATTATGTATGTCGTAAAGAAGTCCTGGAAGAAGTGAAAGATGTGTGTAGGCAAGAGTACTGTATGCCTGGGTAGGTTGCAGGCTACTCAAAGGGGTAGACCTTGTGGTAGTCGAAACCGGATTTGTCCTTTTCCTTGCGCTTCCAGCTCAACACCATTTTGTTGTCAAAGTCGATTTCAAACAATCGAAGTTTGCGAACGTATGCAGAGTCCAAGCGGGTGGTGGCAGAATCGCCGGTTGCACTGTTGTAGCAGAGCCATATTTTTCTGTTGTCAGACTGTTCGCTCAAGATGCAAGCGTCGTTTTCGTGCTCGTGGCCCACGCCCACCGCCATGTATCCACAGTTGATGATGTCGTCCAAGAACTTTGTGTCTGTCTTTGATTGGAGTGGGTGCTTTTCGTTGTAGGTGCCCACGATCTTGAACGAGCCCACCGGGCGGAACTGAGGAATGGGGTAGTGGAAGAACAAGAGTTTGTAGTACGACAGGGTCTGTTCTCTGTTGATACGGTAGAGGTAGTTGATCTGGGAGTTGCCCAACTTCTGCTTTTCCGAGTCGAGCACGGTGACGTAGGAAAGGACCTCGTTGTCCCTGACCACCTTGATGTTGTAGTTGGCGGAGCCGTGGCTGAGGGCGGTGATGCCGGCCACGGAGTTGTAGCAGTTGGGGAGCGAGCTCAAGAACTGGATGATGCGCGCCTGGGTGTCGGAGCTGGTGTGAGGAATGCCCTGGAGCTCGTCGCCGAAGGTGAAGACGAACTTGATGTTGCGGCTGAGGATGGGCTGCAATGCTTTGAGGATGACGGAGCGGTAGTCGATGGCGCGGTCGAAGTCCACCATGTCGCCGGTGATGACCACCAAGTCGGGTTTTTCCTCGTCCAACGAATGGTCCACAAACCGGAGGGTGCGGAGGTCCGAGGACACCGAGCCGTCGGTGTCGAGCTTGCCGAGGGCCTGTCCGAAGTGGAGGTCGCTCAACTGCAACACCTTGAACTTGGAGCCGGTGATGGGCAACGTCATGTCGTGGCGCATCCTGTCGAACGCCTCGAGCTCGTGGCGGAACTTCCCGGCGTCGTCGGCACTGAGGCGGAGCGCCGAGAGGATGGGGTGCACCGACTCGTCGGCGACAAAGTGCGATGCGGTGTAGTGCGGGCGCGGGTCGTTGAAGTCGGAGGTGCCAAAGAGCACTTCCACGTCGCGGATGGCCGGGGTGTCCGGGCTCAACGGCCCGTCGGCGACGGTGGTGCGCACAAACCGCTTGACGAGGGTGTAGTGGTCCACCGTGACCACCTCGGCGTCGGCGGGGACGTTGATGTCCAAGTTGTCCGGGGTGGGTTCGAATTGCAACTCGGTCAATGCGCGCGTGGCCACGTCCACGGGGAGATGTTTTGCCACAAGGTAGTAGCGAAAGAGATGGCCCGGGGCGGCGTGATCCAACAGTGGGAGCACCTTGTAGTAGCCGTCGGGAACGTGGCACGATGCGCGCCAGCACTTGATGATGGAGACGTCCACCAAGGTCATGTCGGCGATGTTTTGGTACAGCGGTGCGAGGTGGAGGTGGAGGTCATCGGGCGACTGGTAGTTGTAGGTGGAGAAAACGGCACACACCGCGAGGGCGGCGGCCACTAGAACCAACGCCTTGCGGAGCGACATGTACAAGAACTTGCTCCTGAAATGCATCGCATATTCTCGTGGGGACAGCGCTGACTGAGAACGTGGTGGAGCACGAGTAGGAGGAGGAGGTGGTGGTGGCTAAAGAAGCGAGCAGCTGGCGGACTGTGTTCTATATATTTATACGATTCGAATACGATAACGGTGATTGTTGTGCATGCGGGCCCTGTGCAGGAGTTGCAGGGTGGGGATCATATGTGGCTTATTGTGTACTCATTCCACTGCCGGTTGAAGGAACCTGCGAGATATTTTTTGGGTGTGGGCCGCTGGGTTGCCGCAGTCTCTGCTGCGGCCGGTGCTGCGATGGCAAGGGACGAAAATAGTGCCATTGCCGGTGCACGGCTGGCGTTGCAGGCGAACCACCCTTCACGTCTCCGGGTATGCCCAGCGGTAGTCCTCGGAACACCCTCGGGTGCGCCGTCGCGTATGGTGGAGCTCCGCTGGTGACCGCAGCAAGCACTCGGCATGTGCTCGGCCAGGCTGCCATTTCCTGCTTGCGCAGTCGAAATTCGGGAGATGGCCCCGCGCTCGCAACACGTCCGCCCTCGCCGGGCGCGAGAATGCAAACCGAGCGTCGTAAAATACGGTCTAGATCGCTCGCAGCACCGCCCGCTCACAACGCTCCCGCAGTGCCCAGCCGCACCGGGGAGGGGTGGGGGGGGGGGGGGGGGGGGGGGTCGGCAAACATCCAGGCTTTGACGGCGCCCACACGACACAAGCCGTGCCGGCCCACGCGGTTGGACCACTGCGTGTGTCGTGGCTGCTCGGCGAATCATGCACTCACAGGCCGCAGCGAGATTTCCGCCGCAAGGCGGCTACCTCCATCGGGCGCTGCACCTGTGCATACATGCACGTGACCTGCTGGCCGCCTCCCGCACTGGTGCGGTGCACCTCCGGGTGCAAATTGGACCCTCACAACCGCTCCGGGTCACTAGTGGTGGTGTTAGCGGCGATGGAGTAGCCCCACACCGCCAAGAGGTTCAAGAGCCCCACGCGCCAGCCGTTGTAGAGACCGGCGACCACCGCGCGTGCCCCGGGCCCCGAGAACACCGCCACGCTATTGGTATCCTCCTCCACCGCGGTGTCCACCACAAGATCGTCGTGGGTGATGGTGACCACCCGCGCGGGATCGTCCTTTTTGGCGAGCAACCACCGCACCTGCTCCTTGCGCAACACGTTCTCCACCGGCAACTTGATGAAGAATTCCATGAGAAGCGCCGCCAAGTTCACCGCGGTGTACACACCGGGCGCGTTGTACAGGTCCTTGTTGTAGCGGATAAAGAGGACGTACGGGGCGGCGCGGCGGAACACGCTGGCCAGAAGCTGGTGCAAGGTCGTGAGCACCACCACCAGCACGGGGAGCCCCACTGCCGGATAGTTGCGGAGCAGCTCCCGCACCGAACGCGTGCTCTTGCTGCTGAAGTGGGTCACCATCAACTTGACGCGGATCATGTCGAGCGGCATAAGAATGAGGCCCGTGGCCACGCACGCCCCCACCAGCAAAAGCAACAGCTTCCATGGGTCGGGCAGGTGTGTCAAGTCGAGGAAGAACGGGTCGGGAATGCCGAGGAACGGTGACACCAACCCGGTGACCCACGCCTCGATGGTATGCGAAAGCGTCAGGAAAATGAAGGATGCGTTGACGCCACGGAAGAGCGCCATGGGCCCCTCCGCCGCCACGAACGAGTTGAGCACGTCCACGGTGCGGGTTGACGTGGGCTGGATCTTCTTGGTTGGAGGCCGCGATTTGCGCCGCTGGTTTCTGGTGGCCTTCTGCGACGCCGACAACGACGCCGACCCCGACGCTGCCGAGGCTGCCCACTCGTTCGGCTCGCTGGCATTCTGGAAGTAGTTGATCTCGTACTCGGAGTCCGAGTCGTCCAGAAGCGCGGCTCCCACGGTTTCGCCACCGTCGCTGGCGGTTTCCAGCCTGACTCCACCGATCTGTCCCACCTGGAGCACCAACCGTACGAGCTCAAGCGGCTGACTCATGAGCGTCTTGGAGTAGTTCCGCACAAAGCTCCACACCAAATTCCGCAAGAGTTCAGTGAAGTTGCTCAAGTCAAAGTATTCCTGGATCTCCAAGTCGTAGGCATAGTTCTTACCGCCGGCACCCGCCGCACCGATCGTGCCATTTGTTCCGCTACCATGCTGCCCCATGGCACTTGCGCTGTTTGCGGCTTTGATTCCTAGACCGTTGCCAGGCGCCAGGCCCTCGAATAGGGTGGAGCTCAACCTCTTGCCATTGGACGGATCCACAAGTCCCACTCCCGGCTTGTATATCACGGAGTATCCCGCGTTGAAGGTGTCGTGGTCGTAGTAAGGCCTGGGATTGGCGTTACTATTCATCGCGCTGGTATTGGTGGTGATCATTGCCTCCCTGAATCGATGTCGCATAGCTGCAACGGGTCGTGCGCAGAACGCATCTGTCTCTCGTCTGGTGGACATGGGCTAACTCGATGGCTACGTCTATCAGCGTGTTCTGACTACGATGGGGTGGCTCCAATATTACGGCTGTGACTTTTAATTTTGAGCTTTACAGCCGAGAAGACGAGATACCAGGTGGTCAACAAAAAACTTGAGAGGCCAGTGAAATCCGTACTCTACTCCTAAACTGTTCAGTATATCAGGTTTCCAGACTGATCGCCACATCCCGCTTCTGCTGGCACTTCTGGCGTCGTTTTCGTTACCCTAGTGGGCTCCTCTGGGTCTCCGATTTGGTATAGCGAATTTCCATAGGCACGTTCCGCGAATTAAGAACGGAAGCTTTCCACATTGTGCGAGGGCAAATCTTTCAAGTCCTCTCGCATACCGAGAAGTTTCAGCCGTTGCAGCACCAGGCAGCAGCAAAAACCGAGGCTGTAAAACCGAGGCTGTAGGATCGTTTGAAATCACGGAAATGCTCCATTCACGGCCGGGTTGACTTCCAAGCCCTAAAGATGCCATTCTAGCCATATTTTGTTCCACCAACTTGTGATTCCTCCTTGTATCGGCTCAATTGGTTCAATGGTGCAATTGCACAACTTGGAAAACCCGTTCAATTAGGATGCCCTACCAGTTCTCCCACGGAACTTTCTTGTTCCTTCCCCTTCTTGACGAGGAACTCACCCAAGTACAACAAAGGGTTTTCTGGCTTGTTCCGGCCCACTTCGTAGAGTCCCTCCAATAACGTCTTGGTCATGTGCTTGTTAAGATACTGTCTGACCGAGGACCCACCGACAATTTCGTGCATGGGAGGCTCTGCGGCCTTCTCGACCTTGACGTCGCCTGGACTAGCAGACCTTTCAACCTTGACCGCTTCTGCACTCTCGGACATGGTGTATTTACCAAACTCAACGTTTCTGGAACTCTTGTTCTTCGGAGTGAGGTCGTGCGCGGCCGCATTATTATTAGTGAGTACCTAGCGAGTCCAGCACCAGGCTATCAACATGGATCCGTACAACGAAGTCCGGGACGATGCCTGGGCAACAATACAGCTGCTCGAGGGGCTTATAAATAGCCGCGGCGATCCGGTGGAGTTTGAGAATAACTACGATGAATTTGAGGAGATCCAGCGTGATCTAGAGCAGGCAGTACAAATCAGTGAACGAGACCCCGAACGTTTCGGAGGCAAAGAGGTGGTCAGACAGAGACGAGAAGAGCTCGAAAAGTTGTCACAGCGGGCCAGAACCATCCGGCAAGAATCGCTTCGTGCCTTCACCCAAGATACAGCCACCAATGATCCCGATTCCGCCCGACGGGTATCGCCTCGTGAGGTGACCACCATGTCAAACAGAATCAGCCAGGACGAGAACCCGTTCTCGTTACAGTCCCAGCAGATGATCCAAGAGCAAGATACCCAGCTCGATAGCATTCACGAGACCATGCGTACTCTCAACCAGCAGGCAACTTTGATGGGCACGGAATTGGAAGAACAAGGGTTTATGTTGGACGACTTGGACCACGACCTAGACAACATGGACAGCAGGCTCCAGCGAGGCCTCAAGCGCATCAACCACGTCATAGAGAGAAACAGGGAAACCGTCAGTAACTGGTGTATAGGCATTCTCACGGTGGTTCTATGTATTCTTTTGATCTTGGTGATTGCTATATAAGCATGTTATACATGAGGTAATGGGAGACGACAAGCTAGAGACACGGAAACCGACCTAGTAGCAGGTGCAAAGTATATTTTTGACGCCAGGAATGAATCCGTTCTTATGTAGCGAACGGATTCAGAAGTGTAGATCGATTCTCCACCTTGACTATCATGGAACGAACGCTCACGCATTAGACGACTTGCCAACGTCAAGATCTCGGGAAATGCTTCCGTCGCGCAAACTAGGCCATGCATCAAGCATGGAAGGCTGCACCAGGGTTGCAGTCACGTGGAGCATTCTTTACGTACCACTTTTAGCCATTGAAGGCCACGATAGGCTGGTTGTAGTTTTGTCATGTCAACCAAAGAATGAGACGCGACAAGACGTGGTGGTTCGCCAGCTTTTGACATCTTCTTCGGTAAGTTGCAGAGCGAGAGTTGCAGCTGTGTGAATAGATGCAAAAAAAAAAAAAAAAAAAAAGCGAGTATCTCGCTCGTAGTAGTACGAGAGATTGGGTCAGTCACAACAGTGGGGAGTGTTACCTATCGGGAGGACCTTGATATATTTCCCCAATTAACTTTTCGTATTTGAATCTTTGCTGAAAGTGATGCAAGTCAAAGAAGATGTCCTTCAAAATTGCATCGTTCGAGGTGAAAGCTTTCAAGGAATCCCAGTCCCCCGAAGACTTGTGACCGCTTACCTCGTAGGCCCTCATAAATTTCACAAAGCTCTTGAGATTGAAGGTGTAGTCCTGAAGTTTTCTTTGGAAGTGTATTTCATCCTTGATAAATATTGCTGCAAACGGGTGAGACTGCTCGACAGAGACCACCTCGTCAAAGGTCGCTTGGATCAACGAGAGTTTATGAATGGTGTCGCTAAAAGTCAGCATGAGGCTGAGGTCCACGGTTCCGCCTTGCACCAATTGGTCGGCAGCATCTTCCATGTCCTTTGAAAGCTGAACCAAAGAAGCGGCAGTGGGTCTAGTATATGAAAGGATATGCTTGTTAGAACGAGAGTCGACGATGGTGATTCCCTTGAGGTACACAAGCATGAGGTACTCGCTCATAATGGCAGTGATACGGGGCACCGAGTCGATATGGAAAGTGGCCATTTCCATGAGGTCCAAGATGGCCTGTTGCGAGTCGTCGAAGGTGTTCGGGCTGGAACCCATTTCGTTGTCGAGGATTCTGCGCAAGATGGAGTTTTCGTACAGCGACTCGAAGGAGTCGTTCAACGAAGGGTCGAACGCCAACTCCTTCAATATGGAGAGGCGAAACATTTTTTCATGCCCCTCATAGATGAAGCGGTGCGGATATAGCTGTGAGTACTCGTGGATGCTGTACTTGAGGGAGGCGAAATCGATGTCGAACGGGAGGTCTTCGGCGATCTCGGCGACGTCTTCGTCGAGGAGCCGCTGCATTCGGGCGGGGTCGTCGCGGTTCACCTGAAGCACGACGGGGGAGTCCATGACAAACACCAACATGCGCAAAACATCGTTGGTGGGAAACATGTACGCGAGTAGGTGGGAAAAGATGGTGTCGGGACCGGTGTCGAGGTTGGTGTCACCCTGGGACGGGAGAGGCGCTGTTTGGAGCAACGCGTACTTCAGCTCGACCGACTCCTGGATGATGTCGAGGGCCGGCATCAAGAACTCGAGCAAAGTGAGGAAGATGCGTTCCACCTCATAGTAATTAGACAAGCCGGCCGACTCCTGACGAAAGGTGCGGACTAGCGAGAGGCGGGAGCGGAACTCGGCGGTGGACATGATGTCGAACAGGGCCAACGGCAAGCGGAGAGACGCCAACTCAGGCCAGTGGAGGGCTTCCAGGCACTTGACCACGAAGGCCAACACCGCCTCCAGAAACTCGAACAATTTGTCGAGCACCCGGACTCCGGGCGAGCGGGGGGCCACGGGCAGACTGTTCATGGGCCAGTGGGGGTAGGGCTAGCACAACGGACGCCACGGAGTTGGGTGGTGGGATCAGCGCTGGATGGGTGTTGCAAAGAAATGGTATGTATAAGCGGGCTGTCGCGCAAGTGACAAGCCCAGAACGGCCGCGACAAAGACAGCCGAGCCCAGGGCGAGGAGGTAGGCGGGTGCGCAGCGTTTGGCGCCAGGGCTTAGGGAGAGCGTCGCGAGGAGAAGAGCTCGGGGGTGCTTCGTGGAAGACGACGGGGGCCGCAAAACGGGGTAGCCACGCCGCATGGTACTGGCTGTCTGCCAAACACTCCTCCTGGTGGTGTGGAGAGCCCGCTAGACTAGTGCTACAGCTGAGATCCACCTCATGCTGGGGGGGTTGACGACCGTGGCACTTTCGTGCTGAGGACTGGTCGCAACCGCCGCACCCCGTCGCTATTTTACCATGGACCAGTCTAAAGGCCCCGCTGGACAGCTTGCAGTGACTCCACGCCACGTTCTGGCCAATAGACGTCAGTCCAGGGTCCCTCGACGGATATACTGCGGATTTGCTGGGGCGGGGAGCCCCGCAGTGCTGTCAACTGGTCAGGAATTGCGGTGCTGGCAACAACTGCGTATTTGGCACGAGGAGCGTATCCAAGCCGTGCTTATAAGGTGCTCCGTAGAGACAATTGAACTTAGGAGAGCAATGAGGGGGAAAGAAGTTTCCCTCTATTCGTAGTGCGGTTGCTACAGTGCCGCCTCGGCTACAAGCCCGTTTTCCCGTGAAGCCGACCATGACTCGGCTGTCGGTTCCGGCATCTCGCTGCTGCGCAGAAGAATCCTCGTGTCGCTGGTGGTGGCTTCGGTGCGGGAAAATACGACACTGCAGGATCTATCGAAACCTAATCTTGCGATTCTCCGGCGAATACTTTCCTCCGAAGCACTGCGGCATGTTTTGCCGGTCGCCAACGAGCGTAGGGTCCGTTTCGTTTCTGCGGTATGGAGGTTCGTGCTGGACGGAGCGGTGGAAAGTTCGCAGCTGCCGTCGACGGAGCCGGTACGACACCCAGAAACCTGGCGACTCTCGACGGTGTGGCTTCCCAGGTCTTCCGCTATGACTCCCACTCCATATGTTCTTACAGGTTGGATGCGCGCAACCCGCGAAAACTACATATATACTCACCGCCATCACCCAAAGTGCCCACACAATGATTCACCGAGCCCTAGCCAGGGCAGTCCCCTCTTCACGCTCCTCCGTGAGGACGCTCGCGACGTCTGCTCCGCAGAACTCGGATCCCAACAAACAGCCGCACGATCCCGAAGCCGCACGAAAGGAGGCAGCCCAGTTGGCCATCCAGTCGTTGAAAGACGTGGGATCGCTTTTCTCGCTGTCGTCGTCGGAAGCCACCCAACCCATCGACACCGCACCGATCTTTCAAGATCCCCAGCTTTTTGGATCGTTGAGTCTTCTTCACCAGGGCCAAGTGCTCAAGGAGCTTCAAGACAAGTATGATAAGAAGTGGACCAAATTGACCCCAGAGGACAAGCACCTCGGCTATTACATTGCCTACGGTGACTGGGGTGTCCGTGAGGAGTTCAAAAACTGGAGGACTCTCGAACCCCCCTACGATTTGCCCTTCAAAGTCCCTTCGTACATCAAGACAGCAAGCCCTACCAAAGACACACCCATCAGCAAACTCAAGAATCCGGTGATATTGGCAGAGACCCCCGTGCGGTTGAAGCAGTTCGACGTCAAGAGAATGGATGCAGTCACCAAGGTGTTTATTTATCTCACGGTTTTCATCGCGGTGTTTGCCATTGCCAGAGACAAGAGAGTGGGCGAGGAAGGGAAGCCAGAGGAAGTGGTTATTATTGATAGACACGAGTTGGAGCGGGCTAGAAAGAGAAAGCTAGAGGAGAAGGCGCAAAAGGAGAAGGAGCAGCAAGAGCAGCGCAGAATTGCCCAGTCCAAAAAGTGGTACTACTTGTGGCTCAAGTAATGAGGTCGAATCGCCAGCTGAAAAACCATCGTGAACGTTTGTGTATCATACATTATACTATAGATTCACTGTACATAGTTAATCTTCGTCAATATCATCATCGTCGTCGTCGTCGTCGTCATCTTCAAGGTCGTCCTCGTTCCAGCTGACCTCCACTGTTTCTCTGACTCTTTTGACGTATTGTGATCTGTGGTCCTTGTAGAGGTTGGCGGCTTCCACGTTGGCGGGGGACAGGATGTTGGGGTCGTTTAACAACGACTGGATGGAGGTTAGGATGGAGGAAACGTCATAGGTGGGGGACCATCGGTTTTGCAAGATGTCCAAACACAACTCTCCTGATGCGTATACGTTGGGGTGGAACATATCGCTGATGAATTTCACTGTAGGTGGCTTGTTGGGGTATTGTTCGTCAAATTGTAATATGAGTCGGAAGGTTCCGTCTTCGAAAGGTGTGTCAGAAGGACCGATGATGACAGCGTTCCTGGAGAGGTTAGTATTGTGCAAAAAACACCAAATTTTCATTCCAACGACTTGTACTTACCATGTCATCACATTATCTGGCAACGGGGATGCCGAGACTCCACTGGGAGCATCTTGTTGCATGCGCTAGACTGTTAGTATGTGTTCCATACATGGTTTCAAGAAGACGTGGATCTCTTAGACACCTTTAGTGCTCTTGTAATCCTTTATAACCCCCCAAGACTTTCAAAACCCTCAGATGATCCGGGACCACCAAGCTAGTACCTGTTCCATGAACCGGCACTTTTGACGAAACCGGCACCCGTTCTCTCCTCGTAGGGCCTTCGAGACATACCTTGAAATCACGCATGAGTCTTCTTTTCGCTGGCGTAGACATGGTGGCTGTGGGCTGTGTGTATGCTGGAAATCTATTAAAAGAGCCTTGCAACTAGCTTCCCTTCTTCGGTGCTGTTGTATAGTGTGGACCCAACTGTGAGGATTAGTAACCACCGCCAGCTTCGTTACATAATAATTCGCGGTGGCGTTTGCCGCCAGAAAACTGCCGCTTACATAAGCAGGGCTGGTCACACTACACCAAGATCGGGTATAGAAACATGGCATTGCAAAATAAAGAGGGCGAAGAAATAAACATCTAGTTCATCAAGCCAGAGTAGACGTTGTCCACAATGTTCTTGACATCGTGTAAGATCTCGGTGGCCTCGAACTTGTGGATCAAAGCCTCGATCTTTTCATCTAAGTCGGCAGGCACCTTGGCAACAGAGGCGTCGGCTTCGGCAGCAGCGGCAGAAGCACCCCAGAACTCGGTTAAATTGTGACCCGCACCATTGAAAGCCAAGATGTTAGGAGTGCCGTCGTCGGGGATATCAGTCAAAACGTCCTTGGTTCCGAATGCAATCAAGTTCTTCTTGAGTTGGGCTGGGCTGACACCCTTGGACGAGACAAAGAATTCCGAGTCGGCGCCTGGCTGCAACGACACGTAGTACGACAACAATCCCGCAATGTGTGGCGACGCCATCGAGGTACCAGACAACGTGGCGGTGGCACTGTCGGAGCCGATGTAGGTGGACAAGATGTTCAAACCTGGACCAAAGATGTCCACACACTTACCGTAGTTGGAGAAGTACGCCCTGGCGTCAGAAATGGTGGAAGCACCCACGGTGATGGCCTTTTCAGCAGCTGCTGGAGAGCTGTTGCAAGCGTCCTGGTTCTCGTTACCAGCGGCAACGGCAAAGTGGATACCGGCGGTGACAGCAGCATTCACGACCTGGTCCAACGCTGGAGACTTACCGCCTCCCAACGACATGTTGGCGGTGGAGCCCTTGAAGCCCTTCTTACCGGCACTGGCAGCTTCCTGGTGCGACTTGGCAGCGAACTCCACACCCTTGATCACGTCCGACATGGTACCGCTACCGTTGGATCTCAACACCTTGACCGCAACAACCTCGGCCTTCTTGGCAACACCGTACGATTCTGAGGCAATGGTACCAGCGCAATGGGTACCGTGACCGTTGTTGTCGAGATCGGCGTCACCACTTGGAACGGTGGATCCCCACTTGGCTCTGCCGCCAAACTCAACGTGGTTGACGTTGACACCGGTATCAATGACGTAGGAGGTCACACCCTTACCACCCTCGCTGTCGTGCAAGTACTGGTTGAACGAGTTTAAGCTCAAGGGCTGCCTGTGGGACACTCTGGCTAAACCCCAGGGAGCACCCTTCTGGATGTCGAATTCTGTGGCGTGGACCAAGGAGTCATGCTCCACGTACTTCACGTAGGGATGTCTTCTGATCAAGTCGATGGTGGAGTCCAAGAAGAAGCCGGAGTAGCCCGAGAACAAGTTGTCGATGTTGAAGGTCTCCAAGATTCCGCCTTCGGGCTTAAATTCACGAGTAGCGGCAAAGAATGAGTGGTCAGCGTCGATACTGGAGAGAGCGTTGGAGTGCTGCAAAGCAACCCACTCCTGGTGGAACGCCACCGCGTCGGGGTTAACGTCATCCTTCAACACAATGATGTACTTGTGAGGAATTATGTCACGGTCCAACTTGAAGAGCGGAGACGCCTCCTGAGCCTGGAACTCGTTGATGGTAGCAGCAGCTGGCTCAGGGGCAACTTGGCCCACCTCGTTGGTGGTGTGCTTGAACACCTCGATCACATCGAGCGAAGGAATGAGCAAGCCTTGAACACCTAAGGTGGCCAAGATGGAGAGGGCGACGGATTTCTGTAATAACATGTTACGAATGGGGGGAAGCAAAAGCAAGAGCAGATTAGCGTCTTTTATAGTATAAGGGGCGATAAGAGGTGAGACCCACAGTGCCGCGCACGACGCCGGGGCCATTGTCGTGCGACTGCGCGAGAGGTTTC
This sequence comes from Suhomyces choctaworum, assembly GCA_030568475.1. Classification (NCBI taxonomy): domain Eukaryota; kingdom Fungi; phylum Ascomycota; class Pichiomycetes; order Serinales; family Debaryomycetaceae; genus Suhomyces; species Suhomyces choctaworum. The sequence continues at coordinate 248,401 of JAJMGE010000006.1, read as the reverse complement.
CCACCCATGAAACGGGGACAGGGAGGAGACGGAGTATCATCGGCGGGATGGGTCTCGAGAGGTCAGTCCGGGGCGGTAGGCCTCTAGAAACCATGCTAGTGTCACCTGAGAGAGACTCGCCGCTTTGGCAACCCAGCGGTGTAGCTGGAACTCCGCCCAAAAATCCCACAGCCAGCCTAGTGCGGCCTCGGATTGTCTCCGCGCAGGTGGCGAGCGCATCCGAGCTCTGACATGATGTCATGGCTTATCGCAGAAGACGTGGGGTACTCCGCGGGGGAAAACGCGTATGAGTCAACCACAATACGAGTGACCCCGGTGAGCATAGGGAGACAAGCATGGCGATGTTGGCTCGGGTCCTCGGACCAGTATACCCTAGACGGTTCCGTCAGAGATGCCCAATAGGGTTGTTCTCCCCCCTTCTGTTCCAGCTATTGCGAGTGCGGCACCGTTCTGCCTCCACACATTTCGCTAGGCTGTCTGCTTAATCCCGTGGTCCTGCAACCACAGCCGGACGTTTTCCTCGGCGGTGCTGTTGACAGCTTTGTAGATGATCTGCGGCACATACTCTCCCTCCATCTCAATTTCTCGAAGCAACCGCTTCTTGTTGGCAATGGACTGGTTGACACAGAGCCAGAACGTATTGTGATGCAGGTGGGTCCGCTCCGAGTTGATTGGAAGCATTGGAGTCGTCACCGCTGCCAAAAGCTCATGATTGACTAGTTCCATGAGCTCCTTGACCGGTCTGGATTTGCTTCCGTTCTGCGCACAGTACAAGTTGTCACACCAGGCATTCCCGCATCCTTTGGTGAGCTGGAGCATGTATTTGCGTTCAATTCTCTGTTGTAGCTTTATGTTGGTGGGATCATGCTGCGGAACATAAAGTGGGCCATAGCAGAGGTCGCAGAGGCCCAAGTCATTGGCCGGTTCCTTCAACAATTGCACACAATTCTCATTGGCACATTTGCTGAAGTTGACCTCGGTCTCCTTGTTGAAGTTCACCTTGTCCAACTCATGCATCCTCATGTGTTTCTTGAGATCTTTGACCCGCTGAATCTTGCCACATTTGTAACATTCCGTTGTTCTGTTACCACAGACATTTTCATGGTGTGTCAAATTCTCAAATCTGTCTTGGTAAGTGTACTCCTCCTGTGGGACCACGAGATGGCAAAAACGACACTCGTGGAGCTTTGCCGGACAATCTGTTGCTCTATGATGCGCTAATTCGAGGAAGTCGACGAAGGGGCCCCTTTGTGGACAATTGGGACAGGTATATGGCGGGGAATGAATCAACTTGATGTGCTTGCCCTTCGCCAAATCCGAATCGGTATGAAAGTCACATTGATCGCAGTGCCAATGTGAATCGGGAATCTTTTTGAAGTAAACGGTCTTACAAATGGGACATTTGATATTGTTTCTCAAGCAGAACGATTCGTGTAGCACGAACTTATCACTGGAGATGTATTTGTCACAATTGGGACACTGGGTGGTATTTTCGAGATGCTGAGTCACTGGCTCGGTATATTCGGCAATCTCAACAGTCATGCTTGCAGAATGGTCCCAAGAAAATGGTATGAAATAGAGCCATTTGTCAATTTCGTCATAAGAGTCTCCCGAATTCTGCTGCTCCTGGACGCGTGTGAGCTTGTTCACAATGTCGTCATTCTTCAAATTGATTTGTATTACCTTTTCGTTATTTCCCTGGTTCATGGTGGTGTTTCTAAAATTCTCCATATTGATAAAACGGTCTAGCCCCACAAGAACATCGGCATTATGAAGGTCATCCGAGACCAATCGTATTTCAATGCACTTGGAGAATTTCTGCACATCAACCTTGTAGATAGTGGGAACAAATTTGGGATCAGAAAATGGCTTCACGCCAGTGATATCCACTGTTTCGTGCGCCTCGATAATGTTATTCTGGGGGTTACTGGAAAATTCGAGCATTTGGTCGCTAGCATGCTTGGCGTTTAGTGGGACAACATCCAAGATGATATCGGTATCTATGATACATGCAGTTAGCAGTGCCGACTCATTGACGGACTCCACGATCAATTCGTAGCGCAAGTTCCCGTCTTCTAGTACAAGGGTAGTTCCACTGGTCACCGTGGTGTAGAATCGAGTCAACTTGTTTTCCAAAAAGAATTTCCAGTTTTGAATATCGTACAACTGGGTAGGCTTCAACTTGAGCGAAGTCGCTTTAGGAATATCGGTCACCAACTCAATGGTACCTTCGTCCTCTCCCTTTAACATCCTCATTATGTTGCTTGGTACCTCTATTACGCTATCCGAAGAGGAGAACTCTTTCACTCCAATATACACAGCATTGGTATCACTTGTGAGCTTGAAGATAAGCGGATGAGGGAGTTCTTCTTCGGGAATATGCTCGATGATGTTTGAAAGAACAGACTGTGGAAGCAACGCCTTATCGGAGTAAGGCGGTAGCGTGGTGGACGCTAGAATCTGGGGCATGGTAAGTAACGTCTATGTATTTTGTCAGTAGTGGCAATTGGCCGCCAAATCTAAGCAGCTCACATCGACCTGCATATGACAAATTACGTAATGTACATCACAAGGGAACATAGATTCAGGAACAGTGTGGAAGGTGGTGGAAGGGGTCTCAAATAATCTGTGGACGGATATTGTCATTATCACTTCCAATTTAGTACACCAAAACACGAAGCTGAACTACAGTGAAAAATACACATTTTTCAATGCACTAAGTGAAGTAACTCTATTGATGCTGCTATATATATATATATATATAACCCCCAAACCCTATCGGTATCGGGTTGTTGTAGAATACAGGGAACTGTCGCCATAATGTCAGGAAAATTTTTCTTCTTAGTTGACTGAATGCTTGCACAAATATATTCTAGTTCCGTTTGTCCTTGCTGTTCTTCATTAACGACCGTGCACCATCACGTACCATGGGAGAGTAGTGTTTGTCCAACAAGACGTTTTCCCATAAAGTGGCGGCTCCACTGTTGGCCCGTTCCAATTCAATTTCTCGGTCTAGCCGTTCTATTCCAAGAACGTAAGACCCCTCACCACTGATTCTCTCTTCGGTATTCCACAAGCCTTTAATGGCTTCATCGTAACGTGCAGTGAGTTTTCCCACAAACTTCAAAGTCGCAAGCGAGGTCTTCTCTGGCGTGTTGAGAATAGACATGTAGAGACGCTTGGTAAAAGAAGTTGCCCGGGGAATAGTTCCGTTCTTGGAACGGAAAAATATGTAATCCAAGCATCTCAAGAGAAGCTCGGATTTGGTGGATACGTTGACGGAGGGCTTGTCAAAGTCGGACTGTGCAAGAGGGTCTGCCAAGCGAAGCGACTTATGACTGAACTCTAAATCTGCATCGAGTGATAAATCTGCCAAAAGACCATAGAACGACGAAATGAATCTCGACAAGTCAATCGACATTGGAAGTTTTCCTGTGGTAGCATGGTTGAGGATCAAGGTGAAGGATGTGGCAATACAGAGCAACACTGTTCTGATCTGTTTCCCTGTGTAAAGACCTCCAGTTTCGTCGTCTTCGAGGTCGTTCAGGGTAATGGAATGTTCGTGGACAATATCGGTCATTATTTCTCGAAGCACCTCGAGGAAATCTCCAAGAAGGTCCAAGTTAGCCATTTGTCCAAAACGCGACAACCCCTCGAGCACTGCAGCCATAAGAGCGTTGGCATCGTTTTTAGTCGAATCCAAGGTATGGGTACCTGCCTTGAGAATCTGCAAGTAAAGTGTTAAGAGCATCTTCAACACTTGGGCTTGGTATTTTTCTCTTTCCTCCACGGTGATAGACTGTTCGGCTTTCCGCATTTCCTCCTCTATTTCCTTGCGCTCTTTTCTGGCCTTTCTCTCTTTTTTTGACAAATGCACTCTGTCTTTCTTTTTCAACTTCTGCTTGGTGTCGTCTCTATTATTATTGGGGTCGTAGTCCTCCAAGAGGGAAAGAGAAAGAAAGATGTTGACCACCGACTCATCTACCCTGAACTTTTTGTCTATAATGGATTTTCCAAGCCCTCTAACCACTTCGTGGGAAATGTCTCCGTTTTCCTCGTCATCCTTCAACAACGTCTCTAGCACTCTTACACATCTTGTGAATGCATCGAGATCATCAGCATGCGACGGCTTCTTGTTCAAACGACGAATTACAATGCCGAAAACTTCGGACCGGTGGTTGAAATGACGTAACGAGGAAAGACAGAGCTCACAGGCCGCCTTGGTGGCCAACAATCCCTTTTTTATTTGGTCCGAGCCTACCTTCTTGCTGTTCTGGGAATTGGAGTATGAGACCTTTGCCAATTGCGAAAGATGGTTCACGTATTGTATGTAGTTGTTCACAAGAGCCTGTTCGAACGTTCTGAGTCTAGCCACTTCTCTACTGACCTTCTCTCTCTTTTCGGCATCAGTCAACGGTCTGATCTGATAGCTTGGTGCTAACGATTTGAACACGGGTATCAATGCCATGATTGCCAATTGACTGGTGACAATGTTCTTGGACTCTGACATTTTTCTCAACCGGGTGAGACATGCATAGTTTTCTTCAGGATCTTCGATCAACTTCGATGCAAGATCTGCGATTTCTTCTTTAATTTTTGCGAGTCGTTCCTCTGGGGAAAGACTAGCATCCTCATCCTCTTCCTCCTGCTCTTGGTCCTCAGCCTCTTCGTCTTCTTTCAGCAGTTCCTTATTTTGATCTTGCTCATTTTCAAGTTCTTCCTCGCCATTTTGGGCATCATCGGAGCTCTTGGAGTACACAACCCTCTCGATTTTACCGTCAGACCGCTTGATAGGCAACCCCTCGGTCACGTTGGCTGTTTTGGTGGTTCTGGGCTTTAGTTCGTAGTCTTGTTCTTCGTTGTCCCAATTCTCTTCCTGCGTCTTGTTGACGGTGGCAAAAAAGCCGGAGGTGAGCTGTGCCTCCTGATCCTGCTTGGCCTTCTTCCGCCTTTCTTGCTCCTTAATGTTCTGTTTCCGCTTCGCCATACCGTGATAGTCGATGCCATCTCATCTGAGAAGAAAAATCCATAGTGGGGCATCGTACGCACGTGACTTTAACGCACGTGATGTGATGCTTTACGTAAGCTTGGCGGTCTGGCCGTACTTCTGTCGTTTATCGCCACGTGAATTGTACGATCGTATACTTGGCAACCATCGGTAGGGGCACGCCACATGGCACCACCCGGCCAATATTTATTGGCGCCGGCTCAGCAGCGGAATTGTCGGGATGGTGCAAGAGATATTCGAGCACAAATCTGACCACGCCACGCTCCGATGCCCAGTGTAGTTTTGCGGCCCTTTTCACCCGGTCCTGCGTAGACCATTAGCGATGCTTCCTTTTGTCATGGTATGATGCGCTCGGAACCCGGTTATAAAAATATTTGTTATTCCGCGACAATAGTACAAAGGCTACTTCTTTTACTGAAGACATGAGTGTCAACACCACCTCTCCTATTGCCAGCGGAGTCGAGCAGATCCTTCAGAGGATCGATGGGGATCTCTTGGAAAAGACCACCCAGTTTTACCAGCAGACCACCTGGTGGCAGTGGACTATTACCGCGTTGGTGGTAATCTTGACCTATGACCAGGTGATGTACCAGATCCGCAAGGGGTCTATTGCTGGTCCTGCGTGGAAGATGTGGCCTATCATTGGTCCCTTCTTGGAATCGCTTGACCCCAAGTTCGAAGAGTACGTGGACAAGTGGAATTCGGGAGATTTGTCGTGTGTTTCCATTTTCCACAAGTTTGTTGTGATCGCTTCCTCGAGAGATTTGGCGAGAAAGATCTTGAGTTCTCCCAAGTATGTGAGTCCTTGTGTTGTGGATGCCGCCTTCAAGATCTTGAGACCCACCAACTGGGTGTTTTTGGATGGTAAGGCCCATAGCGACTACAGAAAGTCTTTGAACGGTCTCTTTGTCAACAAGGCGTTGGAAATCTACATCAAGGTCCAGGAGAAGTATATGGACATTTACCTTGAAAAGTTTGTCAACTACGACAGTCCCAGAGAGTTTTTCCCCGAGTTCAGAGAGTTACTCTGTGCGCTTTCGTTAAGAACCTTCTGTGGTGACTACATCCGTGAAGATCAGATTGCTGAAGTGGCCGACAACTACTACAAGGTGACTGCTGCATTGGAGCTCGTCAACTTCCCTATTATCATCCCTTTCACCAAGACCTGGTACGGTAAGAAGATTGCACACGATACTATGATGGTCTTCGAAGACTGTGCTGCGCGCTCCAAGAAGTATATTAACGAAGAAAACGGTGCCCCCACTTGTGTTCTTGACGAGTGGATCTTCTTGATGAAACAAGCTAGAGAGCACAAGTTGAACAACTCTGGTATTTCTGAAGAAGAACAAAAGCAGTTGGTCCGTGAATTCTCCAACAGGGAAATCAGTGAAGCTATCTTCACCTTCTTGTTTGCCTCCCAAGATGCCTCGTCGTCCTTGGCTTGCTGGTTATTTCAAATTGTTGCCGACAGACCTGACATTGCTGAGAAGATCAGAAAGGAACAGTTGGTTGTGAGAGACAACGACCCTAACGTTCCATTGAGCTTGGGACTCATCGAACAAATGAACTACACCAGAAACGTCGTTAAGGAAGTGTTGCGTTACCGTCCACCCGTCTTGATGGTTCCATATGTCGTCAAGAAAGCGTTCCCAATCACTGACAACTATACTGCCCCTAAGGGAAGTATGGTTGTTCCTACCCTTTACCCGGCATTGCACGACCCTGAGGTGTACGAGGAACCAGACTCTGTCATTCCAGAGAGATGGGAAAAATCAACCCTTGAGATGGAAAACCGTAACTGGTTGGTGTTTGGTACCGGTCCCCACAAGTGTCTTGGTAAGAACTACGTCATTATTTTGTTCACTGCGATGTTAGGTAAGTTCTTGATGAACGCCGAATTGACTCACCACAAGACTGAATTGTCGGAAAAGATCAAGGTGTTCGCCACTATTTTCCCCAAGGACGACTTGATCATGGAATGGAACAAGAGAGACCCTCTTGCATAGATAGTTTTTAGATTCTTTCTCTTGTGAACAAGATTAATATATGATTTCAGTTGTCTGGTGTAGGTCGTGTGTGGACGTGAATATAGAATCGCTACTCTGCACACAACCTTTTTGGCAGTAATCACATATCAAGCCTATATGAGTGACAATCACACGAATACTGCGCTACCGTCAGGAGTAGGACAGTCCACATACCCATCCGGGACACCTCTGGTGATTCCTCTGGGCGGCGCTGTACCTCCGAGCTCGTTTCCAAGTAATAGCCTTTACAGCAACTCTGGCAGCTATTCCAATTCTTCAATTAACCGTCTCCCATACCAACCAATGCTTCCCCAGGTTACGACAACAAGGAGAAGAAAGCGGTTCCAGGGCCTTTTCCTGAGAGATATTGAGAATCTTCTCTATGCATTGGGCGACAGGCCCATATCTTCAGACTTGACGGTTCTGTGTCTTGATGACATCATGGTCGACTTTTTGGTGGACCTTTGCCATGAAGTTATGACGTATTCGAGGTCACAGGGTCGTTCCCGTGTTAAGATGAATGATTTGGTGTTTGCTTTCAGAAACGACCCCATGAAATTGGCCAGATTTGAATACATCAATAATCAAAACTACAGAATACAGCGTGTCAAGAAGATGTTTGAGGAGAAGACGGGAAATTTCAACGAAGATGGTGGTGGCGGTGCAGATGACGAAAACGATGAGGACGACGAAGACGACGACGACGACCATCCAAGAGAAGAGTCGTCGAAAAAGAAAAAGAGAAAAGTGACGGGAAACGTAATGTTCAAGACATGAATCTTCGAGATGACCAAGTAATTACTCTAGGTCGTTCAGATGAATTATCTTAAAGTTCATTTATAATTATCAACAACACAGAAAACCACAAAAGTTTATCGATGCGAATAGGAGGTAGCTGAAGATCTTACGCTACCGAAAATTCAGCCGGGGCTTCACGCTTGTGACAAACTGGATCGGATGGCTGACTGTCGTTCTTCACCATCCAGGCTAATCAGAAAAATACATATTGGATTACCAATGACAATATGAATTACATACCAAGACTTGAACTCATAGAAATCTACTTACTTGCTCGACTTGTATGCCAGTCCAATACTTGCATATATATTCGACGGCTCTATTTTCGAAGAGTTTGCGTGGTCCCTCTTCTAAATATTTCTCAGCAAATCGGTAAAGCTTCGGAGGTACACAACAGACACCTTCAATCACAGCTGCAGTAGTACTATTCCCACACATTCTGGTGGCTCCCATCCTGATTAGGGGCCCCCTGCTTTGCTCTACTTCAATCGCCACCGTCACATAAAAAAGTCTTGCTTATGTAATACAATCCGGTGCGCTTCGTAACTTCAAGTGTTCTGCAACCGAATGGAACGCTATCTTTATCATCCCCATGATTGATCAAAAGCCCGCTTGCCGGATCTGTCTTGCGGAAGGTACGGAGTCTTACCCACTCTATCATCCGTGCAACTGCAGGGGCTCCATCAAGTATGTCCATCAAGATTGTCTCTTCGAATGGCTTAAGCATTCCAACAAGTCTACCCAAAAATGTGATATTTGCAACACGGAATATAAATTCAGGACTATATATGATCCCGATATGCCAAAGCACATTCCCCTTGGGATGATTGTCTCCAGGTTCGTGGATTATGTTGCTGGTGGTGCTTACAAGTCTATTTCCATCTCGCTATACATCATTTTCTTGCTTCAACTACCGATGTTCTGGAAGTTTGCGGGCCGTATATTCACATGGGCCATTGATGCCAAGTTGCCAGAAGAGAATTCGTCTAAACTTCACGCCTTGCTTCTCGGAAGGTTTGATATGGCAAAGCATATTGAAGCTGTGGGTGCAGTGACTCCCATGGAATTGTTCTTCGTCTACGCCGAACAAATCTTCCAGTCGACATACTACAGCGGTGTCAGGCATATTTTTGTGTTCCTGCTCGTTCATATAGCATTATTCATCGAACATGAATGGGTTGTACGTGATGATGGCTACACCAAGCAATTATTGAAGCAGATCGGGAAGGAACCTAGAACAAAATTACTGGATATGTTGCAACAGGCTCTAGCTACTCTTCGCAATGAAGGTGCTAATGGCAATGCTGAGGCGGCAGAAAACGTGCAACAGTTAGAAATGTTGGCAAGAGCCGTCGGCGACCTTCAGCAAGATGGCAGACCACACCATTTCCGCAATACAGAAGGCGAGTTGAGAAGAACCATAGATGAGGGAGATCCATTTCAAGTTCATCGTACAAATGCAGACGTGGAGCCTAATTTTGATGAGGATTATACCAATGCTGCAGCATTCAACGGCGTTCCCGAACCTCGCGTGCCACAATTTCCAGACACAATAAACCAGGATTTGGAGTTTGATGCGGACGAATTGGTAGGCGAAGCTGCAGCTGCTGCTGACGAGGATGAAGCACTTATTGCTGCTGCGGCGGCTGCAAATGCAAATGGTGGTGACCTCTTGGAACTATTTGGTTTTGCTTTGAACATCAGTAATCCAATTTTTTTAACGGTCGTCGCTGACTCGGTCATCTCCTTATACTTATTCATATTTTACTTCATCCCTCATATATTGGGATCCGCCGTTGCTTCATCGTCTCGCATAGTCGTGGGATACTTTTCTAATAGCATTGTGCCTCTTATTCAAGAGTTTGTTGGTGCATATCTTCCTATGGTCCGAATTCAGGAACTCTTCACGACTGTCACTTCCTACAACGAGGCAACAGAATTCATGTTTTTGGCCTTGGAGCAGTATTTTTTCAATCCTGTCTGGTCCACTTTCTCATCTGTATTCATTAAGTCAAACTCCGCGAGTACTAGCTTTCTCGAAAGGTGTACACTCTTACTAATTGGATACGGAATGCTTTCGTATGCCGTCTTCACAATCATGGACAAATTATCGTCAGGACATAAACCAGTTATGGGGAGCTCTAGAAAACTTTTCAAATTCTTGTTTGAAGTAACTGCTTCCTTGAAGGTTTTCGTTATTTTTGCAATCGAAATCTTCTTCTTCCCAGTGTACTGCGGATGGTTGTTGGACTTCTGTGCTGCTCCTATTATCTTGCCTGAGTTTATCAGGGTGGAAGAAGATGGATCTAAATCGATTCTTCTTCTTTTGTCATCTATTACGAAGTTTACTCTGACTTTGCACATTAGAATCTATGCATACTGGTTGGTAGGAACCGTATACATGTTTCTTTTTGCAATCTTTGTTGGTATGATAAGACATAAGATCTTGAGGCCAGGAGTCTTATTTTTCATTAGATCGCCAGACGATCCAAACGCTCGCTTGATTCATGATGCATTGGTAAAACCTCTCATGCTACAATTGTCAAGAATTTACTTAAGCGCAAAGGTATACTCTGCATTTATTGTTGCAGGTTTGGGCGGTGTTACGTGGGGTTTACGATTACTGAAGATGGAGAACCCTAACCAAAGTGTGAGCTCTCAGCTCTCCTTAAATCTTCTTCTATTAGTTCCCATTGTGGGGTTGACTATAGTTGCATCCATTCCTCTTCTCCAAAAGTACGCCTACTTGTACTGGAAGAGGGTCTTTGAGATTTGCTGCCACAAGATGAGATTGTCTCATTTCATAATTGGTAAGCCAGTATCTCAAGAAAGAGGATACGTTGTCTACCGGAACATTTTCGCTCAGATTTTGGGCTATTCCCAACCTGACTATTCCAAGCCAACGACATACAGGCAGTCGTTGCAAATATTCAAGGATGACCCTCTGGTTCATGCCTGCTTTGTTCCTAATGGGTCTTATGTCAGAGTCCCGGAAAGCGATACTGTATCCAGAAAATTTGTCAGAAAGCTTTTCGTAGCCGTGACCAAAGATGACAAACTCATATCTTCACAACCAAGTACGGCCGAGGAAAGTACCAAATCTGGCTACTATACTCCTTCGGATGAGGAGGAGGAAGTTACTGACGAGAACCGCTACACCATTGTGTACAGACCTCCAAGCTTCAAACTCAGATGCTTAGGATTGTTGTCCTTGTTGTGGGGATTTGCTGTCATACTATTTGTGACGGTTTTGTTTGTGGCATTGATAATAGGAAGACCAGTTGTAAACGCTTTTGGAATACTTGCTGGAACTGAGTTCTACTTCAAGAATAGTCTTCCCTTAAACTGGAATGTGGATGTGTTCTCTGCTGCGATCGGATTTGAAATAATGGTGATTTTGTTGAATTCTCTAGATTCGAAAATCCTGGCATCTGAGACCGGAAGAAATGAAATTGAACCACAAGCTGCCGTTGCTGACGGAATGAACTTTGCAAGAAACGAAGGTATTTTTGACAGGCTTCGTGACGGAAATCAACTTAAGTTGTTGATGACTTTTTCCTTATGGTCTCTTTGGATCGCAAGTGTTCATACATATTGTGTTGAGATTCCTGCTCGATACTATTTCAACCATGAAAGATTTTCTTTGGCCTCCGGGTATTCTGAGATTTTGCTCAATCGCTTCACAATTGCAATCCATATATTGGTTTCTTATTGGACGATCTTCTCATACATGAAGTATCCAGTTTCAGCAATTCGAATCCACGTTATTCAAAACTTAGAAGATGAAGATGTGCAGTATGGTGCTTGGATTAATGAGTTGCTGATCGATTTTGCCTCGGTTCATTTACCGGCGCTTCTTACTTATGTTTACTTAAGGCTTGCAGGTTATGGCCCCAGCTATTTGATATCTACGGCGCCAGTTATCTTTTTAAGCTTCGTTTGCATCAAGGTTTTGCTAGGAGTGATCTATATGTATGATTCTCTCCTAGAGTTGGTGAAAAATGAGAAATTCGTGAGGGGCAGAACCATTCAAAATATGGAAGATTAGTCAAGGTTATGGAAAAATTTATTAATACTTAAAAACTTAGATTCGGGGATATTCATCAGAGACCAAAAAACGCAGATAATTACTATTGATGTATATAGAGTGATTTTTTAGGTTAATGCAATGAGATATGACAAAAATGGTATAACAACCTTTATTAAATTCTGGAAATTGGTTTATTGTTCAGCTTGTAAAAGTCAGTTCTAAACGACGCTATACAGCATAATATTTACATTAATCAGATTGACAAATGTCGTGAGTAAAGAAGAGCTCTTACTGTTCTGCCTCGAGTTCTTACTCGTCATTTTCCACCTTAGTAGTGCTCTCTGGTTCAGGGATATTTTCCGCTTCAGGAGTTCCGTCCGCTTCAGGGGAAGCTACTTCAGATTCCTTGTTTTCGGCTTTAGCGGTGCCATCGACTTCAAATGGTGGGACAACAGGCTCTTCCTCTTCAGCAGCCTGGGCCTCTGCTTCCTCTTTTTGGGCATCATCAAGCTTTGACTCAGTTTCGTCCTTCTTTGCAATTTCAGGAGCTACGTATGGTGTCTCCTTAGCTTCGTTTGGCTCAATGGGGCTTTCAATGAGGTCTGGAACCTCCGTTGGAACAAGCTGGGTAGAGCTAGGTGCTAAACTGTATTCAGCAATGTTCTCGTGGAATGAGTGACATTCAAAGTCCCAGCTTCCCAAAAGCTTGGAATTGTCACATTGGCTTCTCGTCCATGGAGTTGCGTAGATCAATGAAGAATACTGCGAGTAGAAAACCGCACTTAATGCCACGAAGATAGTAACAAGGACAAAGCTCAATTTATGCAAGACCTTGGAGCGTGCCATCAAGTAGCCGGTGAAAATTTCCAAAGTGTGTCCCAAAACCAAGATCCCGAAATAGAGAGATGGAAGGTAGTGGTGCAAGAACAACTGTCTTCCCATGATGAAGAATGGGGCGTAATGCAAGAGCCATCCCAAGACATAGCTAAATGCTTGGGCATTGTAATTGAATACCTCTTTGCTTTGCGCAATAGGCTTTCCGAGATGCCATTTCAAAACAGAAATACCAGCATGGACCAAGAAAGTCGCAATCGATGCAGTGACACCCCACCAGACAACAGCGTTACCAAGGAAGTAAACCTGCTTGTTATTCAGAACCCAGTAGTTGATACCTCTCAACATTAATGGCCAGGAGTATGGCGATGATTGCCAATTATGATGTTCAGTCAATCCTTGATTTATCTTCCACATTCTCTTGTGGGACTCGGCGAACTTATCTAATAAGGACAACTTAGGATAGTTCACAATCTCCTTTTCCGATTCAGGAAGAAGGCTATTGTGGTTGGTTTCAATATACCAGTGGGTCAATCCTCTCCTACCCTGAGAGGCAGCAGTCACTTCCTGTTGTTGGAAGCCCCAGTCTGGTAACTTGACTTCGCTCGAGAACAAATAGTGACCCGAAATTGCGTGTTTCAATCTGAAAATTGTTTCCAATGCTCTCACGTTGGTTTGGGCCTCTCCAGGAGCAGATCTAAAATCAACAATTTCAACAACAAAGTCATCGTTGGCATCGCCATCGAATCCTTCGTAACCATAACAAGAGGCTTCCTTTTGCCAGTCACGTTCACTGACAGGAGGCTTTTCATCATGGGAGTGTAATCTTCTACCAGTGTTGACGTGTTTTAATCTGATCTTCATTCCATCGACCAAAGGAACAAACTTGTCTGGGATTGTGTCGTTATAAGGCTCGATGATCCAGTCATTGTTGGAATCCAAGTGAGGGTATAAAGTAATTTGCTGCTGCTTGGAACCAGTTGGGTAGAAGTGAGGGTGAGAGTGCACGTATCCACCGAGGGTATCCACATGACGAATGGTGACGACGGAACCTAATCCGACCTTTGCATTGATATCGGTGGGAATGGTGTTACCACCCAAGTCCTGTCTAAAAGCCGAAGACATGAACGCAGCTCCATCACCTTCAAGGTTCAACATTCCGAAATGCACATGGAAGAAGAACAAGTACAAGAACGCGGGAATTCCCAACAAGAGAATACCTCTGGCCAAGAAGTGACCAGCAATTTTTCTGGGACTCACACTGAGATCACCAATGATAAACCACAACTGGATTACACACGAAATACCGACCCACGCGATGGTGAACAAACCTACCCATTTAGAGCTGACAGCCAACCCCAACGCAATACCCGTTGCGACCAAGCCAGCGAACCATTGAGTGGTGTAAGGAATCTGGATTTCGAACTTCTTCCAGGCAAAAATTGTAGCTGCGATGAAGAACACCAAGGGAGAATCGAGCAAAATGTATCTTGAGATGGTGATGTTGGAGTTCTCAATGATCAACAACAACGAGGTCAAAAATGAAACAACGGGTCTCACACCTGAGGATCTCAAGGTCAAGTAGCAGAATAGCACCGTACCAACACCCAAAAGCGCAGGGAATTGTCTCATCAACACGTAGGGAGTTTCCTTGGTGAACACATCACCGATTTTCTTGAACTCGAAATCGCCCTGGAATCCTCCCACGCTGGCGACAGCAGCAAAGAGCATCTTTGCCAAGGGAGGGTGCACGTCCATAAAGAACCTGCCCAAGATGTACTTTCTGGCGAATCCACCAAAGTGCACCTCATCAAACACCACCGAGTCGGGATTGCTTAAATTGTAGAGACGGACGTACACCGACAACAAAATGAGCACCCCGATCAAGTGGACCTCCTGCAACCCCACAATCAGTCTCTTTTTCACGAGCGAAGCGTTGGGGGTGGTCACAAGAAACGACCTCTCCGGACCTTGGGAAAATACGGGATCAACGACCGGGTCCACCGAGAGAATGGAAGGCGGCTTGTGGGCATTTATCGCAGCAGCCCTGGCGGCATTAGCGTTCCTGGGTTTTGCCATTCTAGAAGGACTGTCAATGACTCGAACCACGCAGTTGGCTGGAAACGCTTTGTTGGAGACTTGTGAAAAGCTGCGATACGTATTCAACAGGGTGTTAACAACGCGCGTCTGGCAATAGTCCTCGATTATGTAAGCATGGCTTGGGGCGCTGGAGGAAGAGAAAACGTGGTGGGTGAAAAGGGCTGTACTGGTGCTCGGGAGACCTGTGCGATAGTATTTCGGAGAGCCACTTGTCGAGGAAAGAAAATTCCGTCCTCTTCGTAGTAGCAGTCTTGAAGTAAATTACGTGGCTGCTAATTTTGTCGTTTCCCGAGGCTAGGTGAAAAATTCTGGAAGCGCGAATTGACGCTTGGAAGTTCCATAAAGAGCAGTTTGAAGCAACGCCCAGAAAGGGCAACTGATTGCTCGTGTGTAGAAATGACGGGTGCTTGTCCATCCGAAGTGTGTTCCGAAGGGTGGTCCGAGAGTTGTGGCACAACAACGTGCACAATCCTTGTCTACCTTTGTCTGTCCTTGTATGTGTTGGATGTACAAGGTTAAGCGAAATAGCAGGGCTTATTGAGTAGACAGAGCCTGAGTATTTTGCAACAATCTAGAGCCGGCCGTTTTGAGTCTGCAGTATGCTTTGAGTCCAGCTATTTTTGGTGCTACTTTCGCTGTGCATTGAAAAGCTGCCTTGTAGGATAGAGACGACACGACCCTTGCAAATGGACACCCCAGAGACCACTGGCTTCTCTCAAACGAGACTAGTTGGTATCAAAGCCTGTTAATTACACGGACCGAAACTCGCGTGTCTTGCAGCAGAAGTGTTTCTTTTGACAAATCGAAATTTACCACCTACATATTGGCAGACAAGTACCTGTTTGGGAATGGGGCGCAAATGGTACATAGTGAGCTTGGCATTTTCATTAGAATTGAAGCTACGCTTTCTTTAAATTTAGCCTAGCTTGTTAGTAAGGTCATGGAGGTGTAGTCTGAGAAGGCGCGTGATCCCTTATGAACGCGCAAAACGTCTCATCAAGTGCTCCATATAAGCTTTCAGTGTTGGCGGATGTATGCAATTTTCGGAAAAGTTTGCCTAAGTGGAACAGATGCGCATTATGTATTTGCTCGGCTGTTAGCGACTTTGACAAATTGGTGTAGCTGGCACCTTTGCTAGCAAAGCGACAACTACAGAAACACTCCTTGACATGCAGCTGCGATGACACACCATATGTAGGTCCTGTTCTTGGCACTAGCGCTGTTCAATAACTTATGCATTGTCCCAGCATTCGTCTGTACTGGTGCGCAAGTCCAGATTAAATTTGCGTTCCCGTTTCAGATGTTTTGCGCACTAGAGATGATTTTAATGTCAATCTATATGAATAGGCTCAATTCTCGTTGCCACACCTCAGCCAAGCAAATTTTTCGTTAATGCTTCCTTAACACGCTCATGTTGGATACTCAGATACTCCAGATTCCGCCCGAGCTGCGTGTTGGCTTGTCGGTACGAAACTTGACCGTGTCGGTAGCAAACTCAAGGCTGGGTGACCATGAACGGCAACAGCAAAAGCACATTTTGGAGGATATCTCCTTCGACCTCGAAAGCACATCCATGCTTGCAATCATGGGAGGCTCTGGTTCGGGTAAGACCACCTTGCTCAACATGCTTTCCCAGCGTGTTAACGTTACCAACAAGAGGTTGCAATTTTCAGGGCAGGTGCTGTACAACACTGAAGCCTCTTTGGTTAAACATGCTTACCTTCTTCAGACAGACATATTTCTTCCTGGACTCACAGTGTATGAGACCCTCAAATCCCAGGCAGATTTACGGTTGCCTCCCTCCACTACCAACCACGAGAAAATATCCTTGATAGATTCACTCTTGGAGGTCTTGGAACTCGTCAGCATTCGTGATGTTATCATCGCGTCCTTCTCCTCACATTCCACAACCCTCTCTGGAGGGGAACAAAGACGGGTATCGCTAGCAATCCAGCTTTTGTCCCGCCCCTCTATCCTCTTTTTGGACGAGCCCACCACAGGACTTGACACCTCCTCTTCTTTGAAGCTTGTTAAGGTTCTCAAGAAGCTAGCATCGCCAGAGTACGGAGTAACTGTGGTTTTATCGATACATCAGCCCAGGCCAGAGATCACAACCTTATTTGACAAGTTTTGTCTCCTTACCAGGGGTGGAAGGCTTGTCTATTACGGAAACCTAGACAAGACGGCAGAGTACTTCAACGAGCTCAGTTTTGTTTCCGCCAATACCAAGGGACGTGGACCCTCATCCTTCATAGAGTACATTATAGATTTGTCCATCAAGGATACCACCTCGCATCAGCAGGAGCAGCTCGCCATTCAAAGAATAGATAACTTGGTACGGGAATGGAAAATTCACACAAACAACCAACCATTGCAAATCACTTCCAAGGAACAACATCAGCACTTCCAGAAAAACATCAAGCTTTTCGATAGAGATAAGAAAGAGCGCATCTCGTTTATGAGAGAGCTTGTGATCCTCACCAAAAGAACCTTCCTTTTGTCTTACAGAGACCGTGCCTCTCTCATTGCTCTCAACTTAGGCTCGGCGTTATTGGCCGTCGCCACAGGATGGATGTTTTTCAAGCCCAAGCATGACATTGCTGGTATAAGATCTCTTAATTCCGTGTTGTATGTCATGATGGAAGTGGTCGGATTTTGTCCCATGTTCTTTGAACTTGAGCGGCTTTGGTCCACGGATGGAATATTTTTCTACAGAGAATACGGAGAGCAATACGTCAGTATTCCTGGGTTTGTGTTGTCTAGACGTTTGGGCAAGTTGTTCTTGGAAGATGTTCCTGTGGCAGTGATTTTTGCGTGTATCACGTATTTCATGTGGGGTCTCCGTGTTGTTAATCCTGAAGGACAAAGAGATCTTAGCTACTTTGGAATTTACGTTGCGTTGACACTCTTGATAAACTTTGTTGGTATGTCATCGGCATTATTTGTTTTTGCTGTATCAAGCGACTTTTCCGTCTCTGCCTTGGTCTTCAATGCCTTCTACCAGTTGCAGAACAGTGCATGTGGTTATTTTGTCAACGCTGCCAACATGCCTGTGTATGTTCGTTGGACAAAATACATCAGTTACTTTTGGTACTGTTTTGGAGCTTTGAGTGCAAACCAATTCACTGGCTGGATCGGTGACTGTCCTTATGACGAAAGTGATCCAAGATGTTTTGCCTATACCGGAAACTACAACTTGGAAGTGTTGGGATTTCCAAGGGGCTGGGTAGGGGAACCCATTGGTATTTTGGTTGCGTGGTTCGTTGGATTCAACGTCTTGACCGTCATAGCTCTCCGTTTCATGAAATTCGATGTTTCCATCAGCAAAATTAAGAAGAATTTCTTGAGCGGCGAACTGGACGAAGAAAACTATAAGGAACCTGATGAAGACGAAAATGAGCAAAGCAGCATTGAGAAGACTACTGATGCATGTTCGATAACTGGGTTGAGAACGCTGTTCGACAGCACAGTTTGTTCGCCAACGACTGAAAAACAAGAAGAAAACTCACAAGTAAAGCAAAAGTATGATGCAGAGAATTCGGAATGTAACAAGGAAACGTATGAAATTGTGAACTCGATGGCAGAAGATATTGAGTTGAACATATTTGCTTTGAGCTTGGCCGTCTCCTTGAAGAACTGGTATGGAAAGGCCACCGACAGCAAAACTTTGCTCAATAATATCAGTGCTACGTTCAGAGCTAATAAGGTCAACGTGATAATGGGACCTTCTGGCAGTGGTAAGACCACCTTGCTCAACTATTTATCCAATCGACTTCCCAAGTCTTCCTCCTATAACTCGACAGGAACCATTGACATCAATGGGACACACAACATAACAAGAAAGGAGCTTTCCAGTATTTCAGCACATGTCACACAGCATGACAATTCATTAATTGCAAACTTAACTGTGCGCGAGACATTATACTTCCAAGCCAAGTTAAGACTTCCCTACAAAGACCATAAGGAAATACCTCAAATCATTGCAAAATTAATCCGAGAGATGGGATTGATTGATTGTGCGGATACCATGATTGGAAGTGAGTTCGTGAAGGGAATCAGTGGAGGGGAAAAGCGAAGGGTCTCGATTGCAATCCAGCTTCTCAGCAAACCTAAAGTGATTCTCCTCGATGAGCCAACTTCTGGCTTGGACTCCACCAATGCCTTGAAAATACTCAACCTTTTGTCGCTGTTAGCAGCTAACAGCAGAACAACGATTATCCTCACCATTCACCAGCCTCAGCAAGAAATCTTCAACACATTTGGCTCGCTCCTTTTGCTAGCCAGAGGAGGTAGAGTTGTGTTCAACGGAGACACGGAAAGGGTACCTGAATACTTGAAGAACGCCGGGTTTGAAGTGCCCGCAGGCATCAACATCGCGGACCATATGTTAGACTTGATATCAAACAAGCTCGGCGAAGACCCTGTTACTAGTCAAGAAAGAATCGAATACTTGATTGACAAATGGACGCAGGAAGGTGGTGGGGAAGGAAATTCTGGTGCTGCAAGCGAAGCTGTGGCCAAGCGGTCTGGTTCGGGGCCCTTCGACCTAGGGCAGTTCACTTTCAAAAAGTTGCCACTTTCCGTCACCTTCCCTACCACTGCGAAGAGACAGCTTTTGAACGCAGTCAGATCGCGCGACGTGATTATCTCCAGGGCAGGACAAACGATCTTTCTCACCATCATCCACACGTTGTTCTTTGCCCCGTTGTCCAACAGCGAGGCAGGTATTGATGACCGGCTCGGATTGATCCAGGAGGCGTTAAACTTGTACTATGTGGGGCTTCTCAACAACATCACGCTCTACCCTCAGGAGCGGGACATCTTCTACCAGGAACACAAGGACGGCGTGTACGGGGTGCTCGAGTTCAGCGGATCGTACCTTGTCAACGAGCTTCCCACCGAGATTGTTCCCTGCCTCTTCTTCAGCTGTTTGATCGTGTTTGCCGTGGGGCTTCCTCGCACACCGGGAATGTTCTTTGGAATGTTTTCTACATGTATCGTTTCTGTCTCGTGTGGTGAATCGTTGGGGATCTTGGTCAACAGCTGCTTCAACCACTTGGGCGTGGCCACCAACATTCTCACCAACACCGTGATCTTGGCGATCTTTATGGGAGGCACCATGTCGTTGCACATGCCACTGTTCTTCAAGGCGATCAACTATATCAGTCCGTTGAAGTACGGAGTGGGGATCTGTGCCAAGCTAGGCTTTGCTGGACAGACGTTCAGCTGTGGGATTTCCGACTGTGTTCTCAATACGGGCACCGACGTGCTTGACAACTACAATCTTGACATTAACCTCGGCGCCTACTTTGGAGGGCTCTTTGCCTGCCTTGTCGTATATAGAGCCATAGCCGTGGCTAGCGTGTGGGTAAGGGTACGCTACTTCAACTAGCATATTTATAGATAATGTACCACCGTATGAACCGGGGTAGCCAGGCGTGTGTGTTTACAGACGCGCATTTCTGTGCTTGCATATTGCGACCCCTGAAGGCGGGGCGGGAATGCGTGCGATGCGTCTCTTATCTTCGGAACTCAGCGTACTCCGAAGATCACGTCTTACGAAAGCAGGCCGTCGGGGAATTAGCGGAGCCCGAATGATAAGAAAACCGGATGCCGGCGGGGACTAGGCTCCCTGGTCGCCAGCTACATGTACAGTTTTGCATCGTGCCCCTCGGTCTCCCCCACCAGCTCCCAATGTGGCCTGTTCCGCACACACGTTTGCGACGCCCGCTTTTTCAGCCGTAGCAGCCCCCTACCACAAAATCAAGGGGATCGGAGCAACACCCCTTCGCAAAACTGCACTGCCAGTGCCCCCGCCTCCGACATGCTCCGAACCCTCTTTCGGTTTTGCGTCTGGTGGGTGCATATCCCGTCTGGTCTCCCTGATTTTCGATTTTCCACACCACAAGTGCCTTCCACTAAACACATCCAACGCCCTGACCTGGCTATTTTGCAAATGACGTACACCTACACGGTCCGGTGGTAAGTAAACGAGGCGTCGTAACGGCTCGACCAGACCCATAGATGAATCCCGCGAGGATTTTGGTTCGTGGTTGCCCTACAGACCCAAACTAACATCAGGCCAAGTGAAGCACACTCGGTGCACGTCACAGGCAACTTTGACAACTGGAGCAAGAGTCTTGAGGCCAAGCGGGTTCCCCATGGCTTTGAGCAGGAAATCACCCTTGACCACAAGCAAAAACTCGTGTTCAAATTCGTGGTTGACGGCGAGTGGCTCGTAAACGCTGATTACAAGACCGAGTGGGACGGAGGGGTCGAGAACAATGTGGTGGACGAGACTCAGCTCGTGGGTGTCTCGGAATCGGGACCTGCGGTGGTTGCTGAAGTCCCCACTGCTTCAAAGGAAGGTGTCGGATCCAATCCGAAGGAATCTGCTGTCTCTGACATAAAGGACCAAATCCGCAAGACTAAATCTGATCCACCACTTGTTGTTGGAGCTACGGAACCCGAAAAGGCGACCTTGGGTGGTTCAGTTGGCAGTAGGGAGCCTCTCCCTGTGAAGGAAGTTTCTCCCTCATCAAAGCTTGCTGGTGTTGCTGCTGGGGCGACCGAGAACCTGGACACTCTTGATTCGGGAAGGCCAGCTTCCAAGGATCTCTTCAAGACTTCTCCAGAAACAGACGATGATCTCCTTTCCAGTTTCGAAGACTCTTCGAGCCCATCGTCACCACCAAAAAGTTCTCACACTCGTGAAGTTCACACCGATAATCTCATCCACGTCCTGACATCAGGCTCATCCTTTGCAGCAATCTCCATACTGAGTTCAGAGAACGGTTTTCATGATATTGGAGGCGAAACCCAATCGCCCACCAAAGATGAATTTGCTACTCCGACCAATTCGGTGTTAAACTCCACGATTTTGCCGGGAACCAAAACACCACAAGAATTCTTCGATGCTGATACAACACTAGCGAGCAAGGAAAATGCAGCCTACAAACCGCAACTTCTTTCAAAGCATTCCGAATCTACGATCTCGAAGGATTCCCAAGAAGCGGGGCATTCCTGGACTATTCCTGGAAGCTATCCTCTCAATCTGCCTGACAGAGCGCAGGAGCTGTCCAACAATACGACCACGAGCCCTCCCGTGAGAAGAGAGAACCTTATTTCAAAGTTCAAGGGGTTGTTTAGGTATTGATGTCGTCACAATTTTAATATCCAGTCTGATTTCAACGCCTGACTTCTTGCTAATTTTTTTTATTTGTTGTCTAAACGTTATACATGTTGCTTCTCATGTTAAGCACTTCTTGCTGCAGCGGCTGTTCATCTCTTTAATATTTTGTGTTCTTAGATCACAACCTGTCAACTTAGTGAACGCCCTCCATTACAAGCACTCTCTTGGGCGTAAGAAAATGTAGTGAGATTTCGTCTCTAAAGTAGCCCATCTCGAGAAAAAGTCCTTTGCTATAAAGCTACTTCTTTCCCTTCTTTTTCTTATTCTTCTTTTTGCTTGTAGTGGGTTCCGGAACTTTGGAGCTTTCCTTTGCCTGCTCCTTCTCTGGCTCTTCCACTAAAGCATCCTCATATTTGGTATTGCTCATCAAGCTAGCCAATCCTACCTTGTGCTCGGTTTCTTCCTTCGCCTCAACCTCTTGGTTCTTTGTTATCACATGGACGCCTTTTGGGCCAATAAACGTGAGAATTTTCGAGAACTCCTTTATCTTGTATGTGGTGAACTTAATGCATTTGCCCGATTTGGGTTCGTACAACTTGGCGCTGACCGAATGGGTGGCCCTGTTGTCCTTAGTATCTTTGGATACTTTTCCTTCTTTTTGCTTCTTTTGAGCATTAGAATATGTTATGGATAATGTGGTGGATGAGGGGTATGCGGCCAACAACTCTGTGGCTGACTCGATGAACGAATCGAGATCTCTGACCTTGGGCATGGTTGATAAGGTCCACGCTCCGGTACAGGAAGGTTTAATGCTGGAAAAATTTGTGAACACTTTTTACAGGTTGCGAACTTAGCACACATATATTGCAGCTTCTATAAAGTTCATCAAACATCGACGTTGGGTTGTCGCCAACTGGCCATGCATGATTCATCCTTTGTCCAATCACTACATGAAACAATCTGTCAACGAATTTCGAGCTTTTGAGGGAATACTGACGTACCAAAAGCTTCAAACAGCCAGAAGTGTGCTTTCAGTTAAGCAAAAAACCACGAATGAAAGTGTCGTAGATCTTAGCGGTATTTGACATTTTGGCCCTTTTCTCTTCTAGCCTCTAATTTTGTCTGGCGCTTGCTCTTGTTGTTACTATTGTTTTCTTGTTGACCACCTTGTGCACTTTGAGGCTTGTTCTTTTTCAAAAAGGGAGCAACGATTCCAAAGATCTTGTACGATACAAACGCAGGGATCACCAAATACAAGTACCATACGTAGTTGGTACCAAAAATCACTAACAAGACGTCAATAATCCACGTCACGTAGATTGTGTCAAAAAAATACTCGTAAAGACCTTCACGAGTGATGTCATCGCCAGCAGCTACCAACTTCTGGTTCTTGGGATTGGCTGGATCAGCAGCATATCTGGGACGACCGCTTCTTTCTATGAAATACTCCAAGGCAAACGCTGGGATGGAAAACACGAGATATGGCTTAAAATTGGCTGGTCTTCTGAACACATACAAAACAAGCACCACAAGCACGTTGAACGCGAGCGAGTACATGTGTAGATTCTTCAATGCCTCGGCATTGGTGGCAGCCAACTTCTTTGTACTTTGGGATGCCATTGCCACTGAGGAGACTGAGGAGTTTCGTCGCAGAAATGGACGGTCTACTGTCGCGATGTTTGTACTCGCTTGCGCAGTCACGCATAGTGGGTGCTACGATAGCTGATGCCATTGTTACAATAATACAAGTCTATAAACATCAGTTGATAGTACAAAAGTAGTGGTCAGGCAATTTGGTCTCCATCAATTCTTCTTGATGTCTTCCTTTGGAAGCTTGACGAGCGACAAATACCTAATTGCGTCGTTCCTCACCTTGAGGTAGGAGGAGATTATTCTCTGGTCGTTGAGTCTGTGGACAAAAGCGTTGGCCTTGGTGTCAAACTGGTTGACCACGGCCTTGGTGTACTCATTGGAGTCGTATCTGAACTTGACAAATAACAACACCACCACAAACACCCACACTTTGGTCAAGAAATATGACACATTTCTGCTCCACAAGAGATGCAAAAAGAACGCAGACACCAATTGAATGGCCAGCAATGCTAAAAGCACCACCTCGGAGTTAGCAGCGAGCACCAACGCTTGCTGGTTATACTTCACCGTGAAATCGCTGATCAATGAGTTGACGTGCTGTTGAGTAGCGAGAGCCGGAAAGAAAACTGACAACAAGTTATTCTGGAAGTAGCTCAAGATGTGGAAAACTGCAAATACGATGAAGGAGTACAAGCTGCCGCCGGTGACTCCCACCTTGAAGCTAGCCAAGTAAAATGTAATGGCTAACACGAAGTAATGCACATTTTCGTCTCTCACCAACTTGTAGGCAGATGTCTTGACGTTGGACAATCTTCTGAAGTGGACTTGTCTAATGACAAAGAGATACGTCACCAAGATGGACAACAAGGTGAAGCGGTAATATCTCAAGGATATCCTTGCGCTGAAGAACAGTACAGAATGAATCACGAAATTGAGGAATGCAAACACATGGCCCATAAACCAGTAGAATTGTGGGGTTTTGGCCAAGCGGATAAGCTGTTGCGAAGGGCTCTGTGCTCTGAAGTTTGAAGGAGACGACATTGGCACCAAAAGAAGTTGAGCTGAATTGCCACAATTAGGAGTTGTGGAAAAGGGGAAAGTTCAGTGTCGCGCGCAATTTTACTACGTGCAAGGATGGACAAGATAGAGAAGGGAGGTGGGGGAAGGTGGTACCCTGAACGTGATTTTTGTATCGGTCAAAGCCTTCGGAATTGACGTATGATTTGGACGTGCCTGGTGTAAACTCTAGGTATCTATTGGTGGTGTATTTCTCTATATCAATTCCGCCTGTGTCGCAGGACGTGTCGCGACACCCTTGCCAAGTAATCATGATCTGTGCGACACGTCATGGAAACTCGTAAATTTTCACCTTATCGTTAATAGTAGCATTTGGCTCTGGCAAGCATCCACCGGATAGAC
The DNA here is from genome assembly GCA_030568475.1 of Suhomyces choctaworum. Taxonomy (NCBI): domain Eukaryota; kingdom Fungi; phylum Ascomycota; class Pichiomycetes; order Serinales; family Debaryomycetaceae; genus Suhomyces; species Suhomyces choctaworum. Next base: position 223,460 of record JAJMGE010000006.1, on the reverse strand, counting down.
CTTTTGATTGCTTCAACACGTGAACCAGGAACAACCCTCTTGTTCCACTGGAGCTCTAGGTCACAGTACAATTCCATTAATGCTTTATACATGTAGCTGGATTGCTGCTGTTTTCTTTCCATTCGCTTAATTCGAACAGTGAGTTCCTTCTGGTACAACACAAGCTCGGATACGCATAGGGTGCTTAAAATATCTTCCCTATCTCTGTGATTGAGCCGGATCATATCGTAGCTACGTCCATTTAGTTCCATCACGAGTCCTTTTCCGTGACAGATGTGGAACTTTGTGAATTCCGTCACACAGCCACAGCATTTCTCAAGTCCGGTCGTGCTACTCTTTTGTACTTTTCCCTTGTTTCTAATTTTTTTAGGGACTCGAAAAGAAAAGCTCCAGCTACTCATGGCATCTTCTGTATTATCTGCATCAATAATGTGATCTCTTGCAGCTTCAGACGTCTCCATGAGCTCCTCTAGTGCTTCTTCTGCTTCCCTATAGTATTTCTCGTTTGCAAGGACAACCTCCTTACTAGACTTCCTTGATCCAGACCAGGATAGTAGTCGGATATAGTCAGACACCGGCCTCATCATTCGAGCTTTGGGTATCATAGAACGGTCTCTTTAAAGATTTGGATGACGAAGATGTGTTTCAAATCTGTTTCCGTTGTGGTGGTATTCGTGGACAACTGCACTCAGGATTGTATTCCCACATTCCGCTTTTCTCACAGTGTACAAATAAGATACATTTTGATTGGGTTATCGCATTCACCGTGCAGAAATGCAAGTTAAATGCATCTTCACTGAGGGCACATCACGAATGTGCGTTGGTTCAGAGGTGTGGGAACCTTTTTTGCCAGGTACCACATACGAGACATTTTGCACCCAACAGAAAAATGCGGTTGCAAAATTATCCCAGTCAACCTACATGTGTAACCCGCTTGTCAGTGGCTACGGCTAATAAATAGGAATAAATCAATAAATTAAGAATTAGTTACCCGAACAATATTAGGTTAAAGCAGACTCCAAAGTAGGTTGCTATATGAAAGCACAATTATAGCATTGTGTTTACCGAAACATGAATCCTCGAGCTCAAGAGTTGCGGCCCACGGTATCAATATTTGCATTGATCCGGTTATGGTCCGCGGTTCCAATGGTTGGATTAGTCTCAGCATTTGTTGGGTGAATTTCAGCTGGAGGAACAGCAGTATCACCACTGTGTCTTGGGGTCTCACCAATAGACTTTTCGGTGTCATTGAATCTAAAGTGAGAAACTTTGGAGAAGAAAGATTCATCAACAGTACTAACATTCAACCAAGTCAAACACAAAGGAACAATAGCAAAGGTGATTAAGTCTAAAATACCATAGAACACAGCCTCACTGTCTGGTTGAATGACATTTCCTCCTTCAGACAAACCCCAACATATAGGGTATAGGAGCCAAACCACAAGCTGGAAGATTATGAGCAAGTGCGACAAGCTGGAAATTTTCCTAACTCCAGAAGAAGCACCAATGTTCGTAGCCACCAAGTACATAGCGAACAATTGGCCGAACACCGCAAAGGTAAAGTAACCCCACTTGTAGGTGGAACTGACAAGGCTTCCAATCAACAAGCCCAAAACAAAGAGTTCGGTAAACAAGAATTTGGTTATCATTCCCTGGAATAAAGAAATTGCCTTTGTCAAAAAGGTGGAGCTAGGGTTTGTGTACTCCAAGGTGTGAGTTGCAATTTCGTAAATGGTGAGAACAAAGGGCCAACTCAAGAACCAGCCAATGTACTTCACGTAGAAGATTTGTCTGGTGTTGAAGCGGCGAGAAGTGGTCACATGTCTGAACTCCGTATTGGTCGAAGTCCAGCCCAAATTTGCGGCATAGGTGAAGTAGCTTACCGCCATCACTGCCGAAATAAAGAGAGGGTAAATGAGGAGCGTTTTCTTCAACCCATTGGTTCTACCGTTGGTGAAGCCATAGACTACCGCATTGACAATAGTAAGCAAGGCAAATATGGCAAACACCGCCCAGAGCCAGTCGGATCCGTGGTTAGTCAAGTGGATGTCGGTACCTGCACCGACCTTGTTGATGTTTAACACATTGTTGTACGACACTGCGTCCTGCAAAGACATTGCGAAAATTGGTGTGAATGAATTATGGGTAAAGAAAACTACAAAACTGCCGAATGCCGATATTTATAGCTTGAAGGGAGGTCAATAATACAAGAGTTCCCAGTTGGGCGAACCCACAGCAAGACCTTGGGATATCCGACATTCCGGCGGCAGAAGTGCTGGTGACCTAGACACGAAGTGCCGTCAATGCCACCCGCTGTACAGCCCCCAAAGTGAGCCCGGGAATTCCGGGGGTTGCAAACTGCACTTTCCTATTTGCGGATCTGGGGAAGGAGTAGTCATACGATTCCCCAATCGAGCGACAGCTGCGTGTGGCTGCAACACAATGGGGGGGTGAAGTAGCTGTCACCCACCACGGTTGCGGTAAGCCCGGGGTCGCCAGTGGTTGCGCCAAAGTAATCGGGATAGGCGCCTGGCGGACACCCCCCGTCGTAGGTAAGTGGTGCAACAGGGGTGCTGGATATCATTGCTGTGTCGGGCTACGCGGTGCATGTCTAAGTAGGCTGCCAGACGCAAGCACTATAACGAAAAAGGTCATTCGCATTTGCATCGGCTTACGAATGGGCCTCTGGTACGGCTGGATCTGCTGATCAACCCACACAACGGGTACGGCGGATGTATTACTGTATATGCAGAGCAATTCCCCCCTCGATCCACTGTAGTGAAGGCGGACCGGTCCATACGTAGGGTCAGTCGTAACAGGGTGGTGTCTATCGGGGTAACACCAGCAGTGGCCTCTAGCCAAGGGCAATAGGGCTTATCCCATGACAATGGACCTAACCGATTGCCACCGGTTGACCCGACTTCATTCGCTCTATGATATCCTTGTTGATGTTTCCCGAAGTGCCGCAAATGCTGCACTTTATCCGCTTGGAAAAGTAGAAGGGCAACACGGGGATGAAGAACACCGTCACCGCGTTGATTGTTCGGATGGGATACGCAGCCTGGTTGTGGCAATGTCCGCAGTAGCACGACACGCTGCCCACATCCGGAAGCGGCTTGTTGAACTCCTTGACTGTCGGTTAGTATCGGCTCGAGTGGTCTCCACTGTCGTGACCCACGGCTGAGAACAGCAATTGACCCGACGGGTATGGGGTAATCAATAGGTATCACCGATATGGCACTTCGGGTTTTTCGGCTGGAGTGGTTGGTCCGTTCCGGTGGTGGATTGGGTTCTGGTCGGGTCAAGGGTCCGTTTCACCGCATTTGTTGCTGATCTCTATCTTGGTTCGCCTGGAAAGGGATAGTCTCGTTCACGTACATCCAACGAGAAAGAAACAGAAGTCCATGTTGTCGTTGGGTTCAGATTGACTAGGTAGTACTGGACAAGTATGTTGTGTCCGTACTGAGTTGCTGTATGAGGGATGTCAGGTGACAATTCTCGAAACAAAGAGCGAGGGTCTGCAGGTACTTTCAAGCTGCACCTAGTGCGCCCGCCTTTCCAAGACTCGTCCATTGGCTGCAAAGCAGTTCACCCCCAGCATGAAATTTTCGTATTGCTACACCCCCTGACCACTTGGCACGCATGCTCAAGGGAACATCCCGTTCTCGGCAATAAGCCTATAGCTATTCTGGGAAGCTGGACCGACCCTGTTAGCAGGAGACGGTGCACACTAGACGGAAGGTGACACATCACAGGCAGTCTGTACTTCTGCACCCCACATGTGGCTCACGTCCTGTAGCTATCGCTTTCGGGCCCATCCGGACAAGCATCACGTTATCACCCTCGGATTTCGTGCCGATCCCCCAATCGCGGTCGTGTGGACGCCGGAGGAACATGGCCTTGAACCCTACACGCCTTCATTAGCACCCAAACTTTGTGGTCCTTTACAAGTGGCTAATCTTTTTGCGTAGCTGGAGTGTGGTCTGTTGGCAAAACAACCTGGCTAGGAGTGCTGTTACTGGTGTATCTCTGTGCTGTGTCGTACACGGGTTCTCTCTCCGTACTATTTTCCAAAGAGTCCGAAACCTTGACTCAACAGGAACCTTCTACTTTGTAACTTCACCATGAAGTTCTCCCACTCGTTACAGTTCAATGCTGTGCCAGAATGGACGTCCAAATACATTGCATATACAACTCTTAAGAAGTTGATCTACTCCCTTCAACGTGAAAACTTGAGAAAGCAACTGAAAGATCGCCGAACCGACGATGAAGACTTGGAAGCGGCTCATCTCATATCTAACGACTATTCCTCGATCAACCAGGCCCCCATATCGGATGCATCAGCTTCCATGGTATTCCTTGCTGCTCTTGATGCAGAACTCAAGAAAATCGACGACTTCTACCAAACTCAAGAGGCGTTTGTCTACGAAGGCATGAACGACTTGATAGTGGATATAGAACAGTTTGAAAAGGAGTTGGATGGCTCCGCCTACTTTTCCGGTAGAAAAAATTCCGAAATCAACCTGTTTTCGTTGGATGGCAACAATCCTAACACAAGTGGAGGTTACTTCTCTAACACCACAGATGCAGAGACCCAGGCGGAAGACTACGAAGATGAAGATGATGACGACGAAAATGCAGAGAACCATAGTGGTCGTGGAAGATCCAAATCTATGAAGAGAAGATCGATTGATAACCATCTCAAATCTCCAAAATCACCTAGTGTGTGGAACACATTGATTAATGCCTCTGAAACTGCACAAAATTTACCTCCGCAGCTAGTGCTTTTGTCAGAAAGCAGAGTGATTCTTCGTAAGAGGGTCATCGGATTATTCACCACCCTTTCCGAGTTGAAGTCATTCATCGAGTTAAATCAAACTGGTTTCAAGAAGGCTTTGAAGAAGTTTGACAAATCCCTCAACACAAACCTCAAGGATGACTACTTGAACAAGTTGCCTTTAGAAACCTACATTTTTAGAGAAGGTACCATGGCTACCTTGAAGGAGCATCTTGATTCGATAGTTAGGTTGTACGCAATAATTAGCAACAACAGCGACGATTTAGAAACCGCTAAATCAGAGTTGTCTATTCACTTAAGAGAACATGTTGTTTGGGAGAGAAACACAGTGTGGAGAGACATGATAGGCTTGGAGAGAAAGACCTACGCCGCAAACTCAAAATTGATGAGTGGAACTGATAGAATGGCAGGTGACCGTAGTGATGGCAAATCTGGAGAGAAAGTAATGTCAAAATTGAACTTGTCAATCAAGAATCCAACTATTTGGAAAATCTTCTTCATCACTGTCATAACATTATTGACCATGCATTTCTCTCCTTTTGTTGATAAGGCTCAAGCTCACTGTTTTGCTTTGGTGATATGTGCTTCCTTGTTGTGGGCCACTGAAACGATTCCATTATTTGTCACATCTTTACTAGTCCCACTTCTTATTGTGGTCCTCGGTGTGTTGAAGAACCCAGATGGTTCGCTCATGGGCGCACAAGAATCTTCTCAATTTATCTTGTCTACTATGTGGAACTCGGTCATCTTGTTGTTGTTGGGAGGCTTCACCTTAGCAGCAGCTTTATCAAAGTATCATATTGCAAAATTGATATCAACATGGATATTGTCTAAAGCTGGAACCAACCCACAAGTTGTGTTATTCGCGATCATGTCCGTTGCCTTATTTGCGTCAATGTGGGTATCCAATGTGGCTGCCCCTGTTCTCTGTTTCTCGATCATTCAGCCATTGTTACGTACCTTGCCGAGAGGTTCTCGCTTCATCAATGCGCTTATTTTGGGTATTGCGTTGGCTTCCAATATTGGTGGTATGGCCTCGCCAATTGCCCTGCCTCAAAACATGATTGCTATTGGTGCCATGGATCCCCAACCGTCTTGGGGACAGTGGTTTGTTATTGCCCTTCCGATTTGCATCTTGCTGTTGATCTTAATCTGGTTGTTCTTGTTGCTCACATTCCAGTGCACCCTGAGCAACACGACTCTTGTTCCCATTCGTACTATTGACGACAGGTTTTCTGCCGTTCAATGGTACATTGTGAGTGTCTGTGCCGGTACGATTTTCTTGTGGTGTATTGCCTCCAGATTGCTGGGGGTGTTTGGTGAAATGGGTATCATTGCGTTATTGCCAGTGATTCTCTTCTTTGGTCCCGGTTTGTTGTCTACGGAGGATTTCAATAATTATCCGTGGAATATTGTGGTGTTGGCGATGGGTGGTACTGCCTTGGGTAAGGCGGTGGCGCTGCTGGGATTATTGGCAACCATCGCCACTTACATTCAGGTCCAAGTGGAGGACTTCTCGTTGTTTGGGGTTACTCTCACTTTTGGTCTTTTGATCTTAACAATGGCGACCTTCGTGTCGCACACTGTGGCAGCACTTATCATCATTCCATTGGTTTCTGAGATTGGAAACCACATGTCAGACCCTCATCCTCGGTTGTTGATTATGGCCAGTGCGTTACTTTGCTCTGCTGCCATGGGTTTGCCTACATCTGGTTTCCCTAACGTGACTGCCATCTGTATGACAGACGAGTTCGGTAATCCATACTTGACTGTGAACACTTTCATAACCAGAGGAGTGCCAAGCTCGGTCATTGCCTACGCTATTATTGTGTCGGTGGGATATGTCACCATGAGATTAATTAATTTTTGAATATCATAGACTCGCCCAGTCTGCTGCTATAGAAAGGACTCGGTTACTTAAGCATAATTAGTAAATAAAATCGCAAACAACGCACCCGTTTTTCGAGATTACGATATTTGCATAAGGTGGGGGGAGGGGATGGTTTGTTGAGCTCGCTTCGCCTCGAAGAAAACCGCAGTTTGACCCCCGGGGCCTAATCTAGCAGAAGACACGACTATGGGTGGAGGCAAATTGTGTTGCGCGCACTACCAGGTTGTTCTTTGCGTCCGAGGAATGTTCCGGCGGTTAGGCTCCAAAAAATAAGCTTCCCCTAGGTGGCGATCAGTTGCGTTGTTTTGGGCGGTTCACGAGACTGTATTTGGAACGCCACATCAGTGTCGGTCGTCCCAACATTCCCCACCACGCAATCACACGACCTCCACTGAGTTGTGCCGGTCCTTTTAATAAAATAGGTGGCGGTTTGCGTGATCTGCGCCAGTACACTACTTACTTTAGTCCCCAGACATTTAGTTTCCCCGTCTTGTTCCGAGCAAGTCGCACTTAGCCACCGGCAAACCCAATTAGTCTCCGCATTGGTTGTTGTCCCATTTATGAGTCTGTGGCACTTACAGACTTTACTTGATAGTTCGATTTACTCGTCAAATTCACTTGCAGACAAGCCGGCTTCCATATCGCTGTTCGTTGGCTTAGGGAACCCTTCCATACGTCATCCATTGCTGTCATTGGCCCGGTCGCTTACGCTATATATATCGCTGCTACTACACCGATTACGAAGTATCTCCTATCTTGAGCTAAAACAGTTCTTTCTACTGAGACTAGGGCTCTCGCTTATCGCATCGTTTTCCTTAGGCTACTACGTCCTCGCCCCGACAATCCATCCTGTGCCAGTCATGTTCACAAAGCGTCCAGATAAGTACACCACAGGTTTGATCAATATGAGAAACGACTGTTTCGCCAACCTGTCGGTTCAAGCATATTCATCTTTACCAGGCTTGACAGAATACATCAACAACTTTTATGTCACATTCAAGGCATTGAAGGATTTTGTCGAGGAACGACACCTAGATGTGTCTAATGTGATCAAACCAAAAACCAACACGAAGTTCAAAAACTCCACCGCTCTCGACATTCCTCTTCACACTGCATTGTCCCAGATTGTCAAAAAGCTTCAGGAAACCCAGCTCACCTCCAGAACAATTTCCGTGTGGACCTTTCTACACTGCTTAGAGAATATTTTCAATGCCAAGATCTCTAGGTCCCAGCATGATGCCCAGGAATTGACCCAGCTAGTAAATGAGACGTTGGAGTATGAAAATCAGAAGATCGCCAACTACCTCAAGTATGTCAAGAAGCATTTGGCCGAATTGGTTGGTGCCAAAAATGTTCCATCTCCAAGAGATTATGAAATCTTAGAACAGATTGAGGTTCCTGAGTTCCCATTCTCGGGTTTGATTCTAAGCCAGATGAAATGTCTTTCCTGTAGAGGTGTTTCAAAGCCAAGTTTCTCACCATTTTTGATGCTTACTCTTCATACCCCTGAAAAGCCTTCCACGGATATCGAAACCCTATTGAACGAAAACGAGTCTGAAACCATCGAGGGGTACCAGTGCTTGAAATGTCGCATCTCTAAGATCATCGAAGAAGAGCATAGAGTTGGTGATGATAGCACAGATCCATTGCTCGCAAAAGTCAAGGCACTTCTGCAAGATCAAAATTTAGCAATCAATGAGGACTTAGATTCGGAACTTGAAAACTACATAAAGTCATACAACAAGAACGGATGTGATATCTCCAAGGTTACATCCACTGTGTTGAGAACTGCTCAGATTCTCAAGCCCCCAAAAATTTTTGGAATCCATCTCTCCAGATCATCCTTCAATGGTGTGGATGTCACTAGAAACTCGTGCAGAGTAGCATTCAAGGACCAATTGGTCCTCTCGATTGGAAAAGAATACAGTGATGAGCTCCAAAAATTTCAAGCAGCTGCAGCTGCCCAGGAAGATGCGGCTGCCGCGGAGCTCACCGGATCATCAGAAGCTAGCACTAATGGAAGAAGCAAAAGTTCTCAAGACGACCTACCGAACAATATTTTAACGCACGATGTTAATGATATGGAAGATGAGGACGTGCAAAGAGAAGACGTTGATGAAAAGGGTACCGAGGAGGACGACGAAGATGACGGATTTGCTTCCATTGACGGTGACAGCTCTGCAACAGAGACAGGCACTACTACCGAGGGTGATGACGATTTTGATAGCGAAGATGACAATGATGACGTTTTATCCACTGCGCATCAGTCTATTATGACGTCTGGAACTCTCAAAGATAGTACGACCACGAGTAATAAAATACACAATTCAGATCCGTCGACTATGGCTGCGAATTCACCCGAAACCTTGAATAACGCCCTTATTACGGAGGATCAAACGGATCATTTGAAACAACACTTCAAGAAATTTAAATTCAATGACAATGACATTTACAGATACCGTCTCAAAGCTGTTATTAGACATCAGGGCTCTCACACACAGGGTCATTATGAGTGCTACAAACGCAAGCCCTTGTTTGTGAAAGATAAGGAAGGAACTATTTTCAAATTGTCTCCAGAGATTGTTGACCAGGTTAATGACAACATAATTTGTGATGTTGAAAAAGTTCTGCCCGAAGAGCTCGAGAAGCTGGCCCCCGCCAATTCGGATCAAAAAGTTGAAAATGAGGTGACTAATAAATTTAAGAAGTTTTCATTATCTCGGGCCGGAAGTGTCAGAAAGACGTCCAACTCATCGAGCGAGGGCGATCCCACTAGAAGCAGAGCATCTTCCAATGCTGTTGCTCCAAATCAATTGACTGAAGAAACTCCTCGTCCCTCAGCTGTTACTGAGGAGCCATCAGGGTCCGGATTCCGTAGGAGATTTTCGACAATGATAGGTCGTCGTCCATCGGTTATTCAAGGGCATTCCCAAGAGGCAAATATTCAGGAAATTGTTAACTCTGGATTGCAAACTCCATCAGAGCTATTGGTGAGTGATCTTCAGGCTTCGAATGATTATTTCTCCAATGCGTTGGCAAATGGAGCTTTGGACAATATTGACAAGTCTGAAACAAAGGAAGAAGCAAAGAAGGTGAAAATGAAAAAGATCCCTTCGCTCATCAAAAATCCATTTTGGCGCATCAGCGATGCGCAGGTGAATGAGGTTTCCAAAGCATCAGTATTGTGTGAGGCGACTAGTGTCTACATGCTATACTACGAAAGAATTGATAGAAAACAAATTAAAAGCCACTGAAAGAAAAGCACTATATAGAGTTTGAAAGATATGCGTCAAAACTTATTGGTTAGTTTGCGGTTGTAGGACTGATTGGAAGACTTTCGAAAAGTTCGCTAGGTCTTGTGGGTTTGTCACATTCAAGATCAAGTGCGCCTTCGTATCCACAAATGAAAGTAGGAGGATAATCGGTGAAGAGTCTCAATTTTTCAAAATCCAGCCATTCATCTCCAAAGAGTTTTGACTTAGGTCTCGCGAATACAACAGCTCTCTTTTGCATTTCCAATTCAACTGTGCTTGGTCGATAAAATAGCCTAACTGTTTTGCTCTCGTTTGTGGAACAAGAATACGAACCAGAAAAGCTGGTGCTTTTTGTGAGTTTGATATTAGCAAAGTGTTGCATTGTAAGCTCCAATATGAGCTGTTGTCTATTCCCCTTAAATTGTACTTCGCCAGTGACACCCATGTCTAGACGCACCTGATAACCCACGGAAACTGAGCCTGAGCCACTTATATCTTCGTCATTGAATGATAGACATGGGCTCGCGGGATATAAGGCATCGATAGATTTCACCTCAAAATTATCTTTCGTTGAGTATTCGTAAAACTTAAACTCACCCCCAGACTCTAGTCTTTCTTTCAAAAGCTCATCACCCATATCCATATCTTCGTCATCCGGTGCTAAAACTGTATGTGTATCCTTAAAGTAGATAATGGCTTTAGGTGTCTTGCTCAATACATAGTTCATGATCTTCGAGTCTAGAGAATCTCTTTTAGACATGGTGTACACTGCCACACTTGAGTTTTTGTCATTTATAACTTGGCTATTAGAACTCGTTGGGTTACCTCCTGATGTACTAATTTGGTATCTTTCAAGCTCAAAGTCCAAATCAGCAAATTCAATGTTTTTAGTAAGGTAATTATTGGATTTGCTAAACGTGATATCGGTTGCAATAGTTGGTTTGTCGAAGGTTTGAACTGGAGTCGACAACACAAGTACACCAAAGTATGAAAGCAATACAAGATTCGTTAAGTTCATCGTTGATCTTTTGAAATGTACGATATTTTTGCATATTTTCAAAATGTGCCTTGCTTTTATGGGCAACTGCTTAGTCAAATTTCATCATGCTAATTTGCAACCAATACACTCTGCAAAAAAAATTATATTAAAAGTTCACTCCGCCGAACAAAAATTTCTTAATTTGATTCCAAGTTTCTTGTGCTGTGCCACATCTCTTAAAAACCTCTCGCTAGCATAAAATACTTGGTGCCTAAGTGGATTTGTAAATTCATACCTATTCTGGTTACGTAATCTGCGAGTAAGACTTGAGATACGGTAGTATTTGCTTTGGTCATAATATGAGCCCCAAATAAATCCATATTTTAGCATAAATCATAGAAGGAAACCTCTTCCGAATACTGGCCAGTTTATGGTATAGCCCTACTATGTTGAAATAGCAGAAACATGAGCCATTCGTCGAAGGAACCCGTTGATCCTCCCATAAGCTCTGCTAAGGCAAATATGCGACCACCGCCGCCTGCGTCCTCTAGATTAAACTTGTCTCGACCCGCTCCAAACTTTCCGTCCACAAATTCTCCTCAAAGGGCATCCTCTGGACTAGCCGTTCCTGGACAACAGGGAAGAAAGAAAGTTGCATTAAAACCTGGTCATTCTCCATTGGACTGGGCACATCTCAATAGCTCCACTCCAAAACATGTCCTTCGAGGCGTGCCACCAAACACACCCCCACCACAGTATTTGCGGATTTCGAAGGAGGAATTGAAAAAACACAAGACCCAGGAAGACTGTTGGACCAGCATAAATGGAAAGGTATTCAACATAACCCCCTACATGAATTTCCATCCTGGTGGCGTTGAAGAAATCATGAAGTGCGCTGGAAGAGATGGAACAGCCCTTTTCAACAAGTACCATAGTTGGGTTAATGCCGATAGAATGCTAGAAAATTGCATGGTTGGAATCATTACTCACTAGGGTGCTCCTAGGTACACCTTAATCATATTGATTAATGGAATTTATGAGATATATAAGAGCCTCAGTATAGTTGATCTCCAGCAATAACATTATCCAAGTCCCAATCATGGTCTTCTTTTGGAATAAGTGGCACTAACTGCTCTCGAAGGCCAATTCCTACTAGATGAGGCTTACTATTCTTTTTCTTTTTGTAAGTAGTCAAATATTCATCATAAAACCCTGCACCATGACCTATTCGTTGCCTTGAACTTGTAAATGCAACCCCTGGTACTATTATCATATCCAATTGTGCTCCGCCTTCATTCAAGATGTCAACACCTTCCGTTGGCTCAAGCAACATGTACTTTCCCTGTGGTTGAAGGCTTAATACATCGTCATATTTGGGCACCTTTAGCATTGTGAGATGATTCTTTTTCCTACCACCGACAGCGACGCTATTACATTTTGGTAGATATACTTGTTTCCCGAGTTTAAAGCATTCCTCAATGATTGGTAAAGTTTGAATTTCCAGGTGTGGCATGTTCATAAAGAGTGCAATCCTCTTCGCACTCACAAACGGCCTGCATGTCCTTAATCTGTCCAAAACTTCTGCTGACTGCCGTCTTATAGATTCTTGCGATATCAATTCTAGCTGACTTTTGATCGTCTTTCGCAATTGTATTTTTGCATCTCTTAGAGCTACCGATGCCATGTCTCGCTTCCAGCTACGAGCCTATGCTTAGCTTCCTCCCTAGTATATCTCCTTCTGACTTTTACCGGCAGACGTCCAAATGAAACCAAATATGCAGAAGCCCGGAAATGGACCTGGTGCTAATCGTGGCAACTGGGATTTGACTCCAACCATTTGCACTTGTGTTACGTAATTGATTATTAATACAGTTCCTGGCTATCTCAGGTTGTAGCTACACTTCGATGGAAATTTCAATTATCAGGACACAGATCATGAAATCCGTATAATCCTTTTCTTCTGTAAGATCATTTGCTGGTTTTAGTGGAGGTAGAATGACTTATGCCACACCAAAAATAGTACACAAGACTCGATTCATAAAAAATTTGTTACATTTCAGTTCAAAACAACCACTCTAGATATGCTAATGGAGATGTAGTATAGATGATTTGTGATAGACTGAGTTTTTTCCCATTTCAAATACGCTAATACGTGTAAATCCATGGTGCACACCACTTTTATTCATTGAAATCATCTATAACTGCCCTATAATTGAATGTAAGAAATCATGAAAAAGAGTTCAACCACACTTACCTCTGTACAATCTCTCTAACTTCTTGTCTGAATGTTGCAAATTTAGCTTTGATACCCAAAAAGTAAATAATTTGCAACAGTTGCGAGACTGAAATATTAATTTTTTTCGTTCGAGCGATCAAGCCCAGCTCAATAATGGAAGAGATAGAAAAGAAAGTTGAAGTGATCGCTATCAACGATAAAGTTGATCAAGATGAGGGTCCAATAGTTCCGCATGAAAGACAGATTGTTGATGGTGTTATTGCTATATGGAAAGAAGACTCCAATAATGAAGCCCTAGGGATCAGTAAACTTTTCGCTTTGTTGAAGAAGAGAAACCCCAACTGGTCTGTATCTGAGAAAAGAATGAAAACATTGCTTAAGAAGTTTGGATTACTACAGTCCAATCAACAGTTCACTTATGTCAATGAAATCAAATCGGAAATGACCGAGGATATAGTTTTACCAGGAAATGTGCAGATTGTTATGACCAGTAAAAGAGGAAAAGGCTTGTTTGCAAAGAAGAACATTGCAAAGGGACAATTGATCTGGGAAGAGGAACAGCTCTTTTTTGTTCCTCCTTTGGCGAATGTCAACCTCATTAAAGCAGGAAAGGCATGCTCATATTGTGGGCGGCTGCTCGAATCTACCAAGTCGACCTTAAGGGGCCTTGATTGCAATGTCTGCTCAGAGGTTTGGTGCTCACAAGTTTGCAAAAAACTCAATCAAAACTCTCATGCCCATCTCAAACATAACGTTTACAATCCTAACAAAAAGAACTCCAAACTCATAGATAGTGCAGCATTTTTGGACTTGCAAGACTATTGCTTGGCAGAACAGTGGAATGCATTATATGCTATTACCATTATCTATGCAGATAATCTCTTGGACAAAAGTGGAGTCAAAGGTAAGCAATTTCGAGCTATGGCGAGGGTTTCCCAAGACATTAGATACAGGGCATTGAACTCCTCTGCTGGTGCTTTTGATAGACTTCAAGGTGGTGCTTTATTTGTTCAGGAGCAACAAGAGACACTTTGGAAGGAAGGATATGAAAAATTCTTACGGGTTTTCCCTTCGACCGCATCGGGGGGTGTGGATTACCATGAATATCTCTATATGATGGGAACTTACAATATCAATAATTTGGATTCATCTATATTTTTAACTCAATCGCATCTAAACCACAATTGTGACCCCAACACATCTGTGGAAACTCAGCCAATGCGTACGGACGGGTTGAAAGTGTTCGCTGCCAGAGATATCAGAGCTGGTGAAGAACTCACGACAACTTATGTCAATCCTGCGCATTCCGTTCAACAACGTCAACGAGAGCTTCGGGTAAATTGGGGCTTCATATGCTCTTGCCAAAAGTGCAAGGTTGACTTAGAAGCTCAGCATCGCAGAAAGTCGTCTTCCGGTCAAGTATCTTCGAAGGCAGACGTGAGAAAACTTCTTCAAGAGACTTCGAAGCAGCTTGGTAAAGAATCGATCGAGTTAGAAGTTCCAGTTCAATTGGGGCAAAGACGTAAGTCTGTCAGATTTGACGAAAAGGTTCTTGCGGTCGAGGAGGCATAGCTTTATCCATCCTAATGTTTCAATTTGTACTCGTGAAGGTATAGGTAATCAAGCAGAGTGCTTGTGCATGGATAGAGACTCATTAAATCATTGATTATATGATGAAATCATATTCTATAGCTGTATACTAGTAGCAGATATACTCTTTTGTTTATGAAAGAGTTCTGTACAACACAACGAGATTCATCCCTATTGGTGAATATAACTCCTAGTGCTTGAATATGGGAATCCTCAACTCAAATTATGTAACAAACACCCTGCAAAAGTCTCCATATTGCTTAATTTACTAGCAAAAGGTCACTAGTATTCGGTTTCCTCGTTTCGTTTGGTATGGTCTATTCGCGCTAGTAGCGACACTGCATCTTTTGTACTCAATCCGAACCGGACTAAAAACTATAGTGTTGAGATTTACTGGGCGTCGTTTGAGAACAAAAGCATTATACCCAAGCATACGAACGTATAACTACTTGAACTACGTTGCTTGGTTTATCTATAGGGCCTCATAATAAACTCCAACTGGCAAGGTAACATATCAAAGTTATCCGAACCCTTCTTTCCATCTCATCTTGGACTCCTTCATTAGAAGATACTTAGCAAATACTTTCAAATGGAAAGATACGACAATAACTACTTGAATGAAGACTTGCTGTTGCAGCAGGGATCTGTTCCAACGCAAAACGTTGTCGACGAAGCCGAGTTGTTGGCAGCTCAGGCAGCTGCCGAAGCAGCGGCAGCACAACAACTGCAACAGCCTGGGGGAGCATTCAATAACGTTGGGCAGGGTCTTACTGGTAAGTTCAGGGATACGATGATGCAGTACTGGCAAGAAACAATCAACTCGATAGAGCACGACGACCATGATTTCAAAAACCATCAACTACCTTTAGCGAGAATCAAGAAGGTTATGAAAACTGATGAAGATGTGAGAATGATAAGTGCGGAAGCACCAATATTGTTCGCAAAGGGTTGCGATGTTTTCATCACTGAGTTGACAATGCGGGCGTGGATACATGCCGAGGAGAATAAGAGAAGAACTCTTCAAAAGTCTGATATCGCTGCCGCCCTTACTAAAAGTGACATGTTTGACTTTCTTATCGACGTCGTTCCTAGGGAAGAGGAGAAACCAAAGAAGTATACTGGCTCTAGGACTTATATGGGACAACCTCCATCACATACACCCCACCAACCTCATCTTCAACACCAAACTCACCCTTCTGAATTGCAGCAAAGTCAACATCAGGCACAACCACAACCACATGAGCACGATGCTTCTCTCCAACAGAGCCAGCAGCCTGAGGATGGAGAAAAAGGAGAGTTGGGCTTAAAACAAGAGAACGATGTTCTCTTACATCAGCAATTGTTGCAGCAACAAATGCTTCAGCAACAGTTATTGCAGAAGGACGATAATGAAAATCTTCCCATCAACAATGGAATATCTAACATTCCAGGGCAAAACTACCCAAACTACGCTTCTTATCATCAGGGCTATCAAGGCAACTATTAGCCCATAATTATCAGATATATTTAATGGAGCTCAGCTGAAACAATATTACCCACAAATCAATATTGTTAATCAGGAACTATTACGTCCCAGGCTCTAAATTATTGAAATTGGTTGTTATCTTGAAGTTATCGAACTGTTTGGATCTCTTTGCTTCTACTGGTCTATTTGATTGCTTGTTTTGCTATATAGTAAGTTACATCGTTGTATTAATAAAATGTATATCTTGTTCCATTCGTATTGAGCTGCTGACTAACTAGGCTGTAGAGCAGCTCGAGAGTGCGAGCAATCTTGCACTAAATCACGTGGATTATATAGTCGGAAACTTTCGGGCCAACCACCACCAAGGGGCAATCCAACCACTACTGATCCTGAAGAGCTGGCTTTCGCACAAGGTTGCTTTTCGCTTAACTTTCTATTTCATCACATATTTTCCCTAGCAATTGTGGGCACTAATCACCCTCGTTTGGCCGGCGATACCTATAAGTACAGACATGTTTAGACGATTAGTTCCTAGGTCAACTTTGTTCCCAATTTCAAAGTCAATCAGAGTACCTAAAATGACCCTTATTACCATCTCACAATCCTTGGATGAGTCGTATTCCAAACATAAGATAATTCCTGACGTCGTGGATAAGTTCGAGACTCAAGGGTTATTGACAATCGAGTACGACAAGGATCAGGTAGCCTTAGGCAATTCTTTATCGGTTGCTAAGACTCAACAAAAGCCATTAATACAATTCACCCCTAATCTGGCCACTCACGATGGAAAAGTTGAAGCATTCGATGAAAACGATAGGCTCATTTTGGTGTTAACCGATCCTGACGCACCATCCAACAGTGATCACAAGTGGTCAGAATATGCTCATTGGTTAGTAACAGACTTGAAACCTGACTCTGGAAGCGAAGATTCAAGCTACGTATTAAACTTTGGCAGTGGAAGTGAAAAGTTGGAATATCAGGGTCCGGCACCTCCTCCAAATACGGGGAAGCACCGTTATGTATTTTTGTTATACAAGCAAGATCCAAAGGCCAAGCTGCTTAATGCGCCTGAGGATAGGCCCAATTGGGGAACTGGTGTCCCCAGCAGTGGAGTCAGAGATTGGATTGCCAAAAATGCTCCAGCACTGAAATTATTGGGAATTAATTTCTTCTATGCTCAAAATGAAGAGTAATGCATTGCCAGTCGAACGGTAGTAGTCCTGTAAAATTATTCATGAAGCTGAATCTGTAAAAGGGTCAGTTTTGAAAAACTAGCGGTTGCGCAAGAAGCTGTAATCTCTCGGACTCACAACGAGACCTTTGCCTTTGTGTGCCCCTCTGTAGATTGTCTCTATGATATCAATCATTTCTTGTTTGCTCTTGATCGGAAAGTTAAGTTTGTTGTTGTTACCGGTTCCAAAATCACACATCATATGCTTATTACGATAGAAGAACATCACTGTGAACGGATCACCATCCAACTCGTACATCTGATTGAAGTCTGGAACCACGTCTATATTACATAGGTATATGGAGGCGAAATTCTTGACCTTTTCCAGAACTTGAAAAAGGATCTCATCAATAAGCATGCATTCCGGAGTATACTCCAAGCCAAATCGGACGATAACTAGTCGTTCATCTTCTGATAGTATTGCTTGGTCAACATGCCAACCAGTCCTGAGGTGAGGAAGGAAAACAGACCCCATCAATCGCCTGTATATCTTACTATTCGGTGAAGGTGGGAAGGTGTGCAGCTGTCGAATTATTGTTTGGTAGATGCACTACGTGATTGTCTAGTGTGGTTTACCTGTTATCTTTGAGCCTTGTAAACACGAAGCTAAAAACATGCCAACTAATCATTTCTATCTGCATCAGGTGATCATTTTTGTCGATATGGTTAATTCTGCTAATTTCTTTTTTGGTGCTAGATGTGTTTGATCTTTTACGCTGCATAAATCTCGCAGCCATAGTGTGAGAATGATACTCTTCAAGAACGTATCTGAATCATCAATAGACTAACACGCTCAAATATTTACCTAATAAATGTTCAATCAATTCGCGAACCCTCTCATTCGATTTTCAAGTATGCGACTTTGTTGCAACCCTTAATTTTTTAGGTATAATTGCAAAAATTGTAAATTATTAGTGGAGAAAACTTTCCTTTTATAAAAAGTGAAAACCCGAAATATGGCAATAATAATACCACTAGGAAGACTTGGAAGCCAATAAATTAAGAACAGAGCAAATTTGTGCTGACAATTTGGCAGTAGAATTTTTTCGCTGGAAGAGTGTGGCAGATTCGTAATTGCGCACCGTTCTCACCAGAATGAAGCCTCCGTTTTGCAGCTAGTTGCTTGAGAAATGTCAAGAGGACATCTAGAATAGCTGTCAAATGGTGGAAACTTGATGCGAAACGAACAATGGATTGAATGAGCAGATAAGAGAGTGTTTCTCTCCCGAGAGAGTATTTTTTGAGGAGCCGATGTTACCTAATCAGATAGGCTAATAGTCACTTGACAAGTCGTCATGCTGCACACACAATTTGTGAAGCAGTATAAATATCGCAAATGCCCGATCTTTAGCCAAGCAATTGTTCTCAAGAGAGATGGTGGGCTTGTCGACAAGGCTTATTCATGAAGCTGACCACCTTTCGCGGGTTCCTGACATTGTTTCCCCCATCAACATAAGCACAATATACAAGTACAATGAAGACCCAAACAAACTTGTCAAATTTGCAGATAGGACAGAAGACAGTGTGGATGAAGATGGGTATTATTACTCGCGATTCTCCCATCCCAATGCGGAACAAGCTGAAGCTAGCATCAGCTCCGTCACAGATGGATTTGCCATTGCTTACTCCTCAGGATTAAGTGCTTTCCATGCTGCCCTTACTCACTTTAATCCCAAGGTGTTGTACTTGGGAGATGTATACCATGGCCACATTGGAATTGCAAACATTTTTACAAGAAATCAAGGGCTCAAGCAAGTGAGATCAGATTTTGAACAGTTAGGGAGGGGCGACCTAGTTTTGTTGGAGAGCCCAGTCAATCCAGATGGCACCATCAAGGATATTAGGTACTATGCTACACAAGCCCACGAGAGGGGTGCATTTTTGTTGGTGGATTCCACGTTTGCTCCCCCACCTCTTCAAAACCCATTTGATTTTGGCGCTGACATGGTCTTACATTCAGCTACCAAATTTTTTGGTGGCCACAGTGACCTCTTGGCCGGGTTCTTGATTACAAAATCAGAGGAAGTAAGAGATAGTCTATTGAATGACAGGAAGCTTCTAGGCACAATTATCCCAAGTCTCGAGTCAGCATTGCTTTTGAGAAGTTTGAGAACTCTAGAGCTCAGGGTGGCCAGACAGTCTGCTAATGCCGAAAAACTAGTGCAGTTTTTGGTGACGAATCAGCACATGTTCCCTATTTTGCTGAAAGTTCTGCATGGATCTTTGCAGCATGAAGCATTTGTTAAAGAACAGATGCCTCATGGACACTCTCCAGTATTCACCATTAACCTCAAAGATGAAAAGAGCGCTCGTGTATTTCCGTCCAAATTGAGGTTTTTCCATCATGCAACTTCGTTGGGTGGTGTGGAAAGTTTGATTGAATGGAGAGCGATTAGTGACTCCAGAGTCAGTCCTACACTCTTGCGAGTAAGTGTTGGTGTCGAAGACATCGAGGACTTGATCGAAGATTTCAGTCAGGCATTGCATGAGTTACAATAACTGTTTTCTTCGTTAAACTGGAGTCATTTCCTCCAAGTTCATCAAGCTCGTAAATTTTCAACCGATTAGAATTACCGAATTAGAATTAACTTAGCAGAATTATAAATATTATAATAAAGGAAATAATTGTGTTAATCTATGACTCTAAGCGGACAGCTTCGATTCAGTTTCAACTTTGACTTGATCAGTTTTCTTGGTCGAGGAACCGTCTTGGTCTTCAATTTCTTCAACAACTACTGGTTCACCCAAAGTGCTCACATCGAAACCGTTTCTTTCCAAATAGTCGACGTAAGCCTCATCCTCCTTATTGATAGCATCCTGGTCAACCGAAGGGCAGAAAAGGATTGCAACCAACCCGGAGAAAATGCATAAAGTGGAAGAAATGTAGAAAGGCATCTGGTTACCTCTGTCAGTACCCTTTCTTGCGGTGTTCTTGATAATTACTGGGAAGACCCAAGTACCAACAAAAGCACCGATCTTTCCAAATGCCGCAGCAATACCATAGTATTGGCCTCTGATTGGTGTAGCACTAGTCTTCGAAGCTAACAAACCAATATTATTACCTGGTCCAAATTCTCCCAAGGTGGTGAAAATACCATAGACAACCACGAAGCCTCCAATGTGATGTTTCAACTTAGGGTAAAGAGCGGCCATAATGAAACCAACAATACCCTGTACAATGACACCACCACCAAGGGTCAAACGTGGTCCGATGTAATCAGCAGAAAGAGCACCTAAAATGGTACCAGGAATGTAGAACACGTTGAATAAGGTGTTCCATCCGAAAGTTTGGTATATATTTCCATCAGGAATAATCTCAGCGATAATGAAACTGGAGTAGATTCCAAAGGAGTATGACGAAAAATCATAAATAAACCAGATCAAGGAGATGATTGCGAGTCTAAACCAATAAAATTTGATAGTTAACCACAAAGGAAATTTTTTGACATTTTTCATATGATTTTTGCTGAAAGACACAGAATCACTCACCTTCATTCTCATGAAGAAGAGGGACATTGGAGGGATCGCACCAAGAGCAAGAGTCAATCTCCAAACAGCAGTTAAATGACGGTGAGAAAAGATCCAAAGAAGAACCAAAGGAACGAACGCACTGATGATAAAACCAAGATCAATCATCGAGTTTGTGAACCATGCGAAATAACGATTTCTATGACCGGCTGGCAACATATTGGCGAATTCAGAAGCGATCACAGAGGCGGTAGGGTATTCAGCACCAATGGCAATACCTAAGAAGAATCTGAAGGTGACCAAAGCTGCGAACAAACCGTTGGGACTTCCATTAGCCCCCCAAGTACCAACAGCGGTAAGAATGGTGAAGAAAATCATTAAGATCGTCGCAGCCATCATTCCTCCCTTTCTAGCAATTCTGTCCGAGATGTAACCGAAACCTAATTGGCCGATGACTGTTCCAACGAAAGCGATTGAAGAAACGTTGGAGATAGCGTTACTTTGTTTGTACTCCTTGGGATAAAGCTGCCCCAAGCAGTAAGACACAGTTCCAATGGAGTTGTTGACATAACCGTCAGAGAATAAACCAGCACCGGCAACGAAGGCGGGCCACAAGTTCTTCATTTGAACTTTGCGAGCCTTCTCTGATTCTTCAGGCTGGAAATCATCATCAATAAGTTCGGTTTGCTTCTTGCCAAGGGTAATCTCACGAGACAAATTTTTAGTCCAGCCGAACGCAAGCTCGTTGAATGATCTAGGTAGGTCCCTCGAGGCCATTTGTGATAAGATAGTGTAGGTGCAGTATGGTTGGAGTTTATCTTGGTAAGTCCTTAACAGAAGACTTAATCTTATCTGTCAGCAAAATTTCGAAACTTCTGAAGTAAATTTCCACTATGCGGCTTTCAGAAATCTTGCAGATTTTCATCTCTTTAAATAATAGTCTTAACATTAAATCTGCGGTGATATGTGCCCTACATGCAGACCCTCGGAAATGCGGCAACGCAGAGCCGTAGACAATTGAGTTGATAAGAGCCGAGAATAAAAAAAAAGGTGCGAAGCATAGCCTTCACGTTTGTTAATTTAACTTACTAATTTGGGATCTTGTAGGCTATGCTACACGTTGTAACCAAAGTATTTGGCTACTGGGCATTTTACTCGTCTTGGCAAAGGGCGTCCTAGGAAGGCTTATGATAAACACGTGCACTTTATCTTAAAGTCGTGTGATGCACGTGGGGTATCGAGACAGGAGCCACGACATTTTTTGCCGTGCCATTTCAAGTGCTGGTGATGTGCAGACGAGATGGAAATGCACAAGAGACGTATTTTTTTTGAATGGCGGATTGTGAATTTGATTACCAAGCTGCCCTTATTGAGCTATAAAAACTAACACGAGCATTTTCTCAACAACAATTTGCTTGTAGCTCGTACGCTGGTACAGGGTAGCCCATGTTCCTGATTCTCCGCATGTATGATTACTAAAACCGGAAATACATGATATCCTGCAGATACGTGCATCTCTTTTTTTTCTTTTGGCTAGGGGAGCCAAATTCCATCTACACATGTCCTCGTGTATGCGTTGGAATGAGCTCATTTGTATCTGTGGAACTCACGACCTAAATTTCCCAACGGTTATGTGACCACGTGTGTCAAGAACGCATTTTTATAACGGTTTAGCTGATCTCTCAATTTGCCGGTTTGAAGAACGTCATACCTCCTGTCAAGTGGCTCTTAATCCAGCATTCGTTCACAAAGAGAATTACGAGACTACTGGAAGAATGCAAGTTACTTCCATTAATTGAATGAAAATTTTGATTTTCTACAAAGGGAATGGCTTCGCGATAATAACTATCTCCATTCCACAGTCCACTTCAATTTTTCGCCAGCTTTAAATGGTACCACTTTTAAGCCTTGGTTGTCTGCGATGACCTCAGGAACCACTACTTCTCTTTTCACTAACCATGCTCTCTTGTTACTCTTCGCCGCATTGTGCAAACCATAGAAGTTAATTCCATTCTCACTCACAAACTTTCTTAACATTTCAAGTTTATCTTGTCCGTCAAAAACTTCGGCCACATAACTTATTGCGTGGCTTTGAGTGAAAACACCGGCACAAACTCCTACATGCGTACTCTTAGCCTCAATAGGATGTGGTGCAGAATCTGAACCAAAGAAAAACCATCTTTCACCGCTAGTGGCTGCATCAACCAACGCTCTCATGTCTCTTGGAAGTTTTGCAACTGGCTTACAGTAGTTCACTGGATTTCCTGCCCAGTCATCAATGGTCAATGACAAGTGATGGGCAGTTATGGTACCGGCGACTAAAACCTCATCCAGTGTAGACGTTTCCTTATTCAAATCACGGATCAAGTCAATCGCATCCTTTGTTGTACAGTGCTCTAAAACGATCTTCAATTTAGGAAAGTCCTGGTGCAATTGTCTCAAGGCTGGCAAGAATTTTGGTTCTGCATTCAATACATGAATGTCCTCATTCTCATCCACCTTAGCATTCTTCATCGCCGGTTTTTCGCCGTGAATATTCAAGATCAACCCGTGATTCTCCATAGCTTTGAAAATAGGATAAAATGAAGTGAAATCATTGGGATCTACACCATATTTTGAGTTCGTAGTAACTCCCGCGGGGTAACATTTGATCCCATGGATATATCCTTTGGTTGCAGCTTCTGCCACTAATTCTTCAGTTAATTCTTTTGACAAATAGAAAGTCATCAAAAATCTTGTTTCTGGGCTGAGTTTTTCCAACTGTTCACGGTATGCAGCAACTCGTTGAATTGTGGTAATTGGCGGCACCAAGTTTGGCATAATGTAGGCGATTGAGACGCCACCTTGATACACTGTTGGTGTGATCAATTCCATCATTTGACCCTCTCTCAAGTGGACGTGCAAATCAGCAGTAATGCCTAATTCGATTTCATGGCTCATCATGACTTTGACCTGGTTATATTTCAAAAAGGTAAATTTTCTGCTTTATCGACAAATTTGTATTATGTGCAGGTCAAAAGAAAGATATAAGGAACCATCTTAATAATAGGGTCTTACGTAGCGATTATATCATATTGACAGAACTGCAAATGAAACAAGAGAGATGCGGAAACAAAAATTAAAGACCAATATTTGCAAAGGTTATGCAAATAATCATTTCGTATTTTAAGTGTATCTCTATATTCTATGAATATCATCTTCTCGATGATTAAAAATTATGCATCGTGCGAATCTTCCAGTGTTTCTGAAATTACGCTCCAGCCCATTCTCTTATTTAGCCTTTCATATTTTGCACGATCTTTGTCCGAAACACTTGGGTTTATGCTTGACAACGCCTTGCCGAAGTCCTCGGCGCTCACAACAACATCATCATCTTCATCATCAATTGCTTCATCTTCCACGTATCCTGACGCATCCAATTCCTTTATCTGCTTTCCATGGAAAAACCTTTTCTTCAAGGCTAGAACACCAGCTTCTCGAACCAAAGATGACAAATCAGCTCCTGAAAAATTGCGACACCTTTCATCGTTTGCAATCAGTTTCAAATCCACATCATCTCCTAAAGGGGTCTTATTAGCATGAACCAAGGTTCTTAGAATTTCGTACCTTTCTTCACTTGTGGGTAGCTCAATGTACAAAGTTTTGTCTAGACGACCTGGACGAAGCATAGCAGGATCGATCATATCTGGTCTATTCGTTGCTCCAACCACAAAAATGCCCTTACGGTCATTCAAACCATCTAACTCAGTTAACAACGTATTAACCACTCGCGAGCTGGACTCAGATAATGATGTATCTCTTCTCGGTACCAAAGCATCCAACTCATCGAAAAAAATAATGCATGGAACGGACGCCCTTGCTCTCTCAAATACTTGTCGAACGGCTCGCTCTGATTCACCAACATACTTATTTAACAACTCAGGACCCTTGATGGAAATGAAATTGGCTCTAGACTCATTGGCTACTGCTTTCGCTAGTAAGGTCTTACCACAGCCCGGGGGACCCCACATTAAAACACCAGCGGGTGCAGAAATTCCAACCTTGAGGTAAAGTTCTGGCTTTTTGATGGGCTGAACAATGCACATATGAAGCTCCATTCTGATTTTTTCTAAAGCCCCCACATTGTTCCAGGTTACATCAGGAACAGTTGCGAAACCTTCCCGCTTTGCCGTGGGTTGCACAGTAGGTAAAGCGTTTAAAAAGTCTTCATAACTTATCGACAAGGGAGCTAATTGTTCGTCTGTCAAGGGATTAGGATGCGCCTGCAAGAATTTTTGAATTGTAGAATATTTTTCGACTTCAGTTTTACTTTCGAAAGTGTTGGCGTATTGCTTGGTTTGAGAAGTCTCAGAGGTGAGATCAATTTCCATCGAGTCATTATTTGCTTTCCCTGAAGCTTCCAAAATCTCTTCCTGCTGCTCACTCATGCCCTCAAAAATTCTCTTTATCGCTGCAATTCCAGCAGCTGTTACCAAGCTCTTGAGATCTGCACCAACGTACCCAGGAGTGCGTTTTGCCAACTCTCTTAACTTCAAATAGATATCTTCTTTCATTTTCAAATCTTTTGTCATAGTTTGAAGGATGGAAAATCTTTGATCTTCGTCAGGAACTTTCAAGCAGATTTCTCTATCGAACCTACCTGCCCTCCTCAATGCCGAGTCTAAGGAATCTGGTCGATTCGTAGCCCCAATTACAATAACCGGTTTACCGTCAGTATTGGCTAAAGATATCTCATCCATTAATGTCAAAAGTTGGGCAACAATTCTCTTTTCCATTTCTCTTTGAGCTCCACCATCTCTCTTAGGAGTAATTGCATCGATTTCATCCATGAAAATGATACTAGGTGCAATAGATTTTGCTTCGTCAAAGATTTCTCGCAATTTCTTCTCTGATTCTCCTGACATTCCTGAAACCACCGACGGTGCTGAAATATTGATAAAAGGCACCTGCAACTCTCCCGCCAAGGCGTTGGCTATTGAAGTTTTGCCACATCCTGGTGGCCCATATAATAAAACCCCACGAGCAGGCTCAACACCAGTCGCACTATAGATTTCGGGATGCAATATAGGCAAGCCAACTAACTCCATGAGCTGTCTGGTCACATTCTCGAGTCCTCCTAGAGAAGACAATGTGGTCAGAGGAGGTTGATAGTCTGGTTTACTCTTTCTCTTTTTCAGTGAATGTTTAGTGGAACTTTTGCTTCTCTTTTTATCAAATGCATCTTCTATTTGTTCAGTATCATTTGGTTCGATTCTTATTGAATCCGCCAATTCACTATTATCATTAGTATTCCATAGAGATACGACTGATTTATTCAAAGCGTTGGTGTCTTTCACCTCCATTAGACGTTTATCATCACTTTCTTGAGTAGCATTCGGTACCTCTTCGCTGGGTGTTGCGGCTGCTAAATGGTTCGAATAATACTTGTCCAATACTCCTGTAATGGTCTTTTCAAGCATATTTCTCTTCATTCGGCGTAGCTGAAAATCCTTTTGTTGTGCATATTCCAAGATTTCACTTCTATTCAACAGCCGAGATGATGCCTCAGTATTATTTGCCTCTCCCATATGCTCTTCTACTTCCAGAATAGCCTGCTCTTCATTTTTACTCTCAATGAGATCTTCAATCAAATTTCGAATCTTCTGCTCTAAACTCTGACTGAGAGTCCTTTTGTAGGGCATGTTCAACTCTGTAGTTCTTCAGGTGAAGTTCGATGTATGTGCTGCGACCGCCATCACTAGAAAAACTAAAAGGTCGTGATGATGGTGAAGAAGCCTTTTTGTGTACAGGAACAGCGTTACTTCCATGTAACTTCTTTCAGCCCCGTTAACTGCGCAAGAAGAACAGAATATTGGGGAACAATTTCAGAACGGTATGGTCCTTAATCACCGCATAGACACAGTTGGAGTTGTACGTTGGTTTGCGGGTGTCTGAAAGGAATAAAGCTTTATATTCGCGAAAACTTCATGATGGCCCCAAATCTTCTGGTACCGTCACATCTGCTTGTATAACATAAGGTGCTTTCTCGGTCGAGGAGTTGTTTGACTTCTATTGTCAATTCCTCGACCTTCTAGTGTTGCGGTATCAGGCTATAATTGAATATGTGAATGATGGCTGAACTAGAATGCAGCCCTGGCGTTCGCTTATTCGCAAACATTGACCCTTTTGGAAATGGCAGCAATCAAACAAATTCGACCCCGGTCGGAAAAGAATAGGCCCTATAGGATCCAATGTATAGGACTACACTGTCCACGCAGCGCTCCTAAGCAAGGAAGTGTCATCACAGGTGTTGTTGGTGATTTCTGCTACCCAACAACACCAAATATATGTCTACTGGTGGGTATGCAATTCGTGCACCGGTGCTTCTTGCCCTATTTTCGAAGAAAATATTCCTTTACAGCATTGAGTGACAAGAAAATTCACATGACCTCGTAATGTTGCTTCATGCCCTGGTATTTGCTGTTTACCCAAACGAAGACAAGTATAAATAGAGGTCGGGGTATATCCATTTGATCTATTCATCACCAAGAAAATTAGCACCCACTACAATGTCTGACTTAGGAAGAAAGAATTTATCCGACAAGGTTTCTGAAGCTGCCAAGCCTGACTCCGAGAAATCTACACTTGAAAAGACTAAGGAGCAAGTTACCAACAAGGTTGATGGTTTAGCTGCTGATGCCACACCAGAAGATCAGAAGTCATTTTCTCAAACGATCGCTGATAGTGTGAAGAAGGGTCATGAAGATGCAAAGGAAGCAGCTGGAAAGCAGCAAGCCACTTTATCCGAAACTGCTTCCGAGTATGTCGATGCTGCGAAAGAGCAGGTCGCCAATGCCGCTCAGTATGTTTCCAGTGTGGTTACCGGAGCCAAGGAGGGAGCTGAATCTGGCCACGAATCCGGAAAGAAGTAGAGTTTAATAGCAATTCTTAAGTAGAGGTGAATTATGTGATCTTTCTCCATAAAATGGGTGTAGTAGATTTGAGCGAAAGTTGTTAGCGCTGCAATAATATGCAGTACCTGATAATGTATATTAGTGACAATCAGTATACTAGACCCATTGGGGGGATGGCCATTGTACATGGACAGCTCCTGGGAATAGTGAGCGACAATTGGATACTGCCAGTAAGTGGGCAAAATACCTATTGTCCATCACACAACAAACTTAAACATATTTTTCTATATGAACCTCGATTTCCGGATTTCTGGAAACCAAGGTAATTATACTGCTGATTATTATCTATCAAGTTTAAGGTCACCAATACAGTTTACATTGTTAGTACATAGGGATTAATTAACGAGTGAAATCCTTATCCAGGCGTCTATCTACATAGCCGTCTCATATATATTAGATTATTGAATATTGAGCCAACCAGGCCTCTTCTTATCACGTGATCTGCTCTTTTCTGCGCTATGTTGAACAGATTACAGGTTCTTGCACCGGGTCGTGTAGGGAGCAAACCCTAAACAGTGAGATGTTGGATATTTCCAGATGTATTCCACACTGAGAGAATGTATACTTCTGTCAGTATGGTTACCGTTACTAAATAGTTAAATAGTAATTTCCCGTACTTTATAATTGGAGGAAATTTCCCTCTTATTTATGTTTCCATGCGGATGCCGGTCTCAGGGATATATTTTCTAATTCCGGCTATCCTTTGCATCCTGATTGGTCTGTCTTCTATCGCACCGGAATCGTCTGTGCGACTTTACCCGGGAAATCCCTCATGGGTCGCATTCAGCCCTAGCTTCTCACATTGCGTATTCAACTTTTTTAGTCCTGATGTCTCTGTCAACATATTATCCGTCACACTACCGTGTGGATATAATATGCAGGTCCGAACATCTGTATACCAACACGCTAACAACAGTGTATGCGCACGTGATGTCATTGCGAAAAAGTGTAGTGATGCTTTTAGGGAAGAGCATTTTGCATCCTGAAGGGTAGCCTGCGAGACAGCATGAACAGAATCTCCGAATTGAGCTCGAATGAATCAGATTACTCAGATTCGGACGATGAATCAGCCAAAGTGTTTATTCATTTGAAAGCAAGAAAAGATAACAGGAATATTGATAGTGAAGAATTAGAAGAGGATCAGAAGGATGCCTTTGATAAAAAGCAAACGGACGAGGATGATTACAGCGAAATGGAGGACCATAAAAGCTTCGAAAGAGACGGATATGAGAACGTCCTGAATAAGGATATTAATGAAGACGAAAGGAATACGAAGAGGTCGAAAAGACTAGTAAAGGAAAAGAAGTTGTCTTCTCATGAACTAGAAAGAGAGCAGAAGCGAATAAAGAAGACAGGAGTTTGCTACCTATCAAGTGTTCCTCCTTATATGAAACCAGCGAAGTTACGGTCTTTACTTTCGAGGTTTGGAACTTTAGATAGGATCTTTTTGAAACCAGAGGATAGCTCCATCTACCATAAACGAGTTAAGTACGGTGGAAACAAAAAGAAAAACTTCACCGAGGGATGGGTTGAATTTACAAACAAGAAGGACGCAAAAATGTGTGCATCAACTTTGAATGCAAACAAATTGGGGGGTAAAAAAACTTCATACTACTATGATGATATTATCAATATCAAATATTTGTCGGGATTCAAATGGTTTGATTTGACCCAACAGATTGCTAAAGAAAATGAAATAAGACAAGCCAAGCTTGCGTTGGAAATTTCGCAACAGCAGAAAATAAATAAGAATTTCATCAGCAATGTCGAGAAGTCAAAAATGATTAGTGGAATTCAAAGAAAAAGAAAGGAGAAGGAAAATAACTTAGAAACTAATGAGGAGAATGACATAATAAGGAGAAATTTCAAGCAACGCAGGGTAACTAGTACAAGGGCTGATCTGAATGAAATGCTCAAGGAAAAATCGAAACCCTCTGACAAGCTCAATGACGTTTTATCAAAAGTGTTTTAGGCTACATTTACATTTGTAGTTGTGGTTCTCACCAAACTTGAATTAGGGGCCAGCCCAGGCTTACATAAACAAGTATTTTGAAGAAAGTGTTCTTTTCTAAGGGCCTTTCCGAACTTTTAGTTTTCCATAGCTCCCTCGCTTAATCATGACCAAGAATTTAATTCTTTCACCCAATTCTTGCTTATTTGCACACCCTAGTTCCTCACGCAAAACTAGGCTACACATGGCATCTTGAGGATGAATTTTTCCCAGTTTGATGATCCTGTTTAGTTTCTTCCATTTAGACTCGGGCCACGCATTTTCCGCTTGAGAGCCGTCTATTGTGCGCCGCTTCTTTTCAGACTTCATACTCCATTGATCAATTGCTCTCTTTTGTTGTCTATCATGTTCCTCATCGAACATTACTTTAAGGTGAATTTTATCATTTTGCAAGCTGTTTAATTTTGGAGTCGAGTTTCCGAGCACAGGACTCATATTTCTATGATGAAGATCCAACTTATCCATGAAGCTATCAGAGTCACTAGAAGATGAAATTTCTTCATCGAAGGCATGCGATTTTTCAACTGTGAAACCTACCAGCGAAGGACTGGCGTGCCTTTGCTCCGGTGAAATTATGGAGTCTAATGTTTGATTCACTCTTTCAAGCAAGCTAGCTCTGGAAACGTTGGAGTCATCCAAGACGGAACCACCCTCAATGAAATTCACAGCAGAGGGAGGTCTGTCCTGCTCCTCTCTCGAAAACTGATTTCGTACTTCAAATCCACGAGGCTCTCTTCTGGTTTCCTTTGAATGCGTCTTCAGTGTGTTGCTATTTGCGACATTCAAAAACTTTGCGTTAGTATCAAAGCCCAAAATAGTAGGCTCAGGTGACAACTGGTCTGCTTTTGTAGGCCCATCTTGATTCTCGGGCACACTCTTATTTAAGTTTTCAATTCTCAAGGGCCTCAATTTTAAGTGTGATGGGGGAGAGCTATGAAAAGAATGCCTTAACAGTAGTTTCCTCGAGGGACTAGACAGCGCTGAACTCATTGTCCTATTATTAGCTATGTTTTCATAATGTGTTGCTTTTGGGTCTCTCTCCGTAGGGGCATAATTTGATTTTTGGGATGAAAGGGTCAGCTTATATTCAATTGATGGCGAGCTTCTTTCTTGTAGCGAATACTGCATTCGATCAACTTGAGACGGATGCCTGTCAAATTTCGTTTCACTATATAATCCGCCAGTGTTGTCATCATCATTAACCTTTTTAAGTATTGATGATGGTAGAAGAAAATTTTCATTCCTTATGATCCTAGGGGATTCGATTCTAGTATCATCAAATTCTTCATCACTTCCCGATGCTGAGGCCTTTTCATTCATCAGGCTGCGTTTGAACTGCAAAATACTAAATTATGTATTTTATTCGAAGTACAAACGCGCATGACGGATACTAGCGCACGTGATAAAATAAAAATATTTCGGTTCTGCACATAAGTTATCTGTGAAGATACCTCCGATGTTTTCAGATGGTTTGTAGATTATTTGGACACCCGACTTATATACACTACGAGGGCGCCTATAAGGGCGATGTTCTTACTATATAAGGACACCGTCTCCCACGAGTTCAGGTAGTACACCAAGTATACCCCAAGCTAGGCTAAGGTAAGCTACTCTGAACCACGGTACTTAAATTTTCCCTCTCGCGGTTTCGGATGAAGTATTACTTAGTCCTTCTCTCATCTGTCCAGGCACGACCTGACTAACAGAATATTTAAAAAGGCATCACCAATACCTTTTGCATAAGGAGGCACCTTCCGGAACAGGTGACCAACTTCATAATCGCCCAACGTTGTCGCCAATACCTAATTAGAGAAGCTGCATTGAAATTTCAAAAAGTCAGCCACAGCATGTTATTAATTGGAACTCAAATCGTTTAGAACGTCGGACTCACACTCTTCAAAGTCGACTTCTAATAATCCATAAGTTCTTTCGTAATTGATCAAGCTCATGTAATCAAAGAATAACCTCAACTGTGTTATGCTGGATATTCTTCGCACCCCCCGAAGTACTGGAACAAGTTTTTCCTGAGGCTGTTCAACCCGAATAGGTTGGTCCTTCAAGCTCGTAAGATCCTTACTAGAGGAGATTCTGTCAATAATTGCAATTATGGGGTCTTTTGAGGACCCATGAATTACTTCTGAAGTCCCAGATACGAATAGCCACTCGTTTAAATTGAACTCGTCATATCCCAAAAGTAACAATTGATCCAACAATTTGCAACCATTAAAAACTAGTCTAAGGTCATTTTCATCACAAGATAATAGTTCTTTGGTGTTCTTAGTCAAAATGAGATCGAAAATAGAGAGTAACTCATAACAAATCATTGTCCAACGTGGCAACAAATGAAGCTCATCAAATTTTAACGATATGGCACGCAATAATATTTCCAATTCACTCCTTAATATTGACGGACTAGGAGTTTGTAGCAATTCCTCAATGTGAAGAAATATTGTATCCAAGTAGCCCAAGAAATGGTTGCGTGGCAGAATCAAAATTAAATATGCTATTCTTCTGATAGATTGTATTTTGTTTTCAATTTCTGAGGATTCGTTCCACACGAAAATATTACCAGGAGAACTCAGAGTCAATGGAGTAACTCTTCCTATTAGTTCTTGTATTTTGTCATGTTCAGTTGTAATCCATTTGCTCATAATAGATCTCCATACTTCATTTGTACTATCATCGATATCAAGGAAACCGGGATCCATGAAAATCTCATGAACGAGATTTTTCCAAGCTTTATTTGGATTGTGTCTGCCAACCAATTCGATTATTGTTGAGGTCTTTAGTGTCACTTCATTCAACTTCTTGTGTCGAATTTGAGGGCTTACTGTATTTGTAATGATCACATTCACAGAGGCCGATATCTTATCTGGTTCATCAAGGATCAGATCTAAGTGTTCGAGAACAACAGCCAAAGCATCAAACAATTCATCTTGGTGTTCAGAATAGTCTGATTTTACTTCTTCGGTGACTTTTTCACTATTACTCTTGCGCAACTCAAGAACATCCGAATTACCACTCTTTGGTCCGACCGCGACAATCAACAACTTTAGAAAGAGGTCCGAAAGATCACGTCTCTCCTTCAATTTGTCTTCCATTCGCGAAGTCGATATCTTTCTCGACAAAACTTCCATTAATCTGAGACAATCGGGGATAATGATAAGAAAATTCGATGGATGAGCAATGACATTCTTGAAAAACAGAGTCACTGAAAGCCATATGTCGGCTATCGTATCTTTATCAACCGACTCAAAATACGAAACCAAGAAAGCTGATAAGTCCTTGCCACCAATTGGAATATTCAATGTAGATTTTCGCGACTCTTCAAGCAATTGGGGATAGCATCGAGTGTAAATAGAATCGAACAAGAAAGGTATTGTAGATTGTGACCTTCCTCCATCCAAGATGGTAAGAAGTTTTATTGCAGAGTGATTTGTCGTATCAATGCTTACCAATGTTTCGATTACTTCTTGTTTTTCCAAGTCTAGGAGGGATTCGAGCATCTTTCTGGCTCTAAACTTGAGTTTTTGAGCTAAATAAATGTTGGATTTTTCACCGACATTCATTTTAGGAGAGATAACATGCTTTGAATCTGCCCAACTCCAAATCTTGAAACAAATGCGAACGGCGTCCTGAAATGATAGTAAAATGGAAAATAATTTATTTTGTTCAATTGTTCGAATGGCCGGAGACTCGATTTGAAATACACCTTGTACTACGGACCCGAAGAATCCTGCATCATTTTTCGAAACACTAGATTGATCATTGCTGTATTTGAAACTGGATGCAACTAAAAAACTGTGACTGATTGATAACAAGCTCTCAAGACCTGATATTAGTGCGTTCGTAGATGCATCAACATCCACTAAAACACTAAATTCATCTCCATTCCTAAGTGTAATGAAATAGGATTCCAATTTTTTAATGATACAATCATTCACAGTTAAAAGAGCACTGAAAACTGATTCCTTGAGGATGTATAGAGATTTCACGAGAAGCGAAAGCCAGCTCGCAGTAAGTAAAGAAGACTCAGCTCCACTAATGCCGTCAATTATAAACTTAATGAAAACAGGCTCTTTGGACTCATCCTCAACGTGCAACAAGTTTAAGTTGATATTCATCTCCTTTGACCTGGACAAGAAAGTTTCGACACACTGTAAAAATTTTGCAATAATCAACTGATTAGAATATTGAGAAGTTCTGAGCGAGGAATAGTAAGAACATGATACCAATATTGCATGAAAGTATGGCACGAAATTAGTTTCATTGCCTGTCAATAAAAATTCTAGCAACTGTAGACTAACATTGATACATTTGTAACATTCGTACATGAAATTCTCATCTTCGAGAAGATGGTCGGGTACATGAATCGCCAAAAACCTGAAAACAACCGCAAACAATAGTGACTTGTAAGTAGAAATTTCTAAATTGTTGCTTTTCACTATCTTCAACTTGAATCCTGAGTCCATTACTGCAAGCTCGTTCATAAACGATTCTTTAATAGACTTCGGGTTTGAATTGCATACGTTTAGGATTGTCTTCAAATGATAAAATAGTTGATCGAGTTCATCTTCTTCATCAAATTCATTTTGGTTGACTAGATTATATTCAAGCAAGGGACTTGTTATTAGTTTTAGAAGACGATTCGAAGATCCATTTTTCACCACCACGTTATAAATGAAATCAGACACTGCCATAGAATTTCGACTATCCGATTTATTGAGGTCATCAAGAATAATGTAAAGGGGTCTTAATAATAATGAATCTCCTTCATTGATTGATGT
Organism: Suhomyces choctaworum; assembly: GCA_030568475.1. Taxonomy (NCBI): domain Eukaryota; kingdom Fungi; phylum Ascomycota; class Pichiomycetes; order Serinales; family Debaryomycetaceae; genus Suhomyces; species Suhomyces choctaworum. Next base: position 188,797 of record JAJMGE010000006.1, on the reverse strand, counting down.
CGAATGAGTCCATAAGGTAGAAATGGCTTGCACCTGTTGAAACAGTTTTGTTCGCATAATCAATCTTGTCAATCCTGCCTCGACTATATGGCACAGTGTGATATGTGACAACTCATACACTGTTTTGACAGCTTCAAACTGATAAGAACCTGGCTGGGATGTGTAAATCGAAAACCAAAGGTTAGATAATATCTTAGACACAAAAATCTCATTTTCGATTGGAGACAAAAATCGAGACATGTACCCAAAAAGCTTTGCAACACCCATTGCTATCAAGGAATATCCACGTAGGCTATCAATATCATGATCCGAGCAGCTTTGCGGGAGATTCATGATGACTTTGATAAAATCATTGCCACATAACTGCATTTTACGATCGTCTGGAATAGAGTATAGCAAATTGGCCATGAGTGAACATAGTCTGTACGATTTATCCACATCCAAAATATTCTCAATAACAGCATTTTCTAAGTACACCACAATCAATTTAGTCATTTCTTCATTAGTAAAGGGCTGCTGAGCATTTCCACACTGATGGTTCCGATCATAATAGTCCAGTATTAATGTAATCAATTGCTGTGGTACATAATTCACCCCGCTCCTATCCACAGAAGAAAATGCGCTTGGGGGTACAAGACCAAAAAGAATTTCAAGAATTGTCATTTGCTGGACTGAAAACTCTGGATGAACTAAAAGACATAGGATAGCCAAAGGTGCATGAAGAGTTCTCATTTCTTCTTCGTTGAAATTGAAAGTATCAAGAACAAATTCAAGAAGTTTAAGCTTTTCCTCATCCTTATCTAAAAGAAGAGAAATATTGAAGCCCCAGATATAAGATGATTCAATTCCGTCAAAAAATGATTGCGCAGAAATTAGCAATTCTGCATTATCTCTGCAATCGTAACACGCTTGCAAAAAGGGAGAGAACAACTTTGGCGTAATAAGTGTACTTATCTCCCATTTGTCCATAATGAGTAACAACGCTAGTTTGTACGCTTCAGTCTTTATTGCAACATCTGAATTCTGGACTAATTTCATGAATCCCGAGACCAAGGTATCTAGACCATTCGCTTTGAAATACTCTGACCTGTTAGATTTTATATTGCCCACTTCTTGTTCAGGACCGAGAAGAAAGCTCCATAATCTTCGGTTTAAACTCATATCCTTCTTTAATGTGACCCTGCAACAAGACATAATTAAAAGTTCCTTATCTTTCGGGGAAATAATCTGTGAAAGTGCTTCACTATCCAATGGAAGATGTGTCATTAATAAGTCAAAAAAGCCTCTTATTACAATGATATCAGATACAGCACCGAAATTTCTTGAAGCACCACTTATAGACGTAGCAAACGCTCTTACCAATAGCCCCGACTCTGGGATCAAGCAAGCATGCGCTTCATCAGAAAATTTATAGTTTCTCTCATTTGTGATTGCTGTTATTACGGGGAGTCTTCTGTTGCACCAATACAAGGCCCCTAGTCTCCTCTCAGGATTGCTAATAATGCAAAGAAACATGTTCTGCCAAAAATGTGAATCGTCGGATAGTTTGAATTTGAATTTGTCCATAAGTTCAATTGCATCTAAGAATGACTCTGAATTCTCGTCGTCAAGAGCAGGAAGTAAATTAAGCATAAATGGTTTTGCAATAATCTTCAAATTTTCCTGAGTAATATTTGAGAGTACATCGTCCTTTAGTATTCGCATAATATGTGGTTTAACCTGAATCGAACAGTATGAAAGAAGGGGAAAGAGGCCTGGAAGCCAAATTTCCAATTCCTGATTGAAATTTTCGATTGTGATGCTTCTAAAAATCAATTCATATAGACTTAAAGTCTTCTGGTGAACACCATTTGGTAACCTCGCTGATAAACACAACGCCAATTTATTTGCCACTAGCATTGGATATGGTATCCAGGAAATAGAGTGAAAACTATTTATATCAGCACTCAACTGCAATGATTTCTGCAACCTGGATAAGAAAGAAATATAGTCAGCCCATTCTTCGAGAGATTCGAATGAGTTCAACACCTTTTCAACCAGTTGAGCATACCTTTTCTCCCTAACGGACATACTTGGCACATCATAAGCTCTTCTAGAGCGTAGGGAACTCGAAGCTGAGCGGCCTTCTCGTTTAAACTGATCCATTGAAGACACCAGATCAAGCGACCACGTCTATATTCGTAGTTAACTTTCAATTCGTGGGTCTCGCACGACTGATATAACTTGTCTAGACCTGGCCCGAATTGCAAAGATTAAAACACAGAACTCGATGAGACAAAAAGTAACAACAAATGAATACAGTTGAGCAGCCACTGTTTTATACTACGGCAAGAATTACTATCAAGACTTTCCCACGTTAAAGAGACTACGAATCCTAATAAAAAAAGCATTAATTGCAAATCATAGCCAGAGGAATTTCGAATGGCTAAGCTAGTCTAGTATGGATGATACAAACCTCATCATTTCCTCTAGCTCAATTTCATTTGCACTATGACCTAAGTGATTATACTTCCTGAAAGTATAATTGGAAAATCCTAAACCTCTATAGAAATCTCTTGCCTTCTCTCCGAGTGAAATATCAATCACGTTGTCATCTGTCCCATGTCCTTGGAACACAGGTGTTTCAAAGTTCGTCCCCTCGTTTTCATACTTTGTCAAAATACTTTCAGGCACATTACAGAATCCTGAAAGTGCAATTATCCCCCCAATTTTGAAGTCTAATAAACTCAAAGTCGCAAGTGACAAAGCTGCACCCTGTGAGAAGCCTCCTAAAATAATCCGCTCTGGTGGAATTTGGTGCAATTCTACTTGCTCCTTAATAAATGTCTTCAAAGACTCACAACTCCTCAAAAATCCTTTCACATCCTGAGGACCATCAGTCTTCCCCAAATCCAAAATGTCAAACCAGCCAGGCATTTCATAACCACCATTAACCGTGATTGGGATCCTAGGAGCATTAGGAAAAACGTAATTGATGCTGGATGCACTTTTGACAGTACCAGATTGCTGCACCAATTGAGGCAACCATGACCAGCCTTCCCCGCTATCACCTAAGCCATGGACAAATATAATTGCAGCTGTTGCTGGCTGTGAAATGGCCCGATGCCTGATGGCAGAGACTAACTGTGACATTGCACTAACCAAAAGACTTCTTTCTTCTTTTGAAGCACTTACTTCTGCTTATGTAATATTCGCAAAATTGGGTACAATTGAAACAGAATATCTAAAGACCTCCCCTATCTAGAGAGATCCAAGCGAAGAAAACATTGAGACAAAGAACAATCCAGTCCGTCTATGAGAGTAAACAGCTAGCAAAATTGCTAGATTCCTATCCTAAGTAGACATATAGTGCCCTTAACTATTCATAGCTTCTCTCGTGTTCGCACTGATCTACTTTGGTACATCCAAATATAACAAGACTATCTTACTCTCGACGGCACCACAAACTAAAAAAACTGCCCAATACAACTTGACGTTTTTGCCACTTCCGATTCATTAGTAGACATCCTTACTGCAATATTAACAACACACAAACACTGTATAGCATTCAAAGATACCACAAACTCAGAAATACCATCATTGCCTCGTAATCAAGTGTCAATTCGAAAGGATAAATGTCATAAACATTGTCGAATTACAATAAACCATACCAAAGCAGCAACTCGAAAATAAAATACCAACAAAAAGTAAATTGCACGCAAATATAGTATATTTCCTATGCATTAAACGTGGTTTACTATATACTTAATCTATATAGCACGAGTTTGTGACCATCCAATACTTTCCAAATCTATTTAGCGATTACTGTGAAAATAACTAAGTAGCACATACCATAATAGACTTTTTGATTATATTAACATTATCATCAAAACTGGTCAATACAAATATTGCTACCAACCATGGAGATCCTACCAAATGCACCAACAAGATTCAAATGCTACGAGACGCGAAACTACCATATCTTCATTGACAAAACTCGCATATTGTCCAGCCTCAATGCTAATCAATCAAGCATTTATATAACAGTAAGTAAACTACAATAACTACCACCAAATTCAATCAAATACGAGTGCAAACCAACTGACCCTATATCGATTCTATTTCAAGTGCTAACTCGTAGATTTGTCTCGAACATACTATCCAAAAGAAAATTTGGAAAGCTGACGTACACAAACATCCCACAAGAAATGTATCAAGATGTACATTCGCCACTACAAATTAGTAGAATAACAGATTGAAATATTTCTAGGAATACCTCTACCCATTTTGATACGAAAATAAATCACAACGAACTCTATCAAGAATAGAAACAATTTAAATTCTTATAAAATACCCATATGGTTTGCACCGCGCATCAGTTTGATCAATTGTGGGAAACAATGTCCCACAACTCTTACCTCGTCTACTCAATCCCACCAACAAAAACCAATGAACCTGACCCTTTTGTACAAGTAGGCAAAAATAATGGCCATAAAGCGATGCTTACATCCCAAAGATAAAACCCATTAGCATACCTCAGTAGCCCAACATCATTTACTTCACATCTAAAATTTCAATTGTAAACGCTAATTTTTGATAAATTAAACTTAACTATTACTAGTAAGACTTCAAACATCTTTATGTATATCTTTTGTTTAAAGTTAGGTTTTATTCTGCACAAACAAGAGTCTAAATCTAAATATGCAATCGACTATATCGCGCAAATATTATGAAGTCAAAATATGACATCAAATTGGAATTACTCAAAAGTGAAACTACTTCTTCGACCAAGTACAGTTTCCTTGTATGGGATAGTTACCTGTAGCATCCATCGAAAACAAATAGGACTTAAAGCACCAAACACAATACGCAGCTTAGTGTTTGCTGCTTAAGGGCAATTTTTAGTGGTAAGAGTAATGTTTACTAGAGATTCCTATCTTTTTAGTTTCCGTCAAATATATAATATTGGATGTTAAAACTTTGATTACGTTCATTGTAGGCAATTCTTAAGCTAATCTCTCATTGAACGGTAATCTTAGTTTGGATTGTGTCTCTAAGGGCTGGAACATTCTTTCAGTACTCAGTTAGTATTTTCCATCCCATTCATGGGAAGTTGTATCAATTTATTTTGGTTTCAGACAGGTGATGCGTAGAGGAAGCTAAAATTTAACTAACAACAGGGAAACTTATTAGTATGGTCGCAAGGGCCTCTGCTGTTAGAATAGTAGATTATTAGGCATTTGCAGTAAATTGCTCTCGAAAGATATTCTTTTGTAGATCTTTGGTCCCTGTCAAAATATTTTGCGAGCAAAATTGCAGTCCGTGACGTTCCGCATGAATTTTCCATTATTATTGAGGTTAGATTGTAAAATCACCATCAAATAGTGAAGCAGCAGCTAAGAGTAGTGTAAAAGTTATGGGAGCTCGCTTAGATTAATGATGTGTTTAAAGATTCACAGAGTTCAGACTGTGAGGGATGCTAATTGTGAAATTAAGTAATATTTTTATCCAAATATGGTATAGCACGGTTTTGAACAGGTTCGCATAGTGTATGCTTCTTAAGTGCTTGTCCGGTACCATTGGTTTTGAGAGGTTCAGCTATTAAGATTATAAAATTGGTTATCGGGATTATACTTATCGTGAGATAAGTGAAGTATGTATAATGTATTGTTGAAATTATATGTACTGAATATACAATCAGATAGGCGCTGCATGATTTTATCCTATTCTGTTCTGCAATCTTATTAGAAATATTTCATCGTACTTGGGTAAGCCAAGTGAACGCTTCTTCAAAAAGTTGATACTTGAAAAATTGATCTCCATCAGAATGTGGTGTTTGAAACTTTGTATTGGAGAGAACTTCACCGAAGCACTCAATGATCTTGTCTAAGGTGGAGTTATGCATCTTCAAATATATTTCTTCATTTAGCAAAGACAAAGTTGTGTGAGTTTGTGAAAAGTTTTTGCCATTTTCTTGATGGTTTTGCTCTCGGTAACACAAGTTTCGCTGCAGTAAAACCGGATATATAACAACATCCCGATACGCCAATAGAAGATAATTTTCAATTTCAAGTTCAAAAACCAGGTTAGAAGTAAACAAACTGTTGTCTTGCGATGCAATCTCATGGAAATAATGTTGTAATGGTTGAAATATTCCTAATAGGAAATAGCGAACCTTTCTGTTGAAAAAGTCCCAAGCTAAAGACATAACTGACCACTGGCGAAGAATGAATTCTAAGCTATCCCCGGTCCCAACTGTTAGTTCGGCTTGAATTTCACGATCATCAAACCCAAATTCATTCTTCATGACTGTAATACACCTGATGAAGAATGAAAATATGTCAAGAGAGATTTCTCTAATTTTGAGTTCGTCTATCCTTTCAGAAATAGGATCCGGGTTGTAATCTGATGGTGAGCTAGTCGGTAACTTGCTATTTCTTGATTGTTTTAGCTTTGATTTTCCAAGCTTTTGGCTATTCGGCAAATGCGAAGATGCGTCATTGAGTTGCCTTTTCGAGCTTGTAGTTGTACTTTCTCTCAGGTAAAATCCTTTTATGCTCATGGATATATCTTCAATTGTGAATCCAATATAGGGGTGGTTGGCTCCATCGCCAAAGGACTTATGAATAGGTGAAGTGAAAATTGGTTTGATAATATTTAAAAGATGGCTGAAAAATTTTGCACGGCTTTTTGTAAGAGGTTTTACACGCTCATTATCATAGATATCAGTTGAGATTCCTAACCCCAACTCGTGTCCTTGATTCTTATAATTCCTGGCTTGTAAATACTGATCGGTAGGCACCAACAACTTTTTATGAATGTCCAAAATAGAACGATCTCCAGAGGCTTCAAGCTCATCTGCTGAGTAATCTGGATCAGTGAACCTATAGAGCAGTGCAAATGTCACATCCGAAATATACGAGTTTGAATTGCTTGAAGACAAACCTAATGCTGTGCGGCCACTATTAATATTAATTTTATGCTTTGAAGAATGTTCAGGGTGACTATTATGACTTGCAACCTCATTCCCTGTTTGACTAGTATTTTGGGTTCTATGAAAGAGATTGTGAAATGTAGTGCCGGGTGAATTGACCGATGATTTTCTTCCAGAAATACTCGCCCCATCATTCATCAGACTTGAACTTAATATCTTTTTTGGTACTTTCAATCCATGGTGTCCTGCAGTCTGGATCGATAAATCGGGCCTGGAGCTTGAGTTCTTAGTGGAGAATACCCTTTTCTTTGTAAATCGAAATTTGTTGGTGCTCTTTTTTGATTCAGCGATTGAAATGGCGGAAGACTCTTCCACATCGGAATCTTCATTTTTTTCAATATCCAGAAGATGTGATTGTTGAAGTATGCTCGATTGGGATCGATTTCGCGTGAACAACTTCGCCAATGGGTTTGTTTTTAGTGTCCCTGTCCTCCCAATAGAACCCAGTGACGAGTTTGTAACAACCTTTTTCAAATTGTTGAAACCAACACTCGAAATGTTTGATGCATGATTAGCTGATTGAGCCTGAAAGTTTGAGGACGAGGAGCTGTTCGGGTGGAAATAGAATGGGCTGTTCTTTTCATGATCTTGAAAATCACTCATGGCTTATTGGAAAGCGTGTCGCTGATTTATCGTGCCTATGGCAATGCATTTGTGCGATACACTTCTAATCCAACGCGGATCTATTGACAGCATCCATGCTGTTCAAAGAACAAGGCGATAACGCTTTATCGGATGGCGAATATGCAAAAGCAATCAACTTTTATACCTTGGCGCTCAAGCAAGAACGCAACGGTTCAGTTTTATATTCTTTGAGAGCAAAATCATATTTCTTACATTATAAAGAACTTCGCAATGCTTCGAGTCTGCAGTGGAAGAAGGTGGGAGAGGATTGCCAAAAGGCTATCACACTAGATAAGAGAAACTATGACGCGATGTATTATAACGGACTCTATTTCTATTATGGTTTGAATGATTATGAAAAGGCGCTCAAAATATTGGATGAAGCCTACCGCAAGTCATTGGAACATGCAAAAAGCCTGAGGAAATATCTGTTACCACAAGAAATATATCAGCAGATATTGAATATTAAGAGAAGAGATTACCAAGTACAACAGGAGAATCAGACTTTGAACTCGCATCCCTTATTGAATAGATTGATACTGTTACTACAGGAAGAGTACCATCGAGAAATTGACGCTCTTTATAGTAAGCAGATTGAGAAGTCCTCAATCGAACATTTCATTTCCAAGCTATCAATGAGGTATAACTCTGACATTAAAGATCTCATGCGAGTATTTTCCATTTCAAATAATACCAAACCAAAGTGTAAAGACGATCCTCCTGACTATTTTTGCGACCCAATATCATTTGAATTGTTCCATGATCCAGTCATCACGCCCTCGGGACATTCATATGAAAAATCCTGGTTGTGGAATCATCTTTCAACGCATGACTACGATCCACTTACCAGACAGAAGCTTTCTATCGATCAGTGCTATCCAAATATTTCGCTCAAATTATGTATTGATGAATTTTTGAGTGAAGATAGCAGCGTATGTTAGAAGTATTTTCATTGTATTATGCTGACCTTATGTATACAATGAAATCAATTATAAATATTTGCCTGCTATTTAAAAATTTTCTATTTGCTTTTAGTAGTATAGATTAAGGGTGTCCAAATGAGAGCTTAAGTAGCAAAGCTTGCAACTGTGTCTTGAGTCGGTTCAGAAGCTATGTGCGACATTTTTATTCTATTTCTGCGACATTTCGCGTCGTAGTTTACATGATTGTATTACTCGATATGGGCTTTTCAAAACAAAGGGCAGAAATGTAAACATGGCATAATAAACACTATGCCTGCATTAAAGAGTTCTAATCCTATAAAAGAAGTCGAACAAAATAGACTTCTTTTGCTAGTGCTCTAGGGACAACTCAAGCTGTGAAATGAACCCATTTGACGAGTCTGAGGACTCCCCATTCAAGGAAACACACCCCATGCTACCTAGTGCTGCATTCACAAGCGATCGGACATCGCCTAGAAGAGGCACTAATGTCGACGATGCTGATAATCAAGACTTTCTTGCCTTCCCTCAGTCTGCTCAGGGCAATAGAAGACAATCTCCCAACATTTTCACTAGAAGCTCCCGCATGAACCCATCAATGGGAGGAGGTGTTCTTGATAATACTCCGAATCTACAGTATGTTAACGGCACTGCAAGAGCGCACTTCACTACCCGAGAATCGCCAACGAGACAAAAGACGACCGAAATCATAATTGATGATGGCTTTGATGGGAGCTCTAGTCTCGATGGGTCCCCTGGTCGCTCAAATTTTGGAGGAAGCTCAAGAAGTGGTAGGTTTTTAGAGCCTCCTCAACCTATATTTTCGCCTGAAACATTTGCTGAAGCAAATATTCAAGACGACCAAGAGACTATCACTGAAGAAAAGAGAGACAGTTACGACTATGATTCGTATGAGAAAGCAAGAGGGTTGGAAGAAAGGTCCGTATACTCTGAGTCAACGGCATATAGTGGTTCTTCTTATTTGTCAGATCCAGCGAATCATGAAAGCCAATACTTCAGCGAATCAATTGATGGCAATATTATGAACAACATCAGCAATGGATACCAACCGAAACGAGATAAGAGTATTTCGAAAAGGAAGGTCAGGTTAGTAGGAGGTAAAACAGGAAATCTCGTGTTGGAGAATCCCATTCCCCAAGAATTGAAAAAAGTGTTGAGCAGGACCGAATCTCCATTTGGAGAATTTACACACATGACTTACACTGCCTGTACGTCTCAACCGGATGATTTTATCGCTGATGGTTTTACTCTCAGAGCTGCAAAGTACGGAAGAGAAACTGAAATCGTTATTTGCATAACCATGTACAATGAAGATGAATATGCATTTGCTCGCACTATGCATGGTGTCATGAAAAATGTTGCACATTTGTGCTCGAGACATAAATCTTCAAGGTGGGGAAAAGACTCTTGGAAAAGGATTCAAGTTGTTATTGTTGCAGATGGTAGAAACAAGGTCAATGAATCAGTCTTACAATTATTGACAGCAACTGGTTGCTACCAGGAAAATTTGGCTAGACCCTATGTGAACAACAAAAAGGTCAATGCTCATGTGTTTGAGTATACAACTCAAATATCGATCGACGAAAACTTGAAGTTCAAGGGTGATGAAAAGAATTTGGCACCAGTTCAAGTCTTATTTTGCTTAAAGGAGCAGAATCAAAAGAAAATCAACTCCCATAGATGGCTCTTTAATGCATTCTGTCCCATCTTGGATCCGAATGTTGTGGTGCTTCTTGATGTTGGTACTAAGCCTGACAATCAGGCTGTTTATAACTTATGGAAGGCATTCGATAGAGATTCGAATGTGGCAGGTGCGGCTGGAGAAATCAAAGCCATGAAAGGAAAGGGATGGATCAATTTAACAAATCCTCTCGTTGCATCGCAAAATTTTGAATATAAAATGTCGAATATCCTAGACAAGCCTACAGAATCTTTGTTTGGATACATTTCGGTGCTTCCGGGTGCTTTGTCAGCGTATCGATACATTGCTTTAAGAAATCATGAGGATGGTACTGGTCCCTTAGCCTCTTATTTCAAGGGAGAAGACTTATTACAGGACCTGGGAATAGAAAAGCAAAACAAGAAATCAAATTTTTTTGAGGCGAACATGTACTTGGCAGAAGATCGTATTCTATGCTGGGAGCTAGTTGCCAAAAAAAATGAAAATTGGGTTTTGAAGTTCGTTAAACTGGCAACAGGCGAGACTGATGTTCCTGAGACTATTGCGGAATTTCTTTCACAGAGAAGGAGATGGATTAATGGTGCGTTCTTTGCAGCTTTGTATTCCTTGCGCCATTCATCCAGAATTTGGCTGACTGATCATAGCTTCCTTAGAAAATTTTTCCTACATGTTGAGTTTGTGTATCAATTTGTGACACTTGTGGTTTCGTTCTTCTCATTGAGCAATTTTTATCTAACATTTTATTTCTTGACTGGTTCTTTGATCGATAACAAGCATATGGGTCATAACGGTGGTTTTTGGGTATTTACAATTTTCAACTATCTTTGCATCTGCGTTCTTACATCTTTGTTTATCGTATCCATTGGGAACAGACCACAAGCATCTACTACTATCTTCAAAACTTTGATTATCTTGTTGACAGTATGTGCATTATATTCTTTGGTTGTCGGATTTTATTTTGTGTTTGACACAATTCACAATTTTGGTATGGGAAACTCGTCGACATACGTCATGGTCAGTATAATTGTGTCTTTGTTGGCAACGTATGGATTGTATGCACTCATGTCAATATTGTACTTGGATCCATGGCACATGGTGACGTGCTCAGCCCAATACTTTTTGATGATTCCTTCTTACACCTGTACATTACAGATCTTTGCATTCTGTAATACACATGACGTTTCATGGGGTACCAAAGGTGACAATAATCCAAAAGAAGACAAAAGCAATCAATATATTATTGAAAAAAATGATGAAGGTGAATTTGAGGCTGTCGTGGTTGATGTTAATGTCGACGAAGTTTACTTGGAGACTTTGTATAATATTCGGGCAAAGAGATCGAGCAAAAAGGTCTCAAATCGTGAATCTAAACCTATGGCTATGGATGGCGAAGATTACGCAAAGGATGTCCGTACGAGGGTGGTCTTACTATGGATGCTCGCAAACTTAGTCTTCATTCTAACCATGTTACAAGTTTACAAACCAGGCGAAACCAAACGTAATGTTTATCTTGCTTTGATTTTATGGACTGTGGCACTTTTGGCTCTATTTAGAGCGATTGGATCGTTGGGGTATCTCATTCAAAACTCAGCGAGGTTTTTTGTTGAGGCAAAAAGTAAATGGGGTCACAGGAGAGGCCAAGGATATGCATTGCCTGGTACAAATGCACTTAATTAACTTATTATACCCATTACATTTAAATATACAAACATATTGTAATTTCGAAGCACTTTCAGCGCATCAAGTCAAACAACTTTGTCGTTGCGACATAGAATGTCGCATCATTTTTCCATTTCATTCGAAAGTAGTGAATAAAAAATGTACAATAAAATCAACAAACACTTTAGAACAAAAATGGTTGCATTGGAACGCAAGCGAAAAATTGGTAGTGATGAAGCTAATGGGGTAAAGAAGCACAAATCTTCTGCTTCCTCCTCCTTTATTTTGCATTCATATTCCAGATTGCCAGACTTGAATGCAATTCCTCAAGTGAAGAAGCAACCTTTGGATATTTTCGTATGGGGTACTGGTTCGATGTGTGAATTGGGTCTTGGTCCATCTGCGAAGACGAAGGAAGTGAAGCGACCAAGATTAAATCCATTCTTGAGCAAAGAGAGACTCGATGGATCGCATGTTGTGGATTTTGCGGTTGGAGGTATGCATACAATCGCGTTAGATGGGATGAACCGAGTCTGGTCATGGGGAGGAAACGATAGTGGAGTTTTGGGAAGAGATACATCTCAGGTTCAGGAGATTTTGAAGAATGCAGATGATGAAGACGACGATGAAGACGGGGATTTGAACGAAGCAGAAGCCACACCAGGCCTTGTGGAGGGCTTACCCCAGGAAAAGCAGATAGTGCAACTAGCAGCTACCGATAACTTAAGTGCAGTGTTGTACGAAAACGGTGATGTGTATGCGTGGGGTTGTTTCCGTTGTAACGAAGGACTTTTGGGATTCTTGAGAAGTGACATCAAAGTACAAAAAAGCCCTTTGAAAATTGCTGAATTAAAGAACATTGTGCAATTGGCTGGTGGTAAGGACCATTTACTTGCATTAGACACAAAGGGAATAGTTTATGCATGGGGTAATGGTCAACAATTTCAGTTGGGTCGTCGGGTATTGGAAAGACATCGTTATCGCTCATTAGAGCCACAGCAGTTTGGATTGAGCAACATCAAGTACATAGCAAGTGGTGACTTCCATTGCTTTGCAATTGATAATGACGATAACGTACTTGCTTGGGGTCTCAATCAATATGGACAATGTGCGTTGACGGATCAAAACGGAGAGTTAGAAGATGGGTCTACCATTAGCAAGCCAACTGTAGTGGAGGCGCTATCACAGAGAGGTATTTCGGAAATCGCCGCAGGTGAGCACCACTCTTTGGCCCTAACTGGTGATGGCCAAGTCTTGGCTTGGGGAAGATATGATATGAAGGAAGTGGGAATTCCTTTTGAAAGCTTACCTCCTACAACGTATAAGGACCAACATGGAAAGCCACGCTCTGTGCCAACTCCGACTAGATTACAATTTGGTTCAAAAAAGGACAATAAAGTTCTTATCAAGGGTATTGGAGCCGGTTCACATCATTCATTTGCAGTCACTAATGATGGTTTCGTTTATTCGTGGGGCTTTGCTGATACATACGCCCCAGGCTTGGGCCCAATAGATGAAGACGTTGAAAAACCTACCAGGATTGTAAACACTGCAACAAAAAATCACGATATTCAAATAATTGGTGGAGGTGGTCAGTTTTCGGTGAGTGGTGGAAAGAGGATCGAAAATGAAGACGAAGCAGAAGATAGGCTAGAAAAATATGAGGAAATCGATGAATAATTGATCCTCATTTGAAAGAAGTCTGAAAAGTTATTGTTGTATAGTATGGTATAGATAAATTTATTTCGCATTGTATTTCCATTAATTTTTCGCAAATTTTAAAAGATTTAAAACGATAAAAAGATTCTATCAACCTGAATGTCTAAATTGTTTATTGGCAGGTTCATGAACTTTGAAAAACTGTTTGATATCAACTAGTATTATGGAGGAAATTAGGTTTGCCCTTACGTTTATTTTAAGAACCCAGTAGGTGTATCAAGGACTGAAATGTGGTACGTCAATTAGCGGCTGAAGGCTGTGTCTTTTTTTTTTTTCTTTTTTTTTTGCACGAAGGTTAGCATATTACATCTATATACCACTAGTTTGTGACCATCCTCCCCATAGGACTGAGCTTAGGATGCTCTGACCGTCCGAAGAAGTCTAAGCACGCGATATAACCGAATTGTGAAATCAATTTTTTAAGAAATGCAAATGGCTGATTCGTTGGCACGCTCTCACGAGCCGCTATCTACCAAACAAAATAAGGCTCAATTGACAGGGTTAGCATCTAAAAATTGTGAAAGCGAAATAGGAATTGAAAACGGAAGGAAGAACATCCGAGGGCGTGGGAGAGCGCGCTTGTCGTGGGAGGGTGTGCAGAGGAATAATCCTGGGCGCTGCGAGCTCCATAAGCCTGTCCGAAATTTTAGCCGGAGTGGGGGCTATAAGGTTGCGAAGAGTTCGCGTTGAGACGGGAAACTGCACGGGTTCCCAGAGGGTTTGAGCTGTGTCACATTCCACGAAAGTGTGTTCCACTGCTGCCATGCCCTGAGAGGTGGTACCCGCAGAAAACGCAGTCCGGCTGGGCCCAAATAAGATGTCTTTTTTTTTTTTTTCATCCAAAGGATCGAGATGGTGCCAATATGCGTGGAAATCTGTAAGGGGATTAGAAGTGTATTCTATGGAATGTAATCAGAGTTCTTGAAAGTTTTAAGCTAACATTCGAATTTTGGTAGAATGCCCCATGTTGTACTCCAGCGTGCTTTTTATTTTGCAAGATGGGTAGTTTATTACATCTATATTCCCCTACTTTTTCACCATCCTCCCCTAAGGGCCGGGGTTACAATACTCTGTCCTCAAGAGGAGGCCTAGCAGCATACGACGTAACTTATGGTGCAGTCAATTTTTTGTAGTTGCAAACGGATAACGTGTAGACGCACACTGTCACAGATTGCCTTGTAATGCGCGAAATCGAAAAAATGAGCAAAATTTGTTTTGAAAGTCTGAAGTAATTTGAAATAAAGATTCGTTAATAATGACTTCGTGGCCAAGTTGGCTAAGGCGTAAGACTGTTAATCTTAAGATCGTGAGTTCGACCCTCACCGAGGTCGTTTTTTGTAAAATTCGACAATCCTGCATATAATACAACCGTTTTAAAAGTAGTTGAAGTCCACAAGTTTATCATTAGAATCTACTTTTGCGCAAATGTATCATAATGGATTTTCCTCCCAAGGGCAAAGCTCTGGAAAGCTTGCAACTGAATCAGGCGACGACGTGACAGCGCTAACGAACAAAGCATTGAATGATGAACAAATATATCAATGGATCTCAGAATTGGTAACTGGGGCAAATAGAGAGCGTGCATTGCTAGAACTTGGTAAAAAGAGGGAACAATATGATGACCTAGCATTAGTCTTATGGAATTCTTTTGGGGTTATGACTGTGTTACTTGAAGAGATAATATCAGTCTATCCATACTTAAATCCACCAATTCTTACTGCGTCCATCTCAAATAGGGTGTGTAATGCATTGGCTCTTTTGCAATGTGTTGCCTCCAACGTTCAAACCAGAGGATTATTTTTGACCGCCAATTTGCCTTTGTATTTATATCCTTTTCTTTCAACAAATGCTAGGCAAAGGTCGTTCGAATATTTGAGACTAACCAGCTTGGGCGTGATTGGTGCCTTAGTTAAAAATGATACTCCTGAGGTGATCAACTTTCTTCTCACAACTGAAATCGTGCCTTTATGTTTGAATATTATGGAAATCTCATCTGAGTTGTCGAAGACGGTGGCAATATTCATTTTGCAAAAAATACTTCTTGATGATCAAGGATTATCTTACATTTGCACAACTTACGAGCGTTTTCATACCGTTGCATCAGTCTTAGCAAAAATGATAGACCAATTAAGCTCAAGCATAGCTTCTGAAAATGCTCAACAGAGCTCAAGCAGCTCAGGAAGATTATTAAAGCATGTCGTGAGATGTTACATGCGCCTTTCGGATAATTTGGAGGCAAGGAAAGCTTTAGCGAACATTCTTCCAGAACCGTTGCGGGATGGCACGTTTTCCCTCATTTTGCAAGATGATGTTGCGACAACGAGATGCTTGGCTCAGCTATTATCCAATATAACTGAACAATAAGATTAGGTATTAAGGACGCAAGATTTGCTACGTTAAGTATTAAAATGTCAACTTTATGTAGCTACAATTTACATCAACAATGTTGCAATCTACCTAGGAATAATTTGGAGACGGTGTTGATGTTTTGGCCAGCGTTGCAAAGTTTAGTCTAAAGCGACATTTCAAAAAGAAATATATTAAATGTCGCACCTGTAGGCTTCTCAATGATAAGAGCTCCAAAAACTTTGACGAATAAGGCTCTTAACATGTCATATAGCGATAAAAGCCACCAATTCACTCATTCAAATACTCAGAGAAGAGCTTCTGTCGTGTATGATGCTGTTGGAAAAGGAGGAATATTTGTTCCATCAGACTTCCTTAAAGCTGACCCTGCAGAAGATATATCTATCGATAGCTTATCCAGAAGAGACTCGGAATCGGCAATTGGGTTTTCGAATGAGTCGGAACCATTGCTACCCAGAAGCCGTAATATTGCACACCGTAAGTCAAGTGTGGCAAGAGAGCTTTTGAATGAAGAAAGAGATCTTTTGAAGCAAGGAAACATTAATGTTGGGGAAAGTGAACAAGATATTATCGATGCATTTGAGAATGCCGCGGCCAACAAACGTTTGACAACTAATTGGAAGATTGAGCTTTCTGCCTTATTTAAGGCTTCTATTCCACTCGTTTTAACGTTTTTATTGCAAAATTCGCTTTCTACGGTATCGGTTTTTACAGTTGGCCATTTAGGAGCAACAGAATTGGCAGCTGTGTCGATGGGTTCAATGACAGCTAATATCTCAGGGTATGCTACTATTCAGGGTATTGCAACTGCATTAGACACACTTTGTCCTCAAGCCTTTGGAGCAAGGAAATATACTTTGGTTGGAAGCTATATCCAGAAATGTACAGCTTTAATAATAGTCGCAATGTTACCTGTTCTCATCATTTGGGTATTTTTTGGCTATAATATTATTTGCCTCCTCGTTCCAGATAAGGAAACTGCTAAATTAGCCGCAGTCTATCTACAATTCATTGCTCCAGGTATTCCAGCGTATATCGCTTTTGAGTGTGGAAAAAGATTTTTACAAGCCCAAGGAATATACCATGTTTCGACATATGTGTTGTTGTTTGCGGCTCCATCTAATTTCTTCATGAATATTATTCTCGTCAATAAAATTGGCTACCTCGGAGCTCCTATCGCTGTCGCGATAAACTATTGGTTGATGGCCTTTGGTTTGATCTTTTCGACCATATTCTTGATAGACAAAGAGCAAACACCAACAGGAATTCCCCCCTTAACATGCTGGGGTGGGTTGAAGGTGAGAGAAGCATTTCAAGGATGGGGAAGATTGGCACGTTTAGCTATTCCTGGTTTGGTCATGCTCGAGGCTGAATTCCTCGCATTTGAAATTCTTACATTAATGGCATCTTATCTTGGTACCATCGCACTTGCAGCACAGTCTATTGGGTCAACAGTTGCTGCATTGACTTATCAAGTGCCTTTCGCTATTGGAATCGCATCTTCAACACGTATTGCTAATTTCCTAGGAGCAGGAATGGGACCAGCTGCAAAAACTTCCACTAAGGCTGCTATTTCTTTTGGCTTAGTCGTTTCAGGTACTAATTTCCTTGTGTTGTTTTGCTTTCAAAGGCAAATTGCAGAAGCATTTACAGAGGATGAAGAGGTGATTCAGACTGTCGGTAGCGTTATGTGGCTTATTGCAATCATGCAGATCTCCGATGCTATGAACGCAAACTCCGCCGGTTGTTTGAGAGGTCAAGGACAGACAAAGATCGGCGGAATTGTGAATTTTGTGTCCTACTACTTAATAGGGATTCCATTGTCGATATACTTATCCTTTTATTCAGGCATAAAAGGTACATTGCATGGTCTTTGGATCGGTAGCACTGTTGCTTTGACTGTGATCGGCGGTGTACAATCCTATTATGCTTTAAGTGCAGATTTCGACAAGCTATGTGAGAATGCCAGAGAAAACACTAGTGATCACACAGGTTATTAGGTCTTCATTACATGTTTCATGTTAGATTGTAGCTTAATGTTGTATGATAACCTATAATCTGAGAACTAAAATGCATCAATCATTGAGCTGTCCTTCGTAGTTACTTCTGGTACCCTTGGCTTCCCTGCAAGTAGTTCACGACGAATTTCAGGCCCTATTGAATTATGGAATCTTTGCCTCACAGTTTCTAGTAAGAAGTCTCTCTGATCATCAGTTATATCATTCTTGTAGCGCTGAGAAAACGCAAGAAAAGATTTATGCCATACTACCGGAAGGGTTAATGTAGTATTGCTGTTTGCATCGTCCACAGTTTGATGTTCCTCACCAGCATTTCTAAATTTCATGAAGTAGAAAACCAATTCATCTATAGTTTGATAAGGCAATGCATATTTTTTCTCAATCAAGACTCGAATGAAGACAGTTGTTGACGGTTTAAATTCTCTTTGGAGCAACTGGGCCAATGCCACAGAAGAATGAAGCACAGGAACAGACACTTTTGCTAAGACCGACGCAGCAATTGTTGCCTCCCTAACAGTGCAAAAAGAATCAACCAAAGGAAGGAGAAATCCTTTGAAGAATGCAGCAGGTTTGTATAATGATTTTTTCAAAGCCCTATAAATGTGGTAGTTCAAAGAATGGTCATCAGATTCTGCAATAGACGTTCTGAACCGCTCCAACAAAACACCTTCCACAAACTTTTGAGCTTCATTCGCTTGTAAGTTGGAGACAAATAATTTTGTTCCCTCATAGACCGCATGTGGAGTCCACGAATCTGGGTTTGTCACAAATAAAACATCCTGCCAATTTTTCAAGGATGGTAGAACTTTGAACAATTTAGGTAATTTTCCATGTGTATAAGTAGATAAGATCTGTCCGATCTTTTCATATGCAGCGATGACTTTGGGTGGCAACAAAACAGCGTCAGTAGGTCTTTCAGCGAGTTTTGATTCACTTTCTTTCTCTTGAATCTTCGCCAATATTTTGTCCGCCAAGTTGATAGAATTTGAAGTATTATTTTGGAAGTACTTATCAAACAATTCGGCATCTTTTTCGTCTATTTCTATTTCCTCTTCGGATAACGCTTGCTCGAAGTCGGAATATTCCTCTGATTCTTCTTCACTTTCGAGATATGCATCTTCTTCGATATTTTGGGATCTTGCTGAAGCTCCAAACTTGCTTGAGACTTCATCTTCTTCATACTTAAGCTCATCCTGTTGTTCCTTTGCCAACTGCAAGATCTTTCTGGAACTCACAGCATCGAGGAATCCCTCATCATTTGGCTCACTCTTGCTTTGCGACGTCTTTGGGGTTCTCAAATTACCACCCAGAGAAGAGATATCTTTATGTAAGGGATTATGACGTTGCTTTCCCTTTATCTCGTTTACCGTTATTTTACCCATGTTGAATCCTGATTTCGATACTGTTCGTTTACTAAGTGGAAGAGATAAAATATTTCTATAGGCTAAAAGATGTGCGATGAGCAAAAAAAAAAAAAAAAATTGACTGTAAGTAGCACACGTCTCAGCGCGCGTACTCATTCATTACGGAAACATGGTGACTGATCTTAACGAACAAACTGGAATAAACCAAGTGCTCTCCAACAATGTCAGTGACAGGAAGGTACCTGTAACCCTCCTTCAAATATGATATCTTAGCAACAAATATGCCGATTGTAGAGATTTCGTCATTTACTTGAGACTGTGATTGGATTGTAAACTTGAGGAAGACAAATTCATTAGGTGCCGTAGCTGTCCCTGAAAAAGTTTCATTCCATACCGGATTAAAGCCGTTCTCCAGTATTGTGAGTGTCCTTCCCTTTGACATCTGAGGGTTGTCCCAGTCTATCAGACTTGCCCCAATAATTTCGATTGTTACAAACGGATTTATTGCCGAATCACTTCCTTTCGTTTTAGGTAACTGATGTGCACTGATTATCTCTATTTTGAATTTCAATTTAACCTGTTTGCATGTGAGTATCTCCAGTTTTGCAGATTTAATGGGGGGTCTTCTTAAGTATTCGGGCTTTAGAATATAACCTTGATTTTCAACTCCATCGAAAAGAGCTTCGTTGATTTGCTGACCTAAATCATAGGTTTGCCAATTAGTTGCAACGAGTTGTACCCCATGAGCCCAGTAATTAATTGGTAGAAAGTTCGAGGATTTGAGTCTAAACTTAGATGGGTAAATTCTCATGAAATATTTTCTATTGTGCTTGTCAATCGCGATTCGTTTTGTATCGTCCTTGAGCATCGAATTCAAGGACTTTTCACTTAATGAAAAGCAGTGATTTACGGTCTTTGATTCGGGCAACGAAAAGTTTCTGAATTTTATTCCCTGAAGGTAGACCCCAAGGGAGCTCAATTCTGGAGTTACTTTCTGGTTTTCATGTTTCCTCCTCAAGGAAAAACTCGTTTTCCTTGAAGCAGTTCCATTATCTTCACTGAAGGATGTGGTGGTTGAAGACGTAGTACTTACCCCCCAAACGTCACCGTTGTTCGAAAAGTCATTGGTTTTCTTGACTTTTAACAAAATTCTATTCCTTAGTTCATTTGGCGAGGGCAAATGTTGTTCTGCTGAACTAAGCGGAGTGGTTACTAGTAGATCCCCCAACAATTCCTTCAACAAACTCACCAATTTCAATTGGTTTTGAATTGAACATCTAATCTCTAGACTCAAAATCAATGGAAGGGAGGTATTGATAAATGCATATTTCTTGATTGTCTTGATAACATTAATGAATGATACTGAAGTTGTGAAGGTTCTCCCGTGGTTAACTATTGGGTCATCTGTGCTAAAATGTGCCGAAACAGCCAAACCTTTTCCATGCTCGTGATTATCGGACGTGGCTTCATCCTTTCCGTCCCAAATATCAATTTCCACACACCTGCAACCACGCTGTAAAGCTCTCACATAACCATTAATGGAAGAATCTCCCGCAACTTGGCGTCCAATCAAATAAGTATTATGAGAAGAGGATATGTAATAGTCATTAAGTGGATGATCTAGGTCATTCTCAGTAATATTTCGCAAGAATGGTGAATATTTTGAAAGAAGGAAGGTATTTAGATTCTCTGGAAGCCAGTAGTCGCACTCCGGTGCAGTAAATTTTTTGAAAATCTTCGAAAGAGTATCATTATTGTAATTCTCTTTTTGAATTTCAGTCATAAATTGCTTGAACACAACAAAATGCATCTTATCTTTCTCATCACATATATCATTCCAAACTACGTGGAAATCTTGCCGCCCCTTCAAGATAGTTATGAAATTTTTAAATTGATCAAAATTGATGGTCTCGTTTTGAATAATGCCTGATATTCTAGGTGGCAAACGTTTCCTGGGAAAATTTTGAACTGTAGAATTCAGTAACAAAGTCGACGTGCTTACTTCATTAAATATGGTTTGAAGATATTTTTCGCCGATGTTTATGTTTAGTCTTCGGGTATACTTGAGCACTTCTTGAAAGCTTAAGCAATCTTTCTGCTCTTTGTTTTCTCCCACAAAGTCCAACCCTGCAGCCCTTTCAGATTCTCCAACATTTAAAAATTGATATCGTAGTTTTTCTGTATACAATTTCAAATTCTCCAAACCCGTCGATAACTTCTTGAAATCATGGTCTGTATCTGTGATGAAATTTAATGTTTTAAGTTTTGCTTTCTTCGAATTGAAATAAATGATAGTGCACCAGTTTGGTTCATAATCTTTGGAAATGTTGAGCTCTTCCCTATACAGACTTGCACTTTCCTGAAACATACATTCTTTGATATCGTCAAGATGAATTTCGATGGTTTTTTTTGACAAGGGCACTGGGGATGGGCTTACAGTTGAGCTTGCCTCCGACGAGGCAAGAGAATGTGTCATCTTTGAGGATATTAGCCTCTGAATGCTTGTTGAACTGAATGTTGAACTTGAAAGAGTGCTCTTGTAAGATATGGTAAGTGCCGCCAAGTCAAACTTGAAGAAGACTCGCTTTTTTGACTTGTGTGATACCTTCAATAATGATAGACCATCTTTGAGTAGAACATTTGGAAATCGAATGCGTCGACTCTTAGTTATGGCTGAACGAGAATCAGAATCCAAATCTAGCTGAACTTCATCCTGATAGATTTCCTCAGTACTTGATTCAACTGGTTTTGTTACAGTTGATGAGGTAATTTCATAGGAGGATGTACTCAATAAGTCTATTCCCAGATTACCACTCTCCATGAACTCATCGCTATACCTGGTGCGTAGGCCCCCAAGAGCGTTATTGCTTATTCCTAGGTCACCCTGAGACTTGTTCAAGTGAAGCAACTTCTTGAGTCGCTCAGTGGAGCTCATGAACAGTTCTGAATCCAGTGTTTTTCTCTTCTCATTAGTCCGTAAGCTCGCAAGATGGCCGTGAAGGTGAGATTGTATTGGAGAAGAAGTTGCCGATGATTCGCTAGATTGAAGCAGCTTCACATTAGAAGAGCTCAGAGTATACTTTGTCTCACGCTCTATGTTTCCCACCTGTCTGGTATTGTTCATTTTGGGTTCTTCATCTTACAAGTAGGTGGATTAAACTGACGCACTTAAGACAATTTGTAGCATCTCGCTTCGACTCCCCACATTACTAGCTATTAGTCGCACTACGTACATTTAATATGTTAGTCTAAATATCTATAATTGCACTTTATCATCCAAACGAACAAACATATTCTTTTCTTGCAAGAAACGCTTGACATCGTTAACTTCGTAATCACCTCTGTGGAAAAGTCCAGCACCTAGTGCAGCATCAACCCCACAATCTAACTCGAATACTTCACCAAAGTGTTGAGGATTTCCAGCACCAGAACTAGCAATTACCGGAATCGATACTTTGCTTTTAATCTGATCAATGAGCTGAAGATTGAATCCTTCATTAGAACCATCATTATCGATGGAGTTCAATAAGATTTCTCCTGCGCCCAAATCTTGACATGCAAGACATAGCTCGAGTGCTCCCAATTCATGAACTTTGCGGCCTCCTTGAGAAGTTACCTGGTAATAGCAATATCTCTCTCCATTTGGACCATATTTTTCGGGGTTTGAAATTTCCATTGTTACCATGCTTGTTTCAGAAGGCAGAGACAAGAATTTTCTCTTAGGATCAACTGAAATCACAACAGCCTGATTTCCAAATCGTGCTGAGATCGTCTCAATTGAGGTGGTTCCAGATTTTCTCTTATTATCTTTGTAATAAGCCTCAGCAATTGTAACAGCATCTGAGCCAATGCTAACCTTATCCGCTCCAGCTTTAAAGTACAAGTCAGCTACTTTAACAGCAGGAACAGCTTCATTAGTAGTGGGGTCCACCAAATCTTTTATACCACCTCCAACTGTAAGAGGTACGAAAATTGTCTCTGCAGCCTTATTTAAAACTTCTAGCATGGGCAAATCCTTGAGAGGCGAGTTTCTGAAGGAAGTTATATTGAGAAACGTAACCTCGTCTGCTCCTTGATTATAGTACCGAGTAGCCAATTCTACTGGCTTTCCTAGGTTTCTGACAGTATTCTCCAAATCTGTGCTTCGAACATTATATTGGTCACCTTTGGTCACAACCAAGTCTCCCTGGTCATTGGATCTGACATCCAAGCAAGCAATAACTCTTTTTGTAAGACCGCTCAAGGTGGGTGCAACGTCTTTTGTACTTTGAATATCCAGCGAGGTTAATTCTGAATACTTCGACCCCTCCAAGAAGCTCTTGATTACTTTCAAACCCGCAACTCCCGATTTTTCAGGATGAAACTGCGTTGCGAAAAGGTTCTTGAAAGAGACGGCAGCTAAAAAATTCTCTGATCCATACCTTGCAAATGCAAAATCCCAACCCTCTGAGGATGCTTGCTTGACAAAATCTTCATCTGCTTCACTTTTGATGATGGCAGCATATGAATGGACGAAATAATATGTGTTTCTGGTGTTAATGTTGTACAATGCCTTATTGTCAGCCAAATCGGTAGAGCCAGAAGTTATCCGTTGAATACTATTCCACCCAATATGTGGGACAGCCTTTTGAATATTTTTGGCCTTAAAACATTTATCTTCCTTGTCAAATCTGAAAAGCTTGAAATTGAGGTAGTTCAATCCGCGGTATTCTAAACCCAAGCTTTCTTCACTTTCCTCAAATAATGCTTGAAGTCCAACGCAAATCCCCATTAACGATCTACCACTGGCAATGTATTCCGTAACTGGTTTTACAAGTCCTCTGGAGTGGATTTCTTTAACAAAATGGCCATAATTTCCCACACCTGGAAAGATCAACTTTTCGATGTCTTTATCATAGTGGTGGAAATCTTCACCATTGCGGATAAATTTCACTTTGTAGCCACCAATCCTTTCAATTGAGTTAGAAAGGGACTTTAGATTTCCGCTTTCCACATCTATGATGTAAACTGTCCTTTCCATACTTTCAAACTATGGTATCTGCTGAGATAAGTGAGTTGCGGCAAAATGATAAGTACTTCGCGCTTCTTATGACTCACTGAAAAAATAACAAGATTACGTTATCGACTTCAGTTACAGTATGCATTATGCTAAGTTTCAGATCAAGCATAGATCGCTGTAGCATACGTTGATTGTACACAACAACGTCCTAACATATATTTCAGGTCACTACTAAATATCCTTTTTATGGGCCGTAATCTGTACAAAGTAATGTACATCATTATCGTTGGCTGAGCCAAATTCATCATCTCTGAGTTCTTGACAAAATTCTTTCATTCTTCCAACCATTTCATGCAGAATTAGGCTCACATGTTTGTAAAGAAAGTGATTGACTTCATTAGTCTTATTAAGTAAAACGATACTATATTTTACTTGTGACTTTCCGAAGACTTCAAGTAGTCCCAAGAGAATGCGCCTAGTTACCTCAGGAATGATATTTAGGCTTTCGAGGAGCCAGCTCTGAAGTAAAGGCACTTCCTTATGAAATCCTCTTTTCTGATCAATGAGTTTCTTTATCTCGTCTTGCAAAATGTTTATGAAGGGTGCCTCAAAGCTGCCGCCCGGCTTCAAAATCCTATAGAATTGCTTGAAAGTTGTGAGATAGTTATCCGTTGTGATTTGGAATGGCAAGTCCCTGCTTTGAATCAAGTCGAAGGAATTGGATTGCAATGTTGATAACGAATCTGTATAATATTCAAAATTCATCGGTTTATGACTATAGGAAGCTGATGGGTCTGGAATTCGCCTGCGATTAACATGAGCATGGTGAGGAGCACTGTTGTCAAGCAGCTTATGAAGATTCACGAGCTTTTCAGGTGTAGTTGACCGATATTGGTTATAGCTGTTAATGTAAAGTTTCTTGGTAAAATTTTCAAACAAATCCTTATCAGATTTTCGAAAGTCGGTCTTCACAGTTTTCTTTTCTAATTCTTCATACAAATTTCCATCACTGATAATCTTGTGATTTTCCGAATAGATGTTAGACTCAAATACTCTCACGAAAGGAACAGTAATCGACAAGAACCAAGCATATTGGGCACTAAAGGTATTATTAAAGAGAAGTACTTTTAGTTGCTCAGAGTTACCTTCTTTTATCCTCTCACGATGCATATTGTAAAGTTTTGCCAAAGTCACTTCAGAAAATAGCGAGTTATTGTTAAAGTTTGAGAGAATGTGGATATGATATTTTTCCAATAAAATGTATTCATAAGAAACTTTTGTGATGAGCTGGATCAAGAGACTAGCTTTTATATTTGTCTCACTCTCACCAGATGGTGCCAATGACTCTCCACCTGCTTCTTCCTTTTTCATTGTGTATATATCATTGGCAATGTTCGTAAAAAGCTTCTTATATTTGTAATGTGTACGCTCGGTATCATTGAAACTGGACTGGTCAACATCTGTCGGCAAATCTACCACATAGCGTACATAGTTGGTGAAATTGACTTGCATAAGCTCCTCGTTGTGGACGATCCCACCTCCATTGTGTAACGATCCCAGCTCGCTTTTAATGAATCCACGAAGAAAATCCCTGGCTGCCAAAATTTCATGTGCAAGTAGGCGTTCGTAAAAAGAGACACTATACTGCTCATCAGAGTCTACTTTGTACTTGGAAGAATAGTCCTGACTAGTCCTGTACTTGTTAATAAATTTTTGAATGGAGTGATGTCTTATACTGGCAAAATTGATGGGATCACCATAATTGTGACCAGACAATATTTCAAGAAAGTTGTTGTACCTGAAGATTTGAAATGCAGGAGTGAACAATATTTCTTTCATGGTAAGGATTGAATTAAGGTCACTTAGTTTCAAAAGGGGAACAAATTTAGGAACTCTTAGTTCGGAGGGTTTTCGGTCGATAGAACGGTGTGGCTCAATCTCTTGCGTACTTTCAAAATTTGTAACTGTTTCGCTGGGTGCAGTAGGAATCTCATTGTCGTAAGACGTCTTGAAAATGTTTTGCTTTATGTTTGTTTTTGCATCAGCAAGGGAGCCAGAAGGTTTCGCACTGAGACATTTAACATCTGGTGCCGGACTAGGGCTGCCACCAAGTAAAATAGTAGACAATTTTCGTGAGAATCTGGATGAAGTAGAGCCCTTGTGCTGCAGAGCCTGTGACGGATGAGGTGAGTTTGGGTTAGAAGCCGAATTCATAGATGATAAAGAACTGTTCCGTCTGAATTGAGCGGCTTGAGGATTGGTCGAGGAAGCTGAAGAGGTGGTAGAAAGCTCAGAATTATTGCGGTTTTTGTCCAAAATTGGAATCTCCGTAGACGATGAATTCAATGATCTCGAATAAGGTGCTCTGGTCATCGGAGGCACAAACACTGGTGCGTCATCACTAGCCCCTATAGCAGTATCATTATTCGAACGTTGCGGTTGTATGCTCAGCTCAAGCTTTGCTCCTGGTGGCTGTGTAGCTGAAACGTTTAACTCGGCACCTTTGTTGAGATGTTTCAATTCTCGTAAGGTATCATCTAGCTTCGTGAGATTTATAGGGTCATCTTTAGCTAGCACCAGCACACCAGGCTTCAGTGTTGCTGTAACAGGAGGCGTGACTGAGTTTGATTCACTATGGTTCGATTGACGGCGACCCGAGTTTGATGAAGATTGTGAATAAGTCGACTGGGAATGTGAGGAATAGGAATGTTTCTTAGTCAGAGAACCACTGGCATTCTCGGATTTACTGGAAACGATAGACTCGTTATCACCACCTCTCTCCTTGGGTTTCTTGACTCGTTTCTTCTTCTTGGAAAGCGATTGAGAGTCCAGCTGTTGGGTATTTTTATCATTCTTTTCGTCAAGCCTCTTCTTGGCCTGGTACAGAACCAGCGGAACAACGAAGAAACTCATGGCCCGTGATAACACAGAAGATATTCGAAAGAAAGGGCTCGTTCTATTAGACGACAGGCCCACAAGTTACTTGTGATCACAATGGCAGTATAACTCCGTGAATTACTAGAGGGAGATGGAAAAGCAGCAGATGGATGGCAACGCTAAGAATATGGAACTTTCAAATGCACGAATTCCTTTGTGTTCAATCATTCACTGCAATTAATGCAAGGATACGATGGGTAGCACCGAGCACGGTCAAGTGTTGTGATTAGTTAGCCCTGAATACAAGACACAATAGAGAATAATAGGACAGTGCGCCTCGTGCAGACACTCCAGAAAGTGCCCAGCCTTACACTACAGGATAAATGACTACGCTTAAGCCTACCAAGGTAAACCGGCAAATACCTAGAGAGAGGCACCTCTAGCGACGCAAGATAGGGAGACAATACTAGAAAACAGGGTCCGTGCCATTGCCTTTGTCTCCATCAAATTCCAATTGCTGTAGGTCCCCCACCACCCCAATATTGGTATTTTGGCAATAAGCAGGATCTCATCGCTCTCGGGCAAGATTGTAATCATGCATAGACATGATGAGCTGCTCCATGAAATTGGGTCAGATCATGGAGAAAGGGTGGCGCTACATGCGCCCAGCGGCAGTATACCGCCTCGCATTTAGCGCGTAGAAACTGGTGACCTGAGCAGGCTTATCAGTCACATGACCGTGACACCCCAATTTCATTACTGCAGCAACCGTCGCAGTGAGAAAGACACATATAACTAGTTGCCGTTTGTCAGGTGTTCTTTTCTGCCCTTACAACCATGCACTTACCAGCTGAAAAGAGATACTACTACGCCCCAAGAAGTGGCTGGAACAACCACAGGTGGTACCTCTGGCTCTTGCTTCTTATTCCTATTGTGTTCGCCATCGTTCTCATCATGATGCGTCGAAGAAGAACCAGAATGGCTGTTGCTTACCCTCCTAACAATGGTCAGTACTACGAACAGACACAGCAGACCGGTGGATACTATGGAGGTCCCTCCCAAGCTGGCTATGTGCCACCCGCAAATCCTTCGCAGGGACAAGGTTACCAGCCACAGCAAGGGTACGCCGGCCAGTACAACACCCCAGGCGAAAACTATGGTCCTCTGGAACCAGCACCTTCGTACTCCAGACCAGATGGCCCGCCCCCTGCCCACTACAAGAACTAAAAGAACCACAGTTACTTTTGTCCCATGATTATCGCCACTTCCTAATCGATGCCTTGATTTCAGTTCCCGTTCAGGAGCACTCATACCCAAGTGCATTCCTATCACTTTCTTTTGACCCTTACTACAATTCTTTGCTATGTTGGAAGAGAAAACCCGCCTCTTGGCTATCTAGCATTGCCAAGATACATTTCTTATGAACTAAATTTAGCTTTTACCCTTCTGTTAATAAACAATTTTCTATTGTCGCTGAGAAGATTACGCTGCATTAGTCGATGATTTGCTGCGTGCTCATACTAGGTAATAATTTGGGTGCGAAATGAGATGTACAAACAGCGAGATCTCCTTTTCTCAATACTGAAATTGCACAATATTTGACAATTTAAGTGTATTGATTATGCATCCGTGACAACGCCGAGACCAAAGTAGTGGAGTTAAGAACTTTAACCAGACCTCCTAATCACGACAAATAAGGTGTGCCTTTTAGAGATGAATCTTCACAGTGAGCCTTCAGACCCAAGTAGCTACTGGAACACCCCAAGTGATCGTCATGGGACCAATGAAGTATGCGAAGCCCCAACAAGCTATAATAAAAATCCTTGGGTCGATGAAGATATTCTGTTTATGTGTATCGCACAGTCTACCGACCTTACTAAGGATGGTGAAATTGCAGCCTACACATTTACCTACAATAACTTAGTTAGTAACATCAAGACCTCCAACACAAGAAGTGTCACCAGTGACAAGACTAGTACAAAAAATGTTCTTAGTGAAGTAAATGCTTCAAACCATAATAATTCCTTTCCAATAATAGCATTGGAGACGAAAGTCAGTCCTAGCGAAGACAATCAGATGCCAGTGGTGCCCAATGTGAACAGAATGGGTCCACCTGAGAATTCAGATCTAGTTTTGGCCCTGCTCTCCACAAAAAATGAAGAGCTTACGTCCTTGTTCATAGATCCATCCAGAAAACAAAATTTCCAAGCTCATTTGAACTCTGACTATCTTCGAAGAGAGTACAAATTTTACACTGGAGGTGACGGTACTAATCATGGGGAAAGATTAGGTCAATTACAATTTGAATTGTGGTCACTCGATTTGCGAAGAAGATCCCGCTACGATAAGCACAGAATAAAAGATTTGCAACAATTTAGCGTACGTAAAGCAAAGTCGGCCGCGATTATCCTCAAAAAAATGTTTCGTCAAACTGATGAAAAACTATACGAAATCTACACTGAAGCGTACTACTACTGCATATTTATGGCAGCAGCCTTATACTAAATAAACAAATAACTTTTCTTTTACTATATCGTAACAAAAATATAAGGGAACTTTTCAGAAAAATCCTTACGACTCAACACATGAATATCTAGTTTTGCACTGAGCATACTTACTCTTCATCATCACTGTTATCATCTCTGTAGCCATGCTTTCTGATTTCTCCCAATCTCTTTCTGGCAGCATTTAATTTGTTTTCAAGCTTCAAGATTTCGACCTGTTGTTCCATTTCGATAGTCTTACCTTCATAAGGAGTAAGTTTGCTAAGATCAACGTCATTTGCAGCATGGTCGTCTTTTTCCAACAACTTTTGGACTCTGGTAACTAATAACTTACACGCAGTAGACACCTGCGAAGAAGCACCTTCGAGGCGATCTTGAGTGTCTGAAACAAAGTTTGCCTTCACTCTCGACGCTGCCACCAACTGCGCAGTAGATGCTGCCACCTCATTAGAAGCAACAATCAATTGCTCGTGTGAGTTCGATTCCTTAAGAACCCCATCAGCAGTTTGAATCAACACGTTTGTTGCTCCCGCAACAGCTTTGGATGCACTGATCAAACCTTCTGTCCATCTGTTGTTTTTCTTGTAAAATTCAGTCCTGCTATGCTCACCCTTAGTCTTACTAACGATCTCTCTCTGCGATTCAGTAGCAGCTGATATCAATAAAACCACTGCATCAGTGATCGCTTTGGCTGCCTCCAATAGAGCTTCATGTACAACAATATCTCCTCCATAAATGTTTGGATTGCTTAAAAGATTACTCAAGAATTTAGAGGCAGAGGAAACTGTCTTAGCTGTCTCTTCCATTTCGCTTCTCAAGATATCTTCCAAGTTTCCCAGCTTAAAATTTATACCGCTCGAAGTACGCAAGCCATCGATAAATTTACTCAAGACTTGTAGGGAATTTTGCAATTGCAAGTTGCCGTCAATAACCCTGTCTATTTTGTCGTCATCATCTTCTAGCTTATTCAAATGTTCTGATTTCAAATCAGAGAAATACTGCTCAGTACTGTTCAAAATGTCTGAAACAAGTTGTGTGATTTCCTCTTCGTCGTCCTTAGCCGTGACACGAGTCAACCCCTTGGAGTTCAACATGAGCTCATTAATACTCGTCGTTAATTCAGCGCTCGACAAAATAAGGTCTGAGTAAGTCGTGTCATTTTCATCGTAAGTTCTTCTACCCTCAGCAATGAAACTGTTGAAGGTAGTAGCAAAGTCAGTGGCCGTATCAGAGCATAATTCGATGATGGACAAGACAAATTCAGGTGTCGAATTTAAATTACCCGCCTGGATAGAGGACGCAAGGTCACGCTTAGAGTCTTGAACTCTCTTGATGTTATTGTCCAAAAATATATCAATCAAATTTCTTAACTTTTCAACATTCTGTAAGAGAATATGATCGATCTGGGCGTTAATAACATCGTCTTGGTCTTCTTTGGAGAGTGCCAATTCCTTAAGTGCACTGTCCAATGATTCTTGCGCAATTTCTAAGTCCATCTCAGTTTCCTTGAGCTTATCCTGTAATGTGGCAGAGCCCAAAGTTCCTAACTGAACGTCCCTGTCTTGTAGTTGTTTCTTCAACTCATCCATTTCACTTTCGTGTTTCGATCTAATGCTCGAGAGGTTCAAGTGCTGCAACTTGCCAGACTCGCTGACCTGGGCATTCAATTCTCTGACTTCGGCTTGAAGTTTCTCAATTTCTTGGTCCTTTGTTGCCTTGACCCTATCAATATCCAAACGAGCTCTATCGCGCTCACGAATTAAATCAGCCAATTCAACATTTTTAGACTTGAGATCCTTCTCCAACTTCTCCTTTTTGAGGATAGACTCCTGAGCAGAATTGATCTTTTGCTGGATCTTCTTAAACTTTGCCAACAAATTCAAATGTTCTTGACGTAGCTGAGAGTAGAGTTTAGCTAATGCTTCATACTTCTTAATCCAGTTTTGGATTTGTTCTTCCAAGTTCTTGATCTGCTCATCTTTAGAGGCAATTTGCTGAGTAGCAGTATTGTTGAAGTTCATCAACTCGGTTTCTAAGCTTTTCACACGTGAATCGTATTGCTGCAACAACAGCTGGTCATTGTCATATTGATTCTTAAACATGAGTAAATCATGTTCCAATTCAGAAACCCTTGACTGTTGCTGCTGTTGTGATTGCTGCTGTAATGCACTCTGCTCTTCCAAGAACCTTCTCTCCTGTTGTCTCTGTTGCTCTTCAAAGAGTTGCTGTTGTTGGAGCTGGTTTTGCAATTGCTGTTGTTGTTGCAATTCTAACTCTCTTTGTATTCTTTCCTGCTCTTGTTGTTGCTGTTGTAATGCCACAGATTGGTCGTTGAATAACTGATCAACAGCTGGTGGTGGGTTCGCAGGAGGTTCAAAGGCTGCAGTTTGCTGAGCAGACAAGGTTCCACTGGTGCTTACAGACCTTGGTCTTGAAGCAGGTACGCTACCATCGTCGCTCGCTTGCACATCTGGTGGGTTGTTTGATAAGCGAGGTATAGTCACCAAGCTGGTCAAAAACTTAATTCCATGACAATCGGTGTAGAAATCTCTGAGCATAAAATGTTGGGTATTGAATCTTTCAACTAATCCAGCTAGTGCCTCGTCGCTTCCCAATTGTTGGTACAATGCTCTAAGCATGGAAATACAGAACTTGTAAATACCATAGGACTCGGCAATCAATGGGACTAAAGCACTAACCTTACAAAGGTTGTTCGGAGTTTGATGAATGGTAGCAAAAATGAGCTTTTGGAACTCATCGATCAGGTCTTGCAAGTCCATAAGTTGTAAAATAGAGTCATAACCTTCGTTAGGATCATGCACGGCTCTCAAAGAAATGTATTCCTCGTACTCAAAAGTCCCATTGAATCCGGGGTTGTTGCGGTGAAAGTCCAACTTTTTGAGAATAAACCTGTCGTATTGGTTAATAAGTCTTCCGTACGCCGTACCTTGCGTTGGGAAAACCGTAGCCAAAGAAGATATGAAGTCTCGGTTGCGATAACCATCCTTGAGCGTATTTGGATGGCCCTCCTGCAAGACCTTATGTATCATAATAAGGGCCTTGAATGATTGAACCTGGTCACTTTGCAAAGGCTGAATCTTGACAGCATTCCAAAAAGCTCGGGAATTCTTGTGATCCCATGTATAGACAATACAGGCTCTAACATGCTTTCTCTTGGGCGGAACTTCATCAGCATTGCAAGCCTTTTTCACACTGATTTGCAAATCCACCTCAGCGCGGCTCATCGTAGTATCAGTCTTAATTGAGATGAATGAGGATGAGGAAAGCTCTGAAACAAGTACCCGAGCCAATCCGGCAAACACTGGTTAAAGGGGGAGCGTTGGAAAATCGCTGCACGTGACGTCGTCACCCTATTTTAGCGAATCTCTTCTTTAGCGCGCGTAAGGCTATCACGAAAAAGCTATTTCGCAGATACAAAAAAGGCTGTGCCTACAGCATAATCAAAAATAGTTTAGTTCCTAAATATTAATACTCATGACCAGTTAACGCCAGCAAAATGATTGGATATATTGCCTCCTAATAAAATGTTCTATTGCTATCATGCTCTGGTATGGCAGTAGGCAGCGTTAATGGAAGTCGTGTTGAAGTTGATTAATTAGATTTCAACGGTTAGCATTGAACATGTCCACATCAAGGTGATCTGGTTACTTTCTGTACTTGGTTTTTCCAAAATCAAATGGCAAGTACTTGTACTTTATCATGTGTTGAATTTGCTTTCTCATGGTCAAAGTGAACAAGATAATGAAATACATCAACAAAATTGGCCAGAACACTGGGATATCAAAAATAGACCAGAAACTCAAGAAAAGCGACAACACAGTAGCACGAGCAGAGTTGTACCAGAACTTAAATTCGGGTAATCTTCTAATGAATGGTCTGAATTCGTCATTTTCAGGTTCGGGTTCTTCATCCTGAACTCCCTCTTCAATCAGCTCGTTCCTCATTTCTTGCTCCAAAGATGGGTCAAACTTTGGCGTCAAGAATGCCAAAAGCAAATTCAATAAATAGATTCCCAATGCGTAGCAAATGATATACCATCCCTGGGCCACCATTATCCTGGTGAAAAAGATCACCAAGACAACTGCCAATCCGACCCATCTATAAAGAGTGTGTGGGACAGACTGGTCCAAGTATTTTTGATAGGTAACCTCAAGCCTTTTGAGATTCTGGTAGGCAACTGTTTCAGCTATATTCTCAGGTACTTCAATGGGCATGTTGTATCCTTCCTTGTTTGAGATCTAACTTGGTGAAGTGTTCAATCGGCGGAAAAAACATACGTGCAATACACGACAGCCACCGCGTTTGTATGATGTATTACGTAATACGCAATCGCGTAGCTATTTTTCGAATTATATATTTACAAGTTAGAGAAGACAACGCTTCGCATCCTAATTTCGTTCAGGATCAAGCAACTATCTCTCTTGGTCTTCCTATCACTTTCGTAGACCTTGTGGTTTCGTCGAATACTCTCTGCACGACGACATTTTTTGGCGGATTCTCGGGATCGACATTTTCAATCACGGAACCTTTAAAGCTCAATGGAATGAATTCAGGCAAGTATTGTTCCTTGAGAAGATCTTGCTCAGCAAGGGCGTAGACGCCTGCGGTTTCGATCAAACTGACAACTTCTTCCCTCTCTTTCTTCGAAAGAACACGATTGGCAAATGGTTCCAACTTAGCAGTCACTTCCTGCTGAAGATTTTTCTTTTCTTCTGAAGAAAGAAACTTGCAAAGTCTTCCCTGAGCATCCAATTGCACAGTTTCGTCGATGCTTTTGAAAAGGTCCAAGTATTCCTTCTTTGCCTCCTCCAAATTGCTAATTTCACCTTTTCTCGAGGCAAGCTCAAGACCATAAACATAATTGTAGGTACCTTGAATCGTTGCGTCTTCTAATTTTTGTCCGTTCTTCACTAATTGAGATACTTCATAAAATCTGTTAGCGACCACCTGCAACTTTGCATCATCCACACTCACGCCGAAATCTTCCTTGAGAACCTGCGCATATTGTTGGATGTGTGACTTCTTCTGCTCCTCGGCCTTCGCGATCTCAGCGAGAATGCTAGGTTGGGCTTCGTATTCTTGTCTTGACATACGATCTTCTTCTTGTTGTGCTTTTTGAGAGTCCGAAATCTCAACGTAACCAAATCTTCTCACTCTTGGAGAGAAATGAGGGGTTGGTAATTTCAAATCCTTCTTCAAGGCGACCCCGACATACTTTCTCAAAGGATGGAATGGATCATAGTAGAAACGAACGTACCCTGGTTCAACTGAATATATAGTGTGGTCCACTCCTATCTTGACATTTTCTCCAGGATGTATTTTAGTACCTCTTTGTCTCATGATGATTTGCCCGGGCTTCACAAAGTGGCCCTCATAGGCTTTAGGACCCAATCTTCTACCAGCAGAGTCATTCTTGTTGGTCTTGGAACCAGAGACTCTCTTGGTTGCAGTACGGATTTGGGTGATGCTGTTGAGAGAGGAAATGCGAGCTATGTTGCCTCGCACCTCCAAAGGGCGCAAAAGCGTGCTCAAGTTTGTTAAAAATGACATGCCCTTACTTTTTATCGACCTTCGTATTCCATTCGATGTAGGCTCTGACACTGAAAAAATTCGCCATGCTCATTTTTACGCTGACTCCAAATTTGCGTGCGAGAGAGGATACGCACTGAAGTCTGTTATCTGCGAAGGAAGAACACTCTACGTATAATATCTCCGAACACATTTTATACTCATTACATCGGATGCATGTCTTTACTCATGTATTGTAGCTGAAAATACAAACTAGATTTTTTCGGCCAACTCTTCCAACAACTTATAGTTTCTTTGTTCGATAGAGCCGTTACCAGGTAATCTAGAAGAACCCATCAAGAAGTTATCGACTTCTCTTGCACACTGTCTTCCTTCCTGGATACCCCAGACCACCAATGACTGTCCTCTTCTACAGTCACCAGCGGCAAACAAGTTGTCGTCTTGACCAACTTTGTAGGCGTTTGGATCAACAGTGCCAATGGTTCCTCTTCTCGTCTTGGTGACTTCCAAATTGTCGGAGTCAGGACCAACAAAACCCATAGACAACAAGACGACGTCAGCAGAGAAGAATTCTTCACTTCCTGGAACTTCAGCCATTTGCCAAGCCCCGGAATCAGACCGTTTCCATTCGACTCTCACAGTCTTAATACCCTTGACATTACCCTCACCGTCATCAACAAACTCCTTGGACAAGATAGAGTACTCTCTTGGGTCCTTCCCGTAGTGGGAGGCAACTTCAGTGTGACCGTAATCAACACGGAACACTCTAGGCCATTGTGGCCATGGATTGTCCTTTGGTCTGGCGGCAGGAGGAGTAGGCAATAATTCGAAGTTTGTAACCGATTTGGCACCATGCCTGGTCGAGGTACCCAAGCAATCATTACCAGTATCACCACCACCAATAACAACCACATTCTTGCCCTCGAGTGTCTCTTTGATCACCTTCAAGTTGTCTTCTAACAAAGCCTTGGTATTAGAGTGTAACAATTCCATGGCAAACTTGATATTGTTAAGTTCTCTACCAGGAATCTTCAAGTCTCTTGGAATGGTGGAACCGACTGCAAAGACAACGGCATCAAAGGTAGTCTTCAATTCCTCAACTGTGATGTCTTCACCAATGGTAGTATTGCAGATAAAGTCAACTCCCTCCGCTGCTAACAAATCGGTTCTTCTCTTAACAATACGCTTGTCCAACTTCATGTTTGGAATACCGTACATCAACAATCCACCTGGTCTGTCGCTTCTCTCGTAGACAGTGACCTTGTGACCTGCCTTGTTCAATTGGTCAGCACATGCCAAACCAGAGGGCCCAGATCCGATAACGGCAACGGTCTTGCCAGTTCTTTGACTTGGAGGGTTTGGCTTGATCCATCCCTGCTCAAATCCGTGATCAATGATGGCACATTCAACCGACTTGATGTTGACTGGATCTTCGTTGATTCCCAAAACACATGCACCGTTACATGGAGCTGGACAAATTCTACCAGTGAACTCTGGGAAGTTATTGGTCATCAAAAGTCTTTGCAAAGCATCGTACCATCTGTCTTGGAAAACCAATTCATTCCATTTAGGAATCACATTAGAAATAGGACATCCAGTATCAGAGGTACAGAATGGAACACCACAGTCCATACATCTAGCAGTTTCGTGCTTCAACTCGTCCTTGCTCAATCTGGAAGTCATTTCATTCCAGTCCTTGGTTCTCTCTTGAGCTGGTCTGTATTTTTCATTACGACGCTTGTACTTCATGAAACCCTTCACCTTGTCCAACTTGGCCACGGTCTTCTTCTCGTTTTCGGTGTCGAAAATAGTGTCTTCAACATCTAAGACTTTTGGTTCCTTGTGGCCATCCTTGGCAGAAACAGCAGCCCGGTGAGAATGTCCCTTTTTAATCTTCGAAGCCTCTCCATTGGTCACGTCAGCTTCTGGATCCTCCTTGAAAGATTTCAAGAAGGTGTTCAACTCGTTCTTCTTAGCATCCTGAGCCTTTTTCTTCTCCGCTTCCAAGACCTTTTTGTAATCGAAAGGCAACACCTTCACGAATCTTGGCAAGATTCTATTGAAATCATTCAAAATACGGTCGGCAACGGCAGAGTTGGTGTAATGGCGATGGTCCTCAATTAATCCTCTCAAGAACGCAATTTCGGTTGGCTCGGTCACTTGAGACAACTCAACAGTTTGAGCATTGACTTTCTCATTGAAGTCTTGTGCCATATCCAAAACATATGCGATACCGCCACACATACCAGCAGCGAAGTTCCTACCGGTTGAACCCAAGACAACAACTCTACCACCGGACATGTATTCACATCCGTGATCACCAGTACCCTCGGTGACAATGGTAGCACCAGAGTTTCTCACAGCAAATCTTTCTGCAGCAATACCTCTGATGAAAGCGGTACCAGAAGTAGCTCCGAAAAAGGCAGTATTACCTGCAATGATCTGGTCTTCAGCATTGAACTTCGATCCCTTTGGTGGGTAGACAATGATTCTACCACCAGACAAACCCTTTCCAATATAGTCATTGGCATCACCCTCCAATTCCAAGGTAATACCAGTTGCCAAGAAGGATCCGAAGGATTGACCCGCAGAACCCTTCACGTTGACATGAATGGTATCATGAGGCAATCCCTTTTCTCCAAATGCCTTGGAGACTCTGTATGACAAAGTTGTACCCAAAGTACGGTCCGTGTTAACCACGTCACAGTCGATCGTGACTGGCAATCCCTTGTCTAAGGTAACTTCAGATTCGTCGATCAATTTGTTGTCAATTCTAACGTGCAACTTGTGGTCTTGCTTTCTCACACAATAGGTGTCCACACCTGGTCTGATGGTGTGAGCTGGGGTCAAGATTGGCGACAAGTCAATGTTGGCATTCTTGGTGTTTCTCAAGTCTTCTCTGACCTTCAATCTTTCGGTTCTACCCACCATTTCGTTGATGGTTCTAAACCCCAATTTGGCCATGATACTTCTCAATTCATTGGCCAAATAGTAGAAGAAGTTGATGACATGCTCTGGAGTTCCTTCGAATTTCTTTCTCAATTCTGGGTCCTGAGTTGCAATTCCCACGGGACAAGTATTCAAGTGACATTTTCTCATCATAATACAGCCCATGGCGATCAATGGGGTGGTTGCAAATCCCCATTCTTCCGCACCCAACAAACAAGCGATAGCGATATCACGACCAGTTCTAATTTGACCGTCGGTTTGCAAAACCACTCTTCCTCTCAAGTCATTGAGGACCAATGTCTGGTGTGACTCGGCTAATCCCAACTCCCAAGGCAAACCGGCATATTTGATGGAAGTCAACTTGGCAGCACCGGTACCTCCATCACCTCCGGAGACCAAGATGTTTTCGGAGCCGGCCTTTGCGACACCAGCTGCAACAATTCCGACACCAACCTCTGAAACCAACTTGACAGAGTTTCTCGCTCTTGGGTTAGCACACTTCAAGTCGTACAATAATTGCTTCAAATCTTCAATGGAATAAATATCGTGGTGAGGTGGTGGCGAGATCAATCCGACACCTGGAGTAGAGTGTCTAGTCTTACCGATCTGCTCACTGACCTTGTGGCCCGGCAACTCACCACCTTCACCGGGCTTTGCACCTTGCGCCATTTTAATTTGCAATTCGTCAGCATCAGCCAAATAGAAAGAGGTAACACCAAATCTACCAGAGGCAATCTGCTTAATGGCGGATCTCATGGTGTCACCATTTTCATTCACGGTGGATCTGGCAGAATCTTCACCACCCTCACCGGTGTTAGATTTACCACCTAATCTGTTCATGGCAACTGCCAACGTGGAGTGCGCTTCCATGGAAATGGATCCATAGGACATGGCACCAGTAAAAAAACGACGAACAATCTCAGTCCATGGTTCAACTTGATCAATGGGAACCGAATTTGTACTCTCAAAGTCGAAATCTAACAACCCTCTCAAGGTACAGTTCTTGATAGCCTCGTACTCTTTCTTGGAGTAGGCTTCGTATGCCTTTTCATTTTTGTTTCTTACTGCATCTTGCATCGAAGCAATTGCAGCCGGTTCGTTGATGTGAGCATCACCTCCGTCTCTCCAGTGATATTCACCAGTTTCCGGAAGCGCAACAGGCTTAATGGTGTGTCTGCTAGGATATCCAGCATCATGCATAGAGAAAGCATCTTGAGCGATGTACTCGAAGGTCACACCCTTGATTCTGGAGGCGGTTCCTGCAAAACATCTGTCAATGACGGAGTTGTCGACACCCAAAGCCTCAAAAATTTGGGCACCCTTGTAAGAGGCCAAAGTTGAGATACCCATTTTGGACATAACCTTCAAAATACCTGCGTCGATGGCATATTGGTAGTTCTTGATGATCTTCTCCTTAGTCAAGGATTCGTCTTTCAACAAACCTTCCTCCTTCATTCTGACCAAAGTTTCGATGGCTAAATATGGGTTGATTGCATCAGCACCATATCCAACCAAACAACAAGCATGGTGCACCTCTCTAGCCTCCGCAGATTCAATAATCAATGCGACTTTAGAACGTTGCTTTTGTCTGACCAAATGATGGTGAACAGCACCTACTGCAATTAATGCAGAAATTGGCAATCTAGAAGCAGAAGTTGCCAAGTCGCTCAAAATGATGATTTGGTTATCGTCAGCGATAGCCTTCGAAGCAGCTTGACAGATTCTGTCAATAGTACTGACATATCCTTGAATACCTTCGGATTTATCGAAGGTGATATCAATGTTGGACACAGACCATTTTGGATAAACTTTCTGTATGTTCTTGATAGCCAACAAGTCACTTGTGGATAATACTGGTGACTTTAACAACAATCTGTTACATTGGTCGGGTTTAATTTCCAACAAATTACCTTGAGGACCGACGTAGCATTCCAAGGACATAACAATTTCTTCACGAATGGGATCAATTGGAGGGTTGGTGACTTGCGCAAACAATTGACGGAAGTAGTCATAGAGCAACTTTGGTTGTTCGGAAATACATGCCAAAGCGTTATCATTTCCCATCGAGCCCAAAGCTTCCTTACCTTCCGCCATTGGGGCAAGAACCAAGGAGACTTGTTCATGTGAGTATCCGAAAGCAACCAATCTAGGGTCGGTCTGCACTGTAACATCTTTGGAAAGAACGTTATTTTGCAAGTCGACATCTCTTGCTGTCAACTTCTCGACCAAATCGTTCATGGAGATCATGTTCGCCAAAACCCAAGACTTGAAATCAAATCTCGAAGCCACTGATTGCTTCAATTCACGATCATCGACAATTCTTCCTTCCTTGGTATCAACCAACAACATTCTTCCAGGTTGCAATCTGCCCTTTTGCAAGATCTTCTCGGGCTCTATCTCGATAACACCCACTTCGGAAGCACAAATCATTCTGTCATCATCTGTGACATAATAACGACATGGTCTCAAACCATTACGGTCCAAGTTGGCACCACAGTATCTGTCATCAGCAAAGGTGAAAAGAGCAGGACCATCCCACGGCTCCATCAAGCAAGCAGCCCACTCGTAAAATGCCTTCTTTTTAGGGTCGATGTTGGTGTCGTTCTGCCATGCTTCTGGAACAAGCATCATGACAGCCTCAGGAAGGGAAAGAACACCATTGATGACCAATAACTCCAACACGTTATCAAAAGCAGCGGAGTCGGAGCCGCCTTCCTCGATGACAGGGAAAAGCTTATCCAAATCGTCACCAAATGTCTTAGAATCCATGACACCTTCCTTGGATCTCATCCAGTTTTTGTTTCCTCTCAAGGTGTTGATTTCACCATTGTGGGCGACCCACCTCAAAGGCTGTGCTCTGTCCCAGGATGGGAAAGTGTTGGTGGAGAAACGGGAATGAACTAATGCAAAATGTGCCTCGTAGTCAGCGTTGACCAAGTCATGGTAGTATGAGTAAACTTGGTTGGGAGCCAACTGGCCCTTGTAGACTATGGTTTTGTTGGAGAGGGAACAAATGTAGAACCAGTTGTGCAAACCGATTGTGTGAGACGATTGCTTTCTGAGGATGAACAACTTTCTTTCAAAGTCCCTTTGGTACTTTTCAGCGAATTCTTCGTCAGAAACTTGCTGGGAAGCCAACTCAGACAAAATGATGGCAGGCTGTAAGATGAGTGGCTCTCTGGACAAGGAGGCAGGACCCAAAATGGAGGAGTCATGAGGCACCTTTCTCCAGCCGAGGACCTTCAAGCCAAGGGAAGAGGCAATGGACTCGAAGGTAGCCTTGGACTTCTCAAACACGGTTTCGTCCTTTTTGAAGAATAAGTTACCGACACTGTATTGCCCCAAAGCAGGCAAATCAACGTTTAAATGGAACTTGAACTCGCGGGAAAGGAATGTATGAGGAATCGATGACAATAATCCAGCACCATCACCATCCTTTGGGTTCAATTCACCGCCTCTGTGTGTCATGTTACACAAGAGACTACGAGCATCCGAGACTATTTTGTGGGAAACCTTTCCCTTCAAGTGGCAGGTGAAACCGACACCACAAGCATCTTTCTCCAACTCTGGATTGTACAACGCTTTGGCTACAGGCAAAGCGGAGGCCCACGACTTGTTCTCCGGTGTCTCCTCATAGTTGTATATATTTGTAGTGAATTCTTCGTGAGGGAGGTAGGAGGTCATGATAAACTGGAGGTTAGTACTATGACGAAGAATGCACCAGGAGGTAAGAAAAAGAAGTCGATCTCTGGCTTTTAAAACTGGTTCCGGAGAAGTGCAAAAATTCTTGGGCGATACCGGGCCGGCCAATCACATGGCTGCAGTTAATAATTTTTGTATCGCCGCATATGTAGATAGGCCTAATACACATGCAGTCACCATGCAGTGCGCCAAGATGCAGTGATTTCTCAACGTGGATGAACGGAGACTTCGAAAATTTTGCGAATTTTTCCCCAGATCCGCTGGAGTTAAGCGGTGGACATTGTGAGTCACCGTGCGGGCATCCTGTGCTAGCAAAGGAATGTGGTGAGACCTGAATGGTGCCACCTCACTCAATGTCAATGTTCAGCCGCGCACGCCA
Source organism: Suhomyces choctaworum (assembly GCA_030568475.1). Taxonomy (NCBI): domain Eukaryota; kingdom Fungi; phylum Ascomycota; class Pichiomycetes; order Serinales; family Debaryomycetaceae; genus Suhomyces; species Suhomyces choctaworum. The sequence continues at coordinate 146,470 of JAJMGE010000006.1, read as the reverse complement.
ACGTCGACCATAACAACTTTTGAAAAACAACCATTATGGGCCATACATACTAGTAACGAGATCACTAAATGAAAAAAAAAACTGCCGATCCCCAAGATTATAAAGTCATCAGTAGTTTGATTTGATTGAACGATACGGATATAAGGTCCCAGCCAATCAATGCGATTTATTACTAAACTGATAAGGAAAACTTCCCCACTATCGGCCCGGGTTCATGTCCAGGAAGCTGCCGCGACTGGCCGGCAAACCTCCGGTAGTCTCCGCACAGTATTTTAGTCACGTGCCAAAATATGTCACGTGTCGCTTTTGCTCTTAACTGCGACGCCTGCTGCTGTCTCATCGCATCGACATGCTCAAGCAGGTAGCGTTCCCACCTGAGGTGTTGGCGAGAATTTCGCCGGAGATATCGCTTCAAAGACACCTCTCAGTTGGGCTCAGACCTAATCTACGCAATTTTACCGAGTTCAAAGCCGTTGAGATCGCCGATGGCGACTCTTTCAAACAGTCCAATGCTAATGTGGTAGCATCTTCGGTGATCAAAAGCGGATCCACCACCGTCATGAACGTGATTACCCTCGGTATTGTTGATAATTCCATCCAGGTCGAGTCCTTGGGACCATACAGCACAGTTTATCCCGTGATTGAAACCCTCCGGGGCCGGTCGGGCGAACCCACGGACGAGGACATGATCCTTGCACAATCCTTACACGAGACTATATTACACAGCAAGATCATTCCGTCGAGCTCGCTTGTTATCAAAAACTTGGGAATTCAGGTGACAGAGAATGAAAAACTGAGCATCATATACCCCGATGTGAACCCAGACGACTACGAGCTTGTGCGTAATCCATCATCAGTATCCAGCACAGCTTCGAAGTCTTATTCCTTTGTTCTCCTTTCCAATATCAAGATTTTCTCCAAATCTGTGAGCACATCGTCGCTATTTGACTTGTGCCATCTTTCCATGATCAATGCGTTATCCTCCATCTCGTTGCCTCGAGTCTACATTGCCGAATCATCGAGTGTTCTGGCCGCTGCTTCGGTCACCAGATCCAGAAAATCTAACAAGAGAAGCTTGATTTCAACTCATTCCGACTCTAACCTCACTTTGGATACAAACCCAGAATTTTATCAGCCATTAAATCTTCTGGTGGCGGATGCAATGGATGTGGATTCAGCTGGCCAATTTGATCACTCTGGAATTTCCTCCAACTTTGGTGTTGCCACCATTCCAGCTACCGAAGAAAGCGAACCAAAGTCTGTCCTATTGGCTGACTTGGAAGGAGAAGCTGAAGAATCTTCTGTCATCTCTAGGGTATCTGTCATAGCCAAGAAAAACAATAGGTTGAAAAGGATCAGCTTGATCAACGGAGATGGGGGCCTCACCCTTGATGCTCTCAAGAAGTCCATAGAAATATCCAAGCTTCGTGCTAAGGAATTTAATTAGAAAGAATGGATGGCCATCTGCAACATTAAATCCATTAACGCTACCGCTCAGAGGAGGGTTTATAGTGCGTAGTTTTCATCGGCCTCGTAACAGTTAGTGTTCAACTTACTTATTTGCACCGCAGTAAACTACCCGTGACAGGAGCTTTCCATATTTTTCAAAAATTTTCGTAAAAATTTAAATGATTGTTAACCAATTTCAGCAATAATTTCAGTGCAAATCAATTGCAACTTCTCAGCACCAAATGACTAGCCGAAATCTTTCTCATATTATAACACCTGTGTACCACGTCGTGCATTGCCATTTTCTCACCTCCCTACGTCCAATTTCGACCACGGCACGTGAGGGTTGCGATCCCTCTGTGAATAACGCCTTACTCGATCTGTAGTGTACTAGACCGCACCCTCCACAATCTCACCGCTTCACAGTCATTCAGATCATCAGTGCAATTGCATCTTTCTCCTAGTGCCGAATAGCAGTTAAAATCTCCTTTGCACGTGGTTCATTATTGAGTGAGACTACTACTGCCCTGTTGCCGCCGAACGCGACGAAAACGCTGTCAAAGGATTGTGGAATAATTATCCCGTATTGATTTTTGAAAAGATGTCGAAGGAGGCGAGCGACGAGCCTGAGCAGATCTCTCCTCGATCCTCCAACTCCCTACAACACTCCGATAGTCATGATCAAACAGAGAAAGACACTTATCAGGAAGTTGCAGTTAAGCGACTCTTGATACAGGAACTCCTACAAAATGGAAACAACGGCAAGGAGGGAGACTTGTGGTATTTGATATCTGCGGACTATCTCGACAAATTCTTGAACTTACCAGTCACGTCATTCGAGGAACTTAAGGAGAAGTTAGGACCCTTTGACTGTTCTTCGATAGTGGATGTCCACGGCAATTTGTACCCAGAGAATGAGGAACCGGTTGGAACTTATAATATTTCCCCAGCAATATTCAAAAACCTTCAAGAATGGTTTGGAATAAAAGCCGGACCTGTAACTAGGTGCCTAGTAGTTAACGAAGAAACTGGAACAAAGGAAGTTGAGAGATTTCCTCCTGTATTTTTCGTTCATCAATTGGCCAAGAAGACAAGTACTGCACACTCATATGGAAACAGACATAACTCCTCACCGTATCAGCTTTCAATTTCCAGAACCCGTACTTTTCAAGACTTATTCGACTCTATTAGAGTGAACGTGTTAAAGATTTCGAAGGATTCCAAAGACTTTAGAGTGTGGTTCATTGATGCAAAGAACATTTCTGATTACCATTTGAACATCACCTTATCTAATTTTATTTTTGACATCCCAAATAAGCGATTGGTCCTTCCTGAAGTTTTATCCCACACTTTGAAGAGCCAAGGAATAGATGCATCCAATTTTCATTTGTTGGTGGAATCAGGTGAAGCAAAAAATAGTAAATTGCCTCGAACCTACCCGATCGATACATTTGTATCCCAAATTGATTTCGACCAGTATGACTTTGATGAATTATCAATGAAGGGTGGGAATCTAGGGCTAAATAATTTGGGAAATACTTGCTACATGAATTCTGCATTGCAATGTTTGGTACACGTCCCGGAAATCCATTATTACTTTTTCTACAACATGTACAGAAAGGAACTCAATTTCAACAATCCATTGGGAAATAAAGGGGACGTGGCCAACTCATTTGGCTCCCTCTTAAAGTCTATTTTTGATAGTCCACATAAGTCCACAAACCGAGAAAGAAATTCCTATTCCTCTTCATCAATAGCTCCACGTGAATTCAAATCAACCATCGGACGTTATTCATCTATGTTCTCGGGCTATTTGCAACAGGATTCACAGGAGTTTCTAAGCTGGCTATTAGATGCTCTTCATGAGGACTTGAACCGGATACAGAACAAGCCCTACAGCGAGAAGCCAGAATTAAAAGACGATGAAGTGAATGACTCCGACGCTATTATAAAATTGGCAGATACTTGCTGGAAGCAACATAAACTCAGAAATGACTCTGTTATCATAGATCTATTCACGGGAATGTATCAATCTACTCTAGTTTGCCCAGTTTGCTTGAAGACGAGTATTACATTTGATCCATTTAACGACTTGACCTTACCATTACCAGTGAGTAAGATGTGGTACCATACATTTACAATTATTGACTTATCTCAGAAGGAAGAAACCCAAATTGAAAACGAATTCTTTAAGGATAAAAGAATAGTTAATTTAGAGGTGGAACTTAACAAGAGGGCAAATTTTGATGATTTATTAAGGTATTTGGCAAAATTCTTAGGAGTGTCCTCAAAGGACTTCTTTTTATATGAGGTACATCAAAACACATTCTACACGGACTTCCAGATGGATTACAATCGAAATAAGTTTATTCCTATAGGCGATATTATCAAAGATGCGGACGACGTTTTGGTTTATTACATACCTCATGACACTTCAAAAGATGTGATAGTTCCAGTTTTGAATTCTTATGATGATCCGGATAAATCATACAAGATTACAGAGCTATTTGGTATTCCTCTTTTCCTAAAATTTCATGAGGATGAGGAGATTTCCAGCTTCGGAACTATTAGAAGGAAATTAGAGGAAGTTGTCAAGCTCTTAACCAAGGCAGATCTAGCTGGAGAATATGAGAAAGTGAGATCTGAGACACCTGGATACTTTTACAAGGAGCGCTACTCGCTCAAAGATTTTCCAATTCTCGAAGAAGTGGCGAGGCGTAACAGACAACTTGACAACCAGCGGGATGCTCCCACCACCGTCAACGGAAATATGGCCAGCGATGGCGAGCCTTCAGAAGAGACGACGAAGGAGAATAGGGATGCTGATGAAGAAAAAGTGGAGATAGAGGAGGAGGAGGAGGAGGAGGAGGAGGACGAAGCATACGCTTCAGATATTTCAATGGCGAACCCATTCACTGCAGCAGGTCTCGGTTTTACAATAAAGCACTTGACTTTGGGCCATAGCAGCAAATTTGGAGGATATAGGGGAAGATTTAGCTTTGGTAAGGGCAATAAATCGGACAGAATAATCAATGTTCCACTATACAAGCCAAATTTAAACGATTTCAAACCGATGATTGATGAACTTCCAGAACTCAAGAAGAAATTTTATAATTATCTGGATTATGAGAAAAATTTGGACCAAGAGATGGAAGATTTGGCCGATGAGGTAGACAAGAATTTGGTAGAACTGTCAGAAAGCGGAGAGGCAGATGATGATGCTTCAAATGACAGCAACAAGACGAATGAAACCGACGGATTTGTTATTGTTGATCGTTCAAACCGTTCTGGTGGGTTGGCTGACTCGAATGCTGGTCCTGTAGACTCACAGGGTAGCCTGTCAGAAGAAGACACCGAAAGCGAACCTCATTTAGGTAATTTGTTGTACGAAGATGAGTCCAATCCTGTTTTATCGCTCCCACCTCCAGCACCATCTTCGTACTCAGATTCAATTAAACCATCGAATGCTAACTCTCCCATTGGTTCATCACCAGGAGAGGGGAACCAGTCCAACCCCATTGATAACCATCCCAAACTAGTAACTAAGGATACTATTTTGTTGTGCAACTGGGACTACAAAGTTTTCCAGCAATTTTTTGAGCAGGAGAGCTTACAGAACTGGCTTGCACCTCCAGTGATCCCCAATCCAGAATTGGAGCAAAATAGGGCCCGGTTTGAACAGCAACGGAACTCAAAGGTGAGCCTTAATGATTGTTTGCAGGCTTTCAGCAGTCCAGAAGTCTTAGGTGAACATGATTTATGGTACTGTCCCAGATGCAAGGAACACAGACAAGCTACCAAAACCATACAGATATGGTCTACAGGGGACATTTTGACTATCCATTTGAAAAGATTCCATAGTGCAAGAGCTTTCAGCGATAAAATCGACATAGTGGTGGACTTTCCGATCGAAGGCTTGGACATGAGTGCATATGTCGCGAATCCCCAACCTAAGAAGGAAATATACGATTTAATCGCAGTGGACAATCACTACGGAGGCTTAGGAGGAGGTCATTACACTGCGTCTGCTAAAAATTTCAAGGATAACAAATGGTACTATTTCAATGACAGTCGAGTCACTCCCATGGAGAACCCAGAAGAGGTGATCACTGGAGCCGCATACTTGTTATTCTACAGAAAGAGAGCGACGACCGGCGAGGAATTCTTGGGTGGCTCTAATTTGAACAGCATTGTAAACGCGGGAAGAGAGTTGTACAAGAAGACTTTAGCCAACAGAAAGAGCGCTCTTGAGTTGGTGAAATCACAAATTGAATCATTCGAAAGCGAGGAACAAGTGTCTAGTGACGAGGATGTGGAAAAAGGGGGGCAAGAAGATAGTTCACAAGAATCGCAGGAAGACTTGTTTACAGATGAGAAATCAGACTGCAAGAAATCAAGACCTTTCGAAAATGTGGATGAAGGAGAGAGCTTAAAAGCACAATTTCAATTTGACAAAGGTGATGAAATTGATTACGCGGAAGATTTGGACAATATCCGCAAGCAACGTTTGATCTCAAAAGAGAACAATAACAGCAAATTGATCCAGATCAAGGGCAACGGTAAGCAGGAAGTTTCATCTTCGCCGGCTCCACCAGAAGTTTTACTGGGCCCCGATGAACTCAATGAAGGTAAATAAATAATAAAAGCGACCGTTCCAGCAGCCATGTAAACACATATGGTGTTAGTGCGCACCAGCCTTAATCACCTGATGCAGGAACGCTTAAGTGTGCACTTTCCTATATTAGGTTCCAGACGTTTCAATTAACATCATATAGTTCCAGTTCAGACTTTCAGGTTCGCTTTCAGTTTCCTGTTGTATTAAAATGAGTGGAACGAACGATGATAGTGATACTCCAACCTTGGGGAGCTCTCTGGCTTCAGAGATTTCGGACTCTCTCAGATTGAGGCTGTCTTCCGATAACAAGGAGGGAGCCCATGGCAATTCCAACTACACTGATAAACTGTTGGTTGCCATTCTACGTGATGAGATACTTCCCAACTACAAGATGAATGACGCGCTTCTACTCAATTGGCAAATTGACATACCAGATGATCTCAATAATTTATCCTCTATCATCGAGGAGGATATCATCTTATCAGTGCGAGAGCCGTCAATAGACTACCACCAAGTCGAATGGTTTATTGGAAAGATATTGGCCATGGAAGATGAACAGTACCATAACTTTAAGATCATTATTATCGAATTGCTCATACATATTATATCACTTCTGTATAACGTGAGAATCCGACTATTTGAGGAACACTTACATGAGTACTTGATAAACAAGCTCTTGACTATGATAACAGTGGAAACTCCAGATATCTCATCTATCTTCAAGATTTCGATTCTAAACCAGATTTTCAGGTTGATTGTCATGTTTTTCGAATTGGGATGTGATATATCTCATTTTAGAAAACTAGTGACTTTCTTGTTTAGTCAACCAGAGAAATCATTGTCGACGGCTAAGCACAGAAGGACTACAGCACCTCCTGCGGCCAAGTTAATTGTTCTTGAACTTTTTAATCGGGGCTTCTCGAAGTATTCCTCCCACTTTAAGTTCGCAGTATTCAACAAATCTACCTGTTTCCCATTCATAAATGAGAGTACAAAAAGAAAGTTCACCCTTCACTCGTGGTTCAAAATCAATAGCATAGTGACTCATAATGATGACCCAATTACTTTGTTTACCCTAACGAATTCCAACACTTCAGTACACGATGAGACCACCCTCAAAGTTCAAATCATTAACTATAATAAAATTTCCATTGAAGTCAAGAATATTCTGAATAATTCGAGAACCCAATTTACCTTCAACCAAATCATCAATTTTACTTCAGCAAGAGAGGAAGTCCAGGTAAATCAGGGCTACATCCATTTGGTGATCACATACGATAGTTCTTCGAACTTGAGTCTCTACGTCGACGGCGACTATAGCGAATCCATTCCATGTCCAGAAATTCAAAAAATGTTTTCCTCTTGGAATAAGCTATATATAGGGAACAAATCGAACGATGTGGGTCAACTGAGGGGTTTAAATGATGAGATACTTATCAAAAACTTAACGATTTTCAATACCAACTTGTCGCACGAGTGGATCAGCTTATTGTATAATTTGGGATTGGGGTATGAATGGGACTTTAAAGAATTAAGCTACGAAAATTTGATTAACTTGTTACACCACTTGAGTCCTAGAGGGCTCTTCAATGTCGCCTCTAAATTTAGTGATCTTAAAAGGCGAAACAAGGATCCCAATAGATTGAAGCACTTTTCAAGAAAAGAAAGATTCAATGAAAATCCTAGAAAGTTATATTTGAATTCGGGTACTCGTTCCAACTCAAGGAAAGACTTGAACCAATCTGATTTACTTGATAAGAACAAAATCGTCGAGTCTTTGTCAAAGTTGAAAAAAGAGCATGTTCTCTTTGATTCCAATGATTTTTTCAAAGAGGTAAGTGATAGACCTAGAGCTAAAAGAGCCTCAAGTCCTGATCGGAGCCTTCCATCGGTCATTTTCCATAGCTCGAGCTCGATTTACGGTTCATTTTATGCAGCAGGAGGGACACCCCTTATTCTTAAGCTTATAGAGTCGGCACTTGACGTGAATGACTCAAAAATTCGAGATTCTATAATTCTCAGGTCTTTTTCACTACTCTTTACGCTACTTGACAATGACTGGCGCCTAAGCAAAGAATTCGAAAACATTAATGGATATGGCTTATTGTCCATTCTTTTGACCAATTACAAACAAACCACTCATTCATCTTTGAGTCTCTCGTTGATAGATGAGTTTGCACAAAATATGGGTTCAAGCTCGACAGGTTCTAATATCCTTCTAGACATGATCTTGAAGTTTAGTGGCTATGATTTTTTGAACCCATATGAGTCTATCATTATAAACGTATACCCATATCGTTTCTTGTTGCTTAATTTTGAGTTGTTATATGATTCACTGTCGTTTAAAGAATTGTTATTCCATTTTCAGGTATTGATTCAAGGTTCACGGTATCTGGAATTAAACATCAATGAACTTTCAAAAATGAGATTGCTAAGGAAGCTAATCCAGTTTTTGAAATCTCCATCACTAGCATGGAGGGCACCGAGCAAATCCGTTGTCGATCAGTTTGGATCGACGCTTATGTGCATCATTAAAGCCGATAGCTCTGTCGAGACAATCAAGGCAATATCACTATATGTGGTCTTCGCTCTTTACAGTAATGATTCCTCCACTGTGCTAGGACTTAAAGTGTTGAACTGTTTAACTGAATCTTTATGTGATTACAATTCATCAATAAAAACTTTGAAGAAATTTTCAAGAGCCATAACAATACATTGGATCTTGTTACTATTAAGTTTTGAATCTAAAGAAGCGGTGATATGTGGAATTAAACTATTGAGCAAGTTGCTTAGGCTTTTGGGACCTCATATCATTAAGCGCTTCTTCCAGGTTAATCATGGTTTGGACATTTTGACTCATTATTTAAGAGACTGGTGGAAAGATGATGCTATTTTGAATTTGTTGTTCTTGACAAGCTTTGGTGTCGAGAGGTTTGATGATATAAATCTTGATAATTTCGACCTCCTATCAATTCAAAAGGAACTAAATCTAGGCCAATTGATTCTTCCAGAATTTTTGATTTTGATGAATAATGTTGTCTTGAACTCCATGTATACTCTTAGTTCTTCCAGTGGAAGGTTGCTATCTAGCAATCCTTCATCTCCCAAAAAATCCACCCAAGAGGAACATTTGACACTATCCATGAACACCGTCCATTTATTAAATAAATACATCGACAGCATAAGAAACGGTTACAGCCAAAACAAGTCCCTTCATGAGTTCTATTTTTCTGGAGGTTTTCTTGATGGTATATTTGAGCTTATGGGCCATTTAAAGCTCTCGACGACCTGGGGTCTTCAATTGACAAGGAACTTTATGGACACGACTCTGAAGCTTACAAATGTCTTGTCTGAAATATTCATAGAGAATTTTACGAAAGAGTCATTTATATCTCAGTTGGAAGGTTTGAATGCATCATCAAAGCTTTTGATTTTGGACTCCATTTTCCCCAAGATATTTGAACATATTAATCTGTTCATCAATGTATCGAACTTCATCTTTAATGAGAAAAAGTTCATCGATGCCTCAGTATCAGTATGTGTCTATTACTTACAAGAGTTTGTCAAGAAAAACTTTTATTTGACTCATGAACATTTGGATATCTTCATTACTTGTGTCTGTTCATTGATAGAGGTGTCAGGAAATCACTCAGGTATCAAAAAAATCAAGAAAGATCTTGGTGATTTGATCATTCTAAAGTTTGCCAAGGTGGATGAAGACGCGAAAAAATGGAATCTCATGAATGATATAAGACAAGAGGTGATCGCAGAAGATACATCTATTCCGAAGCCTTTAGGTGTTTCAGGAACCCCAGGTACGCGAACGCCAGAGAATGAAATTATTGAAGAACAGATGACCAGTTTCAATTCGTCTTTAAGGTTACTACTTTACAGACAAGTCACTATTTTGAACAAGGATATTCTTGACAACAAGAAACTAAGCCAATTGATTATGTTGATTTTAGGCTCATTCTTGAAAGAATCCTCTCAAAGGCAAAAGAAAGATATTGAGTATACTTTCAATTTTTTAAGAAGCTGTTATCTCATGAAGCAAGATGAATTCAACAATATTATGAGCTTGCTAGACATTGGCGACAATAGAGGCATTCTTTTGGAATTTTTCCAATTATTAGTTAGCCGCAATGACGAGGAGTCACATCAAAGGTTGGCTAAAACCACGAGTTTACCAAAAGAGATTATAAGAAATTATAATCAGATTGTTGCAAAATACCAGGAATCCACCTATTTATATGTTTCAGAAATGATTTCAGTTACACTTCACAACGGTGGTATATTGGGACAGTTGAATAGCATTTATCTCAAGAGCTTTGAAAAAGATTGTGATCAGCTTAAGTCTTCTATTATACAGGGTGAACTAATAAGATTCAATAGGGCAATTCAAGATGTTCAAGAGAATGCGCAGTTTTTCATATCCAGCTATAATTTGTTGAAGCATGACGTGTCCAGGCTCTTGAGTGGTTCGTATAAGCAGAAGAACTACATGTTGGACTACATTGAAAACGATGATAGAATGAGGAAGAGGTTAATCTTTGAAGATCAAATTCCGGATTCCGAGAAACTTTCGTACAACATCAATATACCCATTAAGGAGTTACCGGATCTAGATGAAAATTTTGCTAGAGAAACTCAATATGAGGATGTCTTCCACTCATCTGCTATAGACACTCTTTCACTTTCTGAAGGGGATGCGTTAGATTTGGATGAAATATCGGTTGAGAATGAAGATTTCGAAATAGTTGGTGATAGCCCTACCAGCAGCTTCGAGGACAAGAATAGAAAAGTTATAAGAAGTCTTTACATGGGAGATAAAATCTCTGCAATATGGAACATTAGTCAAATTAACGGCTTGGTGCCTGTCGAGAGCTTGATGATCTTGGGCTACAGCCATCTCTATCTCATCGAAAATTATTTTCATTGCAGTGATGGCAATGTGATCGATGTTCAAGATGTACCAGTGGATTTGAGAGACCCCATCCTGCACCTGATTAACTCACAGTCTTCCAAAATTCTTAATAATGATTCCAAGCTTCACAGGAACAAAAGCTGGAGCTTAGATAAATTAAGTTCCATTTCAAAGCGTCAATTTTTGCTCAGAGATAGTGCTATTGAAATGTTCTTTAGCGATGGGGCTAACATTCTCATAACTTGTTCCAATGCAAAGGAAAGAGATATTGTATTTGGGAAGTTGCACCAGTTTGTGTCAGGAAAGGGTATTGATTACGATTTGTCACAAATTTTACAACTGTCTTCAATGTCAGTTTTGGGCAACACTCATTTCTCGTTGACCAAATTGGCTTCAGCTTTTTCATCCTCATCTTTGTCAACATCCTCTCTGCTGTCATCACTTCTGATTGCTACTAAGAAATGGAGGAATGGAGAGATGTCTAACTTTTACTATTTGATGATTATCAATACTATCGCGGGCAGGACTTTCAATGACCTTACTCAATATCCCGTCTTTCCTTGGGTGATTGCAGACTATACGAGTGAAACATTAGACTTAACAAGTCCGAAGACATTTAGAGACTTGTCTAAGCCGATGGGTGCACAAAGCACTCATAGAGCAAATCAATTCAAGGAGAGATTTGATGCTTTAAACAGCTTCAAAGATGAAAATGCCCCAGCATTTCACTATGGTACCCATTATTCTTCAGCAATGATAGTCACGTCTTTTCTTATTAGGTTGAAGCCTTTTGTTCAATCATATTTGTTACTTCAAGGTGGAAAATTTGATCATGCCGATAGATTATTCAACTCAATTGCAAAAGCATGGAGTTCTGCCTCAAAAGAGAATACAACTGATGTGAGAGAGTTGACTCCTGAGTTTTTCTATTTGCCTGAATTCTTGGTCAACACAAATAACTTTGAATTCGGGGTGACTCAAAATGGGGACGCTCCTAATAACGTTCAGTTACCACCGTGGGCACATAATGACCCCAAGATATTTATCGCCAAGAACCGAGAAGCATTGGAGAGTTCTTATGTCTCAGCCAATTTACATCTTTGGATTGACCTAATATTTGGATTTAAACAAAATGGGTTGGAAGCTGAAAAAGCATTGAACGTGTTCCATCACCTTTCCTATAATGGTGCCATTGATCTAGATAACGTCAACGACGATCTAGAGAGAAGGGCAATGATTGGAATGATTAACAATTTTGGTCAGACACCTCAACAGCTCTTCCAAAGCGCTCATCCAATCAAGGAGGTACTAAACCTTCCCAATTACTATCTAAGCAATATCAGCGAGCAGGGTGTAAATCCTAAGATTGTTTTTGAATCAAAGCTTAAACTAGCTATCAAAAAGCTCGAGATCAGCACGAAAAGTGTGAAAAAGTGGATTGGAAGGCCATCATGTATAAGTTCGGAGGATAATCTTTTGATAAGAAAGGCAGACAAGTTCAATTATGATAGTGGCTCACTAATAATCAACCTGACTACATTTTTGAATCTTCACCTGTCAAATATTACTGTTATTGCCCAACTTGGCCATAAGACATTTTTGACTGGGTCTGAAGATGGAATAATTAATGTATGGAAGTGTCATGCCAAGTCCCAGATAACCCTCCAATTTGTCAGTGTATTAAGAGGACATTTCGCACCAGTGTGTGGTTTTAAATCCAGCAAAAGTTTCAAGATAGGGGTTAGTACCGATGTGGACAACTTCGTTATAGTTTGGGACTTGATCCGATTCAAGTTCATTAGAAAATTGCCTCCTCCTCGTGGAATTGTCAAGTCTACCCTAGCTAGCATCTCAAACGATTCAGGAAATATTGGAATTATTTACAAGTTCGAGGATTATTGCCAGCTCCGAGTCTTCACAGTGAACGGAGAAAACATTATTGACTCCAAACTTGACCAGAACATCACCAGCTTTTGCTTTGGTAGCATCAATGACCCAATGGTCGATACAGGCAATGAACTGACAGTGAATAAACATGTGTATTGGTCAAACGAAGTGATCGCTATCGCTCTGGGGGTAAAGATACACGTCTTCGAACTTTCACCTCTAGTGGAAGATGGATGGAAACTAGTCAGCATCGACTCTGTCGATTATAGACACCACATCGAGGGCGACATAACCACGATAGAGCTATTCAAGGATTCGGAGGTAGATTTTGAAGATAAATTAATCAGAGGTTTGCTAAAAATGGTTATCGGCGATTCCAAGGGAAAGGTATACTCAACTTGAAACTTACTACACTAGTCAAAGCGTGAGTTCTATTTATTATTATGATGAAATGAATGCGTATATAGAAAATGGTCGTATCATGAGCCGTGTAGACGAGGAAACTTTAGCGTCTTCGTTTGGCACTTGTTTCTGCCACTTTGTTGCCTGTTGCTTTGGAGCCACTTTCCTTGACGTCGGCGGGTTCATCAGTTTTCTTTTTGCGACCGGCAATCTCGTCTTGGGCGTCCTTTAGCTCGGCCGCCAAGTCAGGGAAGTAACGCTGAAGAATCCACGGAGTGACGATAACACCGATACTGATGATGAATAGAGTGGTGTAGAGTGGACTCTTAAAAATGTATCCGAATGGACTTTCCAAGACCAAATCAAAAACTGATCCCAGGGTCTTTTCGTAGAAAGTACGGGCTTCTGTGAATTGAAGTTCTAAGGGGTTCTCGTGAGAAATTTGAACAGCACTTGTAGAATTGGTCTCCGGAGCATACAATGGATCTTCGGTTGCCTCAATTTTATCCTCGCCTACCTGGATCTTGAATCTGTCGTTTTCCAACAAGAAGTCATAGGAATTAACAATAAGTTCGTATTGGCCATTGTCCAAGTTTTGATAAGAAAATTGGTAATTTTCATCGACTAATGCCTTCTGTGCCTTCAAAGTGGCACTGTCAGACCCGAGACGAATTAATTGAACCTGCACTCGTCCAGGATAGTTCTCGTCATCCAGTTCTGGAATCTGCTTCTCCCGGAGAAGACCTTCCACGTCATTAGGAGCATTAATAATCTTGCCGCTGAATCCGCTCGCAAGCACAGAAACACATGCCTGTAGAACAGCTGCACCAACTATGACAATCCTCATCCCTTTTGTTAGAACTTTAAGTCAGCTATACCCAAGATATATTGGTGTCACAAGATTACCCGGCCAATGAGAAGTCGTGTCAATACCGATGAATTGAGTATAAGTATTCGGCAATGGCGCCAACATAATTTTCTCCGTATTGTACCACGAGTGTGTATTATTGTAGGGCAACAGTCTGAGATTCATCTCAACTCCCAGGGCTGCTGCTCTCTACAACACACCCCAGAGTATACTAGTCATACTTCGGTGTGGGTAGTCACGGAATATACGGGTTTGGTGACAAGAGACTTTCTAGTGGTGGAAGCAGGTTTCTGTATTGTCTTGAAACGCAGTGCTAAAACTCTTTCATTACGGTTACGTTTTCGATGGTCACTGAACATTCTAGCGTCCAAACATTACAAGAGATCATTGCTTGATGTCTATTAAGATTCTTCCTATCCTCTAGCTAAAGAGCTGGATCCCCATTTGTCATAACAATACAAACCTGTAGCTATTAAAGCCAATCCGACCACCTGTTGGTTTGTGATCTTCCCAAACCACTTGTGAGCATTCTCCTTAGATGGAACTGTCCCAATCGCCAACACAATGCTGACGGCGATAAGGACAATTCTCTTCATCATGGATGCAATGGAGTAGGACAAGGCTGGTAACAGCCCTAAGAGATGAAAAGCAAGGATAGTCTGAACGAAATGCGATAGTGAGTCCAAAAGTATAAGGACGAGAATCTCAATTAGTTCACTAGTTGTGAGTATTTCATCCATGCTGAGAATCCTAGGTAATTCGTTAGTCAAGAACCCACCCAAGGAAAATACAAAGCCAACCAGTGAACAATAGAGAATAATGGTCATTTTGTCAGGCTTTGCCACATTCTCTAAATCGAACTTTTCAATGAAATATGCAAATGGATTATATATATTTGTCGTATTGCTCAGCACCTGTTCACCATATGAATCGTGGGTAGACCCTGACTTTTCATTGAGGGTAATGTCCGAGGAAGAGTATGGTAATTTTATCGAATTGTTTCTCTTTTTGACATATTTCTCGAGTTTATGGGTCTTTTTGGAATGCAGGTAATGATCTTCGAGTGCTAACGTTGCTTGGTCAGATTGAGGAGTAGCATCCCAGGTTATCAATTCCTTGCCGTAAATATTCTGGCTTGCGAATACCAAGGTACTGATAGCACAGTAGATGAAACCCTTAAGACGGCCGAAATCTAATTCGTTGTTCTCGTTCATGAACACATTGAACGTGCCTTGTGTCGAATCGGACATTATTATGAGAATCACTCCCCCCACCAAAGGCACTAAACAAAGGTAAGTGATGATCAGAAACTGTACATTATACACAATTCTGTAGCCGCTAACAATCATAAGTGGAGATAAGGCTTTCACGCTTGACACAGTAGCTAAAGGGATTAGCGAAGTAGCACTCAAGGAGAAGAACTTCCCACAAAACTGAAACAACCCCAAGGGTAGAACCTTGATAAGGGTTGGCAACTTAAACACAGGCTGCGTTGCATCAGTCGGAACGCTCCCCTTTGGAAAATGGAGCGCTAGCTGTGGAAATGCTCTCACAATCGAAATGAATAATAAAGCGAAGCCAGCTCCGATCAAGAATTGACACTGTCCTAGAAACAACGGGTAGGTAAACTTTACAAGAATGACTTTTGTGAGCTGCGATGTGATTGAGGATACCAGGTACCAGGCTAAGCAGGAGACAATGACATTGAGCGATATGGGTGGCGCTAGCTCCTGAACCCTCATGTGGCCTGTTGAACTTTCCGTAATTAGCTTAAAGCTTATACTTAGATGTATATTTTTGGCATTAGATCGCATTACGTAAGCTTACATACAAGTAGACTAAGTATTTTCAGTTAACAGTAGAAAGCTACCACAAAGCTGCAATTCCTTGCGACATCGGGCATACTACTGCCTGATGTTCCACTTCGTGAACAAAGTGTTGATGTGACTTATCTCCTCCGGTTGAAACCGTACGAGTCTTTGGGAGCGCCAACGAGAATGTACCAATTTGCTTATTTTGGAACCCTTGTCTTTTGCAGCCTTTCCGATATATGTGCAGTAACCCGAGGTAACAGAATCTGCAATAACATCACGAAATGGATGGTTCGACGGAATGATTGCACCTTCAAGACTCATGATTTGTCCTTGCTCCGTGGCACCATTAATCCAAAGGAGCTTGGGCTCTTCTCCGCGCTCGTCACTGAAATAGAATTGGCTCATTCCACAAACCGATTGTGATTGTTCGTGGGAGATGATTTTCCCAGCAATGGCAGGATAGTGGCTATTAAACATATGCTTTGTCTGTGACTGTTGAACGGCCCCACTGAGTAATTGTCCTAACCACAACAACTCCTTTGCTTTATGGTTCTGTGGCTCTTCCCATAATTCGAGCGCGGCTCCCATAAGAAGACCCACCATGTGGTTAGCTTTGTTCATGACAAACAACCCTTCAGATACCACATTCTTAACGTTGCCGCCGTATATTTTGCCATTGTATCTGCTGGAGTCGAAATCACTATCGTGGTTGCCGTTCACAGGGCTGTAGAGTGGCAACAAGCGGAGTACCACTTGTTCCACGAACAGGGGAAGAAGTCTATCGTAGCTATCCTTGTACGACACGCTGCTGTAAGTGGGTTCCATTTTGTGGTCTTTGAAGAACAAAAGACCGGTTTCTTTGTATTTGTGGCTCTCGAAAAGGTCCACCGGGTTTATCATTGGAATCGTCAGAGGATCCACGAAGATCATCTCCTTGAACGAGTTGAAAATGGCTGCAATCCACCTGATTGGAACCTCTTGCTTTTTGATGTGAGAAGCATTGACAAACCACACATCTTGTTCAAGTTCGTCGGACTGATGTGCTCTGGCAACCTTGAAAACACTTTCCATGTCCACTACGTTCTCATGCACTATTTGAATCGGAAGTTCGTTCTTTAGCATTCTCAAGACCCTGATCAAGCCAATGATCTGGTTCAACTGGCTTTCGCTATCACAGCCCACCACGATACCTCTTCCCTTGGTGTGGCTGCGAAAGGACAGCCAAAGCGAATGGCCAGCATCAACTTGTGGGCTCAAGATGGTACCGTCCCATCTTGTGAACACGGGTAGCTGGTTGTGGAAGAAGGGAATGACCTTGGACGTCAAGTTGGCGATGGGTGTGGCCCACGGATTCTCGATGTAGCACTTGTTAAATATTCGCAACGTGGTACACGCGCTGACAGTATCATGGTTGCCAATATCGAGTGATGGGTCTATTATCTCGAGGTTTTGGAAGTAGTTGGAGCAGACTTGTTCTGCGGAAGCGGTGGTGGTGGTCTGGGAGTACGTCGTCTGTAATGCTTGGATGGCTGACGTTGGTTCACGGTGGTAGTATCTATAGGTGGAGAAGCACAGTAGAAGGAAGAGCGTGAGGATTATGCCCGAGCACCTTCTAACACGCTGGAGGCGGGGGTTGTGTGTGTCTATCGCTAGTTTTTCCATGGCGGCATAATCAGGGTGGACAAAGACTTGAGAGGGAATCCCGAAGATAAATACCTCAACCCGCCTGCGATGGCCAACAATTGCCTGGCTCGTGTTGGAAGTGCCCCGCCCTGCTACCGGAAGGCCTCACTGACTAATAATAGTATGACACGCCGTTCCCGGCTGAGAATTTTTGGCGGACCACGTTTTCTGTCTATAAACGAGCAGACGCACGGCTAATCACCCCGTAACGAGCGTTGTACCGACCATTTACGATAGGCTCACCTTTGCAGGGTCTACCATCAAAACTACAGGGCGTGGAAACTGTCTTTTAGAAATTTTGGCTCTGTTCTACGCGAATGTATTTTTCGAATGCAGTCAGACGTTCCTGGGTCGACCACACTTGTGGTTGCACCCTGGCTTAGTCTAATAATATCTTGATACCCCATAAATAGAATTGCACTAGTTGATCCGCACTAGCACCACCGAGCACGCAAAAAAAAAAAATTCGCTCGGATCGACGTTTAATTTTGGTACGCGCTTACATAAGCAAAATTGTTACGCTTCTTATGGGGATGCTGGCACCACCCTTGATTGTGCTTCCTGCCGTGGGATCCGAATGTTCTTTGAGATGGATATACCGAAAGGAGTACTTTATTGCCCAGCTTGTACAGAACTTGGCAATTCACAGAGAAAACCCGACGTTCGTTGTTTATAGCCCTACCTCTTAGTCTCACCCCCTCTCTCCGAAAAATCAATCCCTCTTCCCCCACCGCTTCTCGTCTCATTCGTATTGCCGTACCTGAGAAATGAGACGCTCAAGATATTCGGGAGATTTTTTAACTCGGGCAAACATAGGGTCCACAAATTTGTCGAACCACAGTTTTGCTATGGCGTCGTCCTCAAGTACCAAAGATCCAATATACTGATTAAATATTTGGTTGTGGTAGCGTAGGCGATAAAATTCATTTTTAGAATATCTTTTAATCAAATTAGCGCTCAACTCTTGAATTCTCCTATCGATTTCTGGATCTGGGCTCCGGAAAGGATTTGTCAATGCAGAAACACGCAGCACGACCATCTTGAACGTCTTATCCAAGAGTAAAGCCCGGAGTTCATGGAGGTTTTCCACTGATATTTCCGGATCTGTGGATACTGCCGCAAACCTCCTATTGACCATATACTCATAGTACTCTGAACCAAGGGTCCCACACATGGTAATCAAGTCAGGAAGGCGGTTTTCGTTCTTCAAATTGCTATTGATAGAATTCAAAAAAGTCCTGGAGTGAAAATAATTGATCAACAAGAGCTTGTGCATGTTGCTTGGGCTTATTTGCGGCAAACAGAGCTGAAGCCCTTGAAGAGCTTCAATAGGTACTACTGAACCATCCGAGTAGTTCACATCAACTCTCACCTCACCAATAGAGTTTGGATCAAAACGAATATGATACTTCTTGAGCGATAGTTTGTTCAATAAATCAGTGATGCTCTTTTCCGTCGATACCCCTATTACTTCTCTCTGACCAATCATTTTGAATAAGTTATTTCCAGGATATAGAGAATGTATCAAGTCTAAAATCTCTCGGTTGCTTTGAAGAAAGGCACCTAATGATACCTTCAAATTATACTTCATCAAAACATATTTAAAATATGACTTCCCAGTACTAATAACAAAATCTTCATTGCAAGTGCCAATGTCTGTTATACCTTTGAAAGGTTCCATCAATTTGTCTTTCGATTCAACAAGGCTGGCCACTATATTCTTCTTGCTCAGTTCGTTAAGATATGTTTTGCGCATATTCAACACCTTGTTAACATGAGCAAAGAAATCCTCCACTTCCTCGTATGTGTGGTTATCGAGAATGGTCACTAATCTTTCGAAGTTATTCGAAACCCATTCCTCCTGTTTTTGCTTATTTTTGATGCCAAAATTTTGGTCAAATTGACAAGAATATAAACTCGTAAGATTTCTGTACTTGATGAGTCTTTTGTGAAGAGAGAAAGATAATTCCTGGGCTTTGAAATATCCCGATGATTCAACTTGAGATTTTTTGTAATCAGATGAAAGAAGTAACTTTTTCAACAGATCAATATAGTATCTATCTGAATATTTGCTAACACTCAAAGATAACAAAAACTCATAGCGGGCTGATCCGTATTTGTAGATTCTCTCAAGGAGCTTTTTCACTTCAGGACTGGTGTACCAGGTATTGCCACTAATTTGGGTATTTCTGACAATGCTCGTATTAATTGTCAAAAACCTGGTTGATATACTCTCTCTTGAGGTTAACCTGGGTAATGGTATTTCGAACTTGTTGATTATAATTTTAATTTTGTCGATTAAATTTTGAGAAGGCCCTTCAGGAAAGTTGTTGAAAAAGGATTCAATGAACGATTCAAACGCAATAAAATCTTCAGATCTCAAGTTAGTTAAAAGTGCTTTACTCTTATGTTTTGGAGATCCCTGAAATGTTTTATGAGAAAGAATGGCTTTCATGTATTCTTTTAATGTACATTCATCCAAGTTAGAAAAGGTCCTTGCTCTTAATAAAACATTAAAAAACGCATCACTACCCAATTCTGTAACCCCTGACGCCTTTTCAGAAATTTGAATGTCGGGAGGGCCCGGAGGAAAATGCAGTTCGTCTTTCATGGAAAGTTCTGGTTCCGAAAATAAGCGTTTGAGCCAATTTAAAGGAAAGGAAGTTGTTAATAAAAGGTAACCAAAATACTGATAGACAATTTTCTCGCAGCATTGTTGGTCCTTATACAACTTTTTTAAAAGCAACAGAGCACCTTTAGGTAGAACCCATCTATGTAGCAAAGAATGGTGGACGATACGACCAGTGAGTTGTTGGAAGTCTTCTTTTGCAATATTATGCAAGGACAAATGGAACAAAACGGTGGCCTTCCCATATGCTCGAAGCTTGTTTAATAAGTTTTGTAATTGTTCCAGCTCGGTTCTAGAGGGAGCCGTACCAAGAACTTTGCATAGTTTTGGCAAATGATCCACATCAACCAAAAAAAGGGGATTGAATTCGTCTGTAATATATGGCTGTGGCAACTCATAAATGTCATCTCGGAAACCAGCCAACAAATCCTGGTCTAAGTGGTGACCATATGGAGCCAATTCGTTGAATTTCCTAAGAAAGGAGTTGTGTGATAACGTAGCTGTGCAAAACCGGTCAAAGTGGCTATTGACATCCGGTGATCTTTCGAGGATAGAGTGTCCTAGTTCATGATAATCCCCACGAGTCAAGCTGGACGATGGTTCCTGGTTGTGTATATGCTGTCTAGCATCAAGGTACTGCTTGAATGATCTTCCGAGGCGAACCCACAGAGTTTCATCAATATTTAGCGAGGTTTTTTCATCATAGGATATGAGATCAACTGGAGTTTGTGGTCTAACCGAGGGACCAGTCATAAATGACGGAGGAGACTGCACATTTGGAATGGTAGGTTCAGGGAAGGCCAGATCCACTAGCGACTTCCAAGATTTCGAGTGAACATGTCGTATTCCCCGAAGTATCCAATGCCTTGATAGCATCATGGAGCGGAAATACAGTACGGGTTTAGAGTAAATAAATCATGTGATGAGAGCATTACATTGAAGAAGCCTAGCACCGAAAACTGCTGTAGTAGAACGAAGGTGACTTGAAAGATGAGTAGGTAGTCCTTCTCAATTCAAAATGACTGCTAGCGATGGTCGGTTCCCTACAAACCTGATACTGTATAAATGTACATTACTTTACTATGTAAAGATTGTGAACCCAAATGAGGTGGAGTAAACCCCAAAATGAAGATATGACTAATCAACCGATACTTATTAATATTATATGATAGAATCACTCACAATCTTCTACCTCTTCTACCACCCTTTCTTCTGGTGGAGTCAGATGGAACTGGGGTGACATCTTCGATTCTACCGATTCTCAAACCAGATCTGGCCAAGGCTCTCAAAGCAGATTGACCACCTGGACCTGGGGTCTTGGTCTTGGTACCACCGGTAGCTCTCAATTTGATGTGGACGGCAGTAATACCAACTTCTTTACATTTTTGGGCGACGTCTTGGGCAGCCAACATAGCAGCGTATGGGGAGGATTCATCTCTGTCAGCCTTGACCTTCATACCACCAGTAACTCTGGAAATGGTTTCCTTACCGGACAAATCAGTGACATGGACGAAAGTATCGTTGAAGGAAGCAAAGATACGGGCAACACCAAAGACTTGGGAGCCATCTCTAATTGGACCTACTATGTTAGTACTAGATTGAAAGACTTGACAATTCAACCCTTGCATTCATGATTTACAGAATGGCGGTACTTGAATATTTTGAGGTGACTGGAAAGAATCTTCGTAGAACCACAACTGTAAGTGGTGATAGAACTCGCTTCATATGATGATTGGGATCTCAAGGGGGTCAAATACTCTAGTTGAATGTGAACATACCAGTAGACATCGTTGATAATGGTTTTCTAATTAGAATAAAAGACCAAGGTTTAAATTTTCTACTTTTTTTTTCCACAGTGCCTGGTCGAAAAATTTTCCCGCACTACCAAAAAAGGTGTGCGCCGCATTGGGAGCGGCGTGGAAAACTACGATGGTGCGAGTGTTAGGTTGGAAGCGCATAACCCGCACAATTATATAGGTGACGTGTCACGCGATTTTAATATGCAACTAGGGTTCCAGCCCTAGCTCGTGAATAAGTTTTAACTCACCTTCTTACCTAATTGATTAGTTAATTGTGGGAAATGCTTACAGAGCTCTATTAATATCTTATATTACAGTCGACTATACGCTTAGTAGACGAAACCTAAGATCTTACCAGAGACGTGCTTTCTTCTGGCTTCTTCGTGGTCCATGATACCAGCAGAAGTGGTCAAGATGACGTAACCGAATTGTCTAGCTGGCAACAAGTTGTCAGTCCATCTTTCAATGTCGTTGATCTTGACGTTGAATCTTGGGGAGATGACACCACACTTGTTCAATCTACCGTTCAATTGAACGACGATCTTTCCGGATCTGTGGTCGTCAATGTATTCGAATTCACCGATGTAACCGTGCTTTTGCATGACGGTCAAGAACTTGATGATGACCTTGGAGGATGGTCTGATCAAGACTTGACGCTTACCGGTCTTTTCGGCGTTGTTAATAGCATTCAAAGCATCAGCTAACACGGAGGTTCTGGTCATTTTGGATGATGATGGAGGCAAGAGTAACTGAAAAATTAAATTCTTTCGGCGGTCGCACCGTAGCACAGGATGACAGAAGAAAAACAGTCACAGTAGTGCATACACTTGGTCTGCGGTATTTGCATGTTACACTTTGCAACATGCACAAACCATGGCGCCAATGTGCAATTGGCCTAAACTGCAGAACGCATCCGAAAATTTTTTTGCATAGGCTGAAGTATCAAAGCGAACTTCTGGTTTACTTATTCTTTTAAGATAGTATACATTTCGAGATGCCAGTATGTGTCAACGCAACTGAATGCAACGTGGAGGGAGAGGACATGAACCACTTTGCGATACAACTACTGAAGATCAATAACAGTACCATTCGTCCTATACTTTCCAGCACTCTTGTGCCACCATTTCAAAGAATACTTACTAACATTTAGTCCCAAAAGTCATTCAGAACCAAGCAAAAGTTGGCTAAGGCTCAAAAGCAAAACAGACCATTGCCACAATGGATCAGATTGAGATCTGACAACACCATCAAGTACAATGCCAAGAGAAGACACTGGAGAAGAACTAAGTTGCACATCTAAGTGTACAATTATATTCCCTATATTATTACGAAGCTTTGCCTTCGAATAACATCAAGCTAAGGTTCCTGATAATATTACTTTCTGGCTCGCCAGGGATATAGTTAATATGATGTATAGCATAGTGCAATAAATCTTTGAAAGAAATATGTGATGTAGTTTGCACTATAGTTTCAAACTTTACATGACAGGTGCCTGCCCAAGTGACAAATAACTTTCAACGTCTATCCAATACTAATATAAATACTCCAATATTACAGCTAGACTTCCTCTTCGAAGACAGTCTCGATAGGCTTCTCCATCAAGGAGGCGTGAGAAAAGACAGCAACACCACTCGAACCGATCAACCACATCATGGTCGAGATAGGCGAAGCCAAGAATCCCAAGGGAACGCATATGACCATCAAACCAGTGTATAATTGTGAAGTTGTGAATTTACCAAAAGGCAAGTTCAAATCTTCACCTCCGAGCTTATTGATACCGTAGACACCACCGATCAAAAAAATGGTGACAAACAACAATAATAGGTTGGTGATCAAGGCATACACACTCAAAATGGCAATAATGGCAATGTAGTTGGCAGAGAAGTATCCCAAGTTATAGCCAACTCTGTTCTGGACTTCACCAAAGTTTGCCGGTTTGGAGACTCTTCTGAAATCGAAGAACTCTTGTGGAGGTTTGATCTTGGCAATGGAGGACTGGAGGCTACCGATGTCACCTCTGATTCTGTCCATGCTCAATCTCTCTGATAACAGGTTGACTTGCTAGATGTTAGAAACATGCTTCGTGATTCAAATCCGACCGGGCAAGTAAGAGATACTGGGCTAGGAGTTTGAATAGAAATAAGAACTTTTCAAATATTGACTTTCGAAGGGTTCATTCCTTTAGGAAGCATCTGAATATCATGCTAATGAGGCTGACAGATCTTTTGAAGAGGAACGAAGACCTGAAGATAAACTCCCACACTTGACAGCACGACCGGGTTCCTGTTAAATACGTACCGGTAAGGCTTGATATAAAAAAGACATTTTGACTTGATAAGATGTAGAGATCTAGTATTTAGATATCAGGGCGTACGTGTTTTTATAATCGAGGCTGGGCGTGTTTTTTTGATCACTGCGCACCGATTGGCGAATGTGTTACGTAATCAGATATGTGTTTCTATTTTAGTAGCAGAAGCTAGACTAATCCAAGCCCAAGTCCTTGACAACCAATCCTCTACAGATTGGGTGGTAGGTGGACTCGAACTTGTGGAAGTATTCCACTGCTCTTTTGTGGTCGACCTTAGACAAGGCAACGTAGCCAGGTCTGACGTACTTCATTCTTCCCACGGTACCTAACCAGTTACCAAGGATTTCAAAGTACTTTTCACTGTTACCAGAGACCTGCAAAGCGTACCATCTCTCGCAGATTTCTCCGTTCTTGGTGGCACCATACTTAGGATACGCCTTGTCCAATGCCTTTAATGCGTCGCCGTGGTCTTCCCACCTGAATGAGGACTTCTCTCCGTAGGCGGTCAAAGTCTCGAGGAACACCACGTTCTGGTCGGTAGAAAAGTCAGCGATGTCCGCAGCAGAGAACGATTCGAAGCCTTCATTGTTGATGGTAGCCTTGTACCATTTTTCGGCCAAAGAGTAGGTTTGGTCGGCCAAGGTGGTGTCAAACTCAGGAATGACGGGTGGCATACCTGGGGCGTAGAGCCATGCTTCCCAGTCGATGGCATCCAACTCGGCATGCTTGTCACTGAAGAAGTCGTACAACGTGTCCATAAACTGGTACGTGTCAAGAGACTTGTATCTAAACTTCTGGAAGTAGTATGGAATGAACTTGTCAAACACTTCCTTACCTCCCACTTGCAACTCGATACGGTACAACAAGTTGTAACCCTTCTCGTAAGGGACCTTGGAGAAGGAATCGTCAGGGTCTATCTTGTTCTGTAAGTCTTGCACAAGGGTAGAGTAGATGCTGGCGTTGTCACCCATGGACTTGATGGAGTTTTCCAAGTCGTATAATCCGATGATAGAGTCAAACGCTCTCATCTGGGCACCGTAGGCAATGGGATCTGCTTTTCCCGTCGCACGGGCATCGGCAATGGCAATACCCTCGATGATTCTTCTTTCAAGGTACACGGTCCAGCCTTCATTCAACCAGAAGTGTTCCCAGGAACAACTGGTAACCAAGTTTCCTGACCAGGAATGGGCCAATTCGTGAGCCATGACCGCAACCTGGGACCGGTCGCCACAGATCAAGGTAGGAGTCAAGGAGCACAAGTTGGGGATCTCCATTCCTCCGTAAGGGAAACTGTTGGGCATGACCAAGGAGTCGAATTTGGTCCATTCGTAGTCGAACACGAGGCCCTCGGCGATCTTGATGAAGTTCTCCATGTCCTTCTCGAACTCCCACTGGCAGGCCTTGATGTTGACCGGCTCACAGTACACGTCGGATCTGGGGCCGATGGGGGCCTTGGCTATGTCCCCGGATGCAATGGAGATCAAGTACGAAGGGATTGGGATGGGCTGGTCGAAGTGGTACACGTTGTTGTCAATTTTTCCGGGGAGCGCCGACATCAACGTGAAGTATGGGGAGGTGGCGGTGAACGAGTAAGGACTTTTGACTGCAGGGGTGTCGAAACAGGGGAACAAGCTTCTGGCATGGATCGCCTGGCACTGGCAGAACAAGTAGGGAGCGACCTTGCCGTCGGTGACCTCCTTATTCAAGAACTGTAACGCGGTACACTTTTCGGTGGTGGAGAACTTGATGGTGACGGAAATCGAGTCTCCAGTCTTGCCCACAAGCGGAAACGACAACTTGCTGCCAAGCGGCTCCACTCTGGGGTGCACGATAAAGTCGACGACCGTCCCGTTGACGGCGACCTCGTGTACTGCCAAGTACGAGGTGTCCAATGCAAGTTCCGACACGTCGTTGTTGAGGGTCAAGTTATAGGTGACATTTCCGTCGACGATCTTTTTGTCAAAGAGGATATGGAAGTTGAGGTCGGTCTTTACCGGGGTGAAGTTCCAGTAGTTGGACTGGGTGGACGGGTCTCTTTCGGGGGACTGAGCCGGACGGCGGGACTTGATTACCTCCATGGTGGTTTGTTGGAACAGTGTGGTTGGGGGAAGGAAAAAAAGGTCCGCTGCAAATAGAGCGTAGCGTTGATGGAGGTGCGATGAGCCGACGTATACCGAAACGCCGAATGAGTTTGACCTGGCAAGTGCCGCGGCGCCTGGAAGGGCAGCTGGACCCGACACTGAACAGCGAGGGTCCTCTCTGGTGAGTCCACTCTCGTCGTCGGTAAATCTACCCTGTCTACATTGTCGCCATGCGTTCGTTCAGGGCCTCAGGGATCTACATTGTGGTGTAGCGAGAGGGGAGCTGGGTCGAGGACGCTATAGTTGGAGGCCTGGAGTCGTGAGACTGGTGAAACTCAACCGCGCCGGATCTGGCGACCGAGCCATGCTACACACGGCACTGACGTAATGAGAAGCACAGGCAGAGCGAATCCGCCGACAACGGACTTGTGCACGGAGCACACGAGCAGAGTCGTCGCCGGCATTTCGTTTCCGGCCCGCGGGTTGTGCTGTACCACCGCCCCCAGCGTCCCCTCCTTTCGCCATCCCAGAGCCGTGTGTCGATCTCCGTCTCCAGCAGTAGCCACCGATCCAACGGGTCCAGTTGTCGCCAGCGCTCGCAACCCGGCAGTAACGGCGCCCACGAGCATTGGCGGTGGGTGCTGCAGCGGTGATGCGTGCACGGTGCGACGCATTTTGACGTAGCGGTGGTGGCCGATGCGTGTTTGAGACATGTCGGGCTCCCATTGGCCAGCACCGGTTTCAACCCGGTTTCACCTCACAATTGCTGGACTCGCCTGGTTCCAGGTCCCGTCCACATGCCGCCCTGCGACACTCCACGGTATATATCATTCTCGCTGCCGCCGCCGGATCCCCCGTAGCCCGCCATCGCTGTCTGCGTGCTAGCATTCTTTCTGCGAACTCTCCCTGGAGCCACCCTGCACCGTCTCCCCAGAAACCTCTCGAAGGCTGTATCATCCACACCACAGCTCACCCGAGTCGCCCGGAGTGTCCCGCTCCGCTCCAATCCCAACCCCGAGTCTGCTCAAAGCCTACACTCTCATCGCATCCGATTTTCCCCACATCTGTGGTTTCGGCTATTCGTGGCTTGTCCCAATCTGAAACCTGATCCGCCGACGTGCGCGCCCCAATACCCACCCTGCCAGGCTAAAAATATGATTTCCCTATCCCACACCACAGCTCCCTGTAGCGGCCCCAACTATCCCCATCGTGCCGAGCCTGCGTCCTTGTTGTCCCCGGTGTCGCTAGTCCGCACGTCCAATGAGCTGAAGTCGCCGTTGATCCAATTGGAAAGACAAGTGTCCATTGCGCGTTCCCGATCCGTCAAGTCTCTCAAGGCCTCCGCCACATCCACCCCTTCTCGATCCGCTACGCTTCCGTCACGCTCCAAGTCCACCCCAGCTCGAAACAACTACCCGCGGTTTGCCGGCAAGGTCTCCAGACACGCTTCCCTCGACCAGAAACTCTACCTTTCCCAGAAACCGTTGCCGCCAGGTCCATCCTTGGCACCTGCTCCCATCTTACACCCTAGTTTCGTACCCTTATCCAAAATGAACGGTCACCAAAGCCCCAGAGGTGATGACACCGACAGCATCTACTCGTTCGACTCCATCTCCAGCAGCGGACCCTTGCTCGAGCGCTTGGACATCAACAAGGGCGATCTCTACTCCGATGGCTTTGACTTGTCCAAGAGAGACAGCATGGTCTCCATCCAGACCACGGGCCGACTCTTGGATCGCTTGGGTCTCGACGACAACGATGTCGAGCACGACGAACCCACCGCGTACACTACCACTACGTTGAGAGATCCTCGCGACGATATGGCTGCGAACCACCTTGCGAACCTCAGACGCCCTACTAAAAAGGGCTTGGCCTCCATAGGCAGCTTCAGACAGAACGAGCACGAACATCTCGACAGAGCCAACACCAAGTTGAACATCAAGAAGATACGTCAGAACATCGTGCTCCAGAACCCCAGCCCCTCCACCACTTCCTTTGTTGCCGACGTTGCCTCGGTCAAAAACAATGTCAGTTTCAACCTTGCAGACGAAAATCCTCCTCCACTACCTGACCTTAAGCGCTCCCTTACCATGGCAAACTCTGTATCCAGAAATCATGCTCTACAGGGCACCTCGAGTCAGGAAGAACCGGCGTCTCAATTTCATTCACCTGCATCCCAGATCCCAATGGGCATCTCCCGTACCCCTTCGGCACCAGTCATACGGACCAAGCCTAGTCCTGATCAAGATATAGTGGGCCCCAACAGAATATCCCCCAGAAGAGTGGCATCCGAAGGAGTTCAAACCGCAACTCGGCCACCTCCACCTGCACCTTTTGCACAACCATCTAACGACCACTTGGGTCCAGAGACCCGGGTCAAGTTGGCCACACAATTGCGCACTATGGGCAAGCACAGAGAAGCATCATACCAGTTGCAAATTGCAGCAAACACCCCAAATAATTATACGAGGGCCATGTATCTTTATGCCATGTCTCTAAGGCGAGGGCAAGGTGTGAAGCAAAACGATCGTCACTGTATCAAATGGCTATGCAAATGTATATTAATCGATTCTCACGCCTCCTCACATACCCAGCCTATTTCGTGGGGACCGCAATACAGCAAGTTGGCTGAAAAGCTTAACCAGTTACAAGCAGAAGACTTGATCAAATTGGTCTTGAAACAATACGAGCATACACTCAAGACAGATCCTTTGAAGCATGGATCAGAACCTAATCTTGTGTATGATACCTTTACGAAGCTAAAGAAACCACAGGTGAACAAAATTGCAAACATATCGAAAAATGAAGCTGATTTTGTCTCCATGGCTTACTATGAATTGGGGAAAACTTTGCTAAATGGCTGGGGCTTATCCAATAAGGATGAAATAAGTGGAATCAATCTACTTTCCATGGCTGGTTCCATGGGGAATGTATATTCCATGATTGAATTGGGAGAAATTTGGAGTTCCAAATCCAAGCACCACAAGAAAGACTTTCACAAGGCTGCTGCTTGGCTAAGGTCCAGTGAGATCTTTGGCTTCAGATCTATTGGGAATAGTTGGATATACAAAGACAAGTATCTACATAGTCCTTAGTATAGAAAATAGTACACAGGTCATTTATTAGGTCTTTTAAAGACTTCAACCACTCCCACTTTGTGGGGTATATTTCAAAGGATCGTTTGGTTTAATAAACTTGTTGAAAATCCCAATGAACTCCTCGAGTATATTAAACAAGAAACTTGTGATCTCATTCAAATTCGAGTAGACACCAATTGGTAAGTAGTACAATTGGTTCGAAGGCTTTATGTTGACATTGATGTTGTGAAGGTCTTGTTCCTGCTGTACAATTTCTAGGTCGAGTGTCTTCTTATACCAAGTAGTGGGGAATTTCAAGGGTATTATGGCATTAATGTAATTGGGTCGTGAATTCATGAAATTTTCAATTATTGAGCTGTTGTTGCGAATTGTCAATTGCTGCAATTCTATAATCTTATCATTGAGCTGCCCATCGCTGGTATTCTTACTAAGATACAGCTCGATTACCTTAGTAAGAATAGCGTTGATTCTTTTCAAAACCACAGCTTGAGCTTGAAAAAGAATACACAGCAAAATTTTGAGAAACTCAAGAAGATTTTTGTCTTTCAAGGCTTTCGACGTTTGGTCAATATCATCTATGAGGTGAGTTATATCCCGTACTAACGCATTCCAAGATCTCTCACTAGGTAATACATCTGTCACAATTTTTGATCGTTCGTCATAATCGTTAGAAATCATTCTCATGATAAGAGAGTCCACGTGAATGATTGTCGACAACAATTCTTGAGATCCTTTGAAGGAATCTGCCTTCTGGCTCGCTGTTTTAGCAATATTCAACCAGTGCTGCTTCTTGGATTGTAACTGCTTTTTGGCTTCTTCTCTCTGACTTTGAGTTAACCTTCTGTGTGAGGTTGTGCTTCCGGAAGTGGGCAACTTCAACCGTTTCTCTACTGGCTGCGGCTGCTCTTTCATTATCACATCCTTGTTCAACTGCTTGATTTGTTCCCTTTTCTTCTGCTGTTCATATGTAAGTTCGGAACTCGATGGCTTAGAATTTCGTCTCTCTAATTCCTTCTCTTTATTTTGAAGAATCTTTTCAACCTCGCTTAGTCTCCTTTCCTTTTCTTTCAATGCTTTCTCAAGAGCTTGACGTTCCACTTTGAACTTTTCTGAAAGTTCCTTTTCGCGAGCCTCCGATTCTTTCTTTTCTCTTTCTCTCTCACTGAGATGTTTCGCTTTGAGGCTATCTTCCCTTTCTTTTGCTGTTGCATCAAGTTCACTTTCCTTGGATACAAGATGCTGTTTAAATGCATGTTCTTTGTCGTCGTTCTGTCGTATTCTTGAGGCGGTGTCGATTTCCTTGCCGTTCTTTTGCTTGTTTTTCGTCAAGCTGTCATTCAGCTGTGTGACGTTTTGGGTATCATTATTGTCAGTTAGGTCTTCTTCCTGCTCCAGTTTGAGATCTCTCTCCTTCGAGCTGGTAACCAGGATCCCCAAGCCAGCCAAAGCGGAATCATTATCATTAGAGGAGACTGGGGTCCGCGATCGGGATATCAAGCTCTTGAGAACTTGTCTATCGTCAAATGCAATTCTTAGTAAAAACTTCGGTTTCACAGCTTCAGACTTGTTGATCCACTTGACTTTCGTATTTGGTATCACTCTGGGATTTTTGGTATCTCTCTGGCGAGATTTGTTGTTTTCGAAATATGATGGTAAGGTAGGTGAAAGCAAGGAAAGAGGAATCTCATCTTCTCCAGAATCCCCACTTATGTCGTGGTGATTGTTGGTGTAAGAAGTGCTTTTCTTGGGAGAGATGTCGCTCTCATAGTCTTCCTTATCGGGTTGGAGTCTGCTTGGAGTTGGTGACTTTAGCACTCTGTCTGTCGAGCGAGTTTCCTCCTTTCCTTCAGGCAAAGTGGGCGACAATATGGGTGGCAAGAATCCTCTATCTTGGTAAGTAGATATCAATTCATCCAAATTCCACGAAAGATTTTTCAATTTGCTGTCTCCATTCACACTTGTGCTGGAAGACGTTGAGGTATAGCTTGTCTTGTCTGTTAGATTGGGAGTGTTTGGAGTGCTGACATAGGGACTCGATGATTTCGACTTGCGAGCACCCACCTTGGACCTTGCAGAGGTAATTCTTGATGGAGGATCATTGTTAAATATGGACGATCTCATTATCCTCCCATTAGATCTACCAGTGCTATGTCTCCTATTGCAAAGCCAGTGGCCTGGATAAAAAGCGGTGGTTAATTTATCGAGATTTGTTTCAGATTGCGCAAGTCCCACGCACTAAAGCCTCTTGCTCCTCAAAAATACCTATGGTGCTTTTGTTCTTCCGGTGACTATTGTTGTCAAGTCGTCTGGTGCCATATGTGTCACGTGCCGACTCATCTGATACACTGGCTTCTAATTGAAGCGGGTAGTTATAATTACACCACAGGCATGAGTGGAATGTACAACGAAGTGGTTCCCGCAGCTCTCAGTTCCGGTAAGCGGAAACGTGCATCCAGCGCTTCTACGTCAGATAAGACGGCTGCAAAAAGTGCAAAACCGAAAAAGAGAGCCATCAAGCAAAGAGCACCAGCTAAGAAGTCGGCCAATGAGACCACGAGCCAGCCTCCACCGCAAACAACGGGACCAAGCCCAGACTGGCCACCTTCTCTACACCAGTTTGTTGTTGACAGTTTCACCAGGTCCAATCTGCGTTTGACCGAGGACCAGAAACCTACCTTCAACAGACAACTCCAGCATTTGATCGAGAAGGCGGTACGTTTGGGCTACGTGTTTGAGAACGACTGGCTGGTTCAAACATTGCCTATTCTTGACGGTACGAAAAGCTTGGACTTGGAGTGTGAACGCCGCAAAGCATTGGAAGCAGCAGGATTGACCCCGTCCAAGAATAGTGAAGTTCCCATTTCTACGACGAATAATAGCAGTCCCGCAAATTCAACACTTCTTGATTACGCACAGCTCCAGGGAGCATCAGATAAATATGACTCCAACCTGCGAAAGAAACAGAGAAGCCAAAGGTTCGAAAGTACTATTCCCCCCGTCACAGCACCTGCCTCATTGGGCAATTCCACCTACTCCTCGAAAACATTTGTGGGGACATGTCAAGATCTTGAAAAAAACTATTTCCGTTTGACTTCGGAGCCCATTCCTGCTCTAGTACGGCCTCAAGAGGTATTGCTGAAGACTATCCGCTTCATTTTGAAGAAATACAAGAGCTCCGGTTCGTATTCCTACGTCATAAATCAGTTCAAGTCGGTCAGACAAGACTTGACTGTACAGCATATAAAAAATGACTTCACAATTCATGTTTACGAGATAAATGCAAAAGTTTCGTTGGAGAACAACGACCTAGGAGAGTTCAATCAATGCCAGTCCCAGCTCAAATATCTCTACTATCTCAAACGAAAGAACGATCCTAGCTTGGAATTGAAATTTTTCAGAAGCGAATTAGAATTCTTGGTGTACCGCACAATTTACATGATCATTACTAACAATCACAGCGAAATATATAAGATCAAATTGAAGGTTGAGCAAACGTATAATAAATTTCAGAAAAACCCCCATGAAAGAGACTGGTTCCAATTCTTGAACGATCTTTTCCAGCTAAATCAGGATTTATTGTTGGAGAGTTTCTATGACTTGTTTCAATTGCTTGACAAATTCAAATCCAACCCGCAACATAAATTAGCATACCAGATGATTCATAATTTCATGTTGGCAAAAACTAGAGTGCGAGCATTGTCAGTGATCTGCAAGGCATATAGAAAAATAGGTAACGAGTCGATTGCCACGAGGTTGAGGTTTGAAGGCGACGAAGACTTTACCACATTTTTGGTGAAGCAGAAATTGGCGGAATTTAAGGGAGAAACTGAATTCGATTGCTTGGGTGCCAGGGGGCTATTGACGGCAATCATAAGTGCGCCAGGGTTCAAGAAAGTAGACATAAAAGGGCAGCTTTAGCCCCTTGGAATCTTTATATACTATAGGTAATCATATAGATGTATTTGTGCCTCGTATCATAATCAGTCGCCAATCAATCAATGGTCGGACCTATCGCCATAAGGGCGAAATTGTGCTTATTTGCTTCATCGGCGTTGTCGATATAGAACTGGATTTTCTCTGCCACCTTACGATCCAATATAATATTGGCCTCCGAACTGGATTCTCCAAGGTCAACGGGACCATTTCTTCTGCCATCCAATTCGTACAAATGGTTATCCTTGCCTTTAATGAAAGTAATAAAATGCAATTCCACGGGATCTTGTGCTCTGGGTGCGTCTGTCTGGCCGCGTTGGCCAAAGTTATCGTCCAACTTTATCGAGGACTCCAACTTTTCTACCCACGAACTAATTTCCTCAACACTTATGTCTCCACTCTTTTCGTCAATTCCCGCCAAGAGCTGGTCCAACTTCAGATTTTTGATGATAAACCCCGATGGCAAATTGCTTAACACATGCAACAAGGCATACAAGCCACATCCATTGCCGATGGTCTGCTTGTACCACTTGATCTTTTCCAAGCTCTCGTTGTTGTAAGTGCCCGTCAAAGCCTGGTCCTGTCTTTTCCGGTATTCTTCGTAGTTCGGTGTCAATGGGAACAATAAGATGATTCCGTAAATAGGATTGGGGAGGAACGCCAACAACGACTCGTCCGTCAAGGAGTAGACATCGTGGAAGCCAAGTACTGGAGACAAGCCAATATTTCCGGCGAGGTCGGAAAAAATCGCTGGATTCGACTCTAAGGGAATCACCTGCCTCGAGTCTGCCATTTCTAGAGGACTAGCATTCGGCTGCGATTCTAGGTCCTAATATCCCATGTTGAGTCACGTGATACAGCCCCGTTCCCCACTCCTGGTGTGCACCAATCACAGCTGCGAAATCGCACTTTAGTCAGCACGGAAGCAGCATTTGCAATCACAAATCGCCACCTATATCACGACAAGGCACTATGACGGCCGTAAGGCTACTAGCGGCAAGTGTGGTGCTTGTAATGTGCCATATTCTAATAAACTTGGCAATCTTTCTACTACTGGACACTTTCACCCCCAATCTACAATCGAGTATCATCTATCAAAAGGTGGTTGTATTAGCTTTGTTATTGCCAGTGACAAAGTACTTGGTTTCTTTCTGTTATGGGATATTTACCATTGGCAATGAAGGCTGTCAAAACTTTTCAAAGTTCTACTTCCCCATCATTGAGAGGGGCTTGGATCTTGCCGTTCTATTCTTGGTAGCATCTTTCAATGACTTGAACTACAGGGAGGTGTCGATTTTCGTACTTGTTACAAATTCCGTTGCCTTGGTACAGTTGCTTCAATTGATCTGTCCTCGTCAGTATCTCTACAAGTACAAAAAGTTCCTACAGTTATATGATTTGTGGATGAATCTGGATTCTTACAGAAATCAAATCTCTTTACACAACAAAGAAGAAATGGAACAACTTTTTAGCAACATAGTGGGTAATAAACCGAATACCAAACGGGAGTCTGTTACATCATATAGTTCAGACGAAACCTTGATAGGCGAACAGATTTCCTTCACCCAGTTACCACAGACATTCAACTTCAAGTTAGATAGTTCCGCAGTGGGCTGCTCTAAAAACTTGGGCGACGCTCTGGCTAAAACGACGACCAACGAGCGTGTCACTGCTCCAAAGAGAATCCCAAACTTTAAATCGTGTTATGACCTCGTCGATAAATTGTATTCGGTTTCTCCCAAAAACACATACCATTTGAACACAGCTTCTGCATTTGCAGCTTTCGATCTGTATTCCGGCGATCAAGGACCCCACATTGATGATTCGCTTGAACAAGATCAGCTCGCGCAACTAGCGCTTACGGATGAAAATATTGATGAGATGACTGCTCATAACGATTGGGTATCACATCAATCGTCCGAGAACCCCAATGCATTTCCTGAGAGTATAGGCTCTTTTCCTGGCGAAAGGTCTTACTCTACTACTGAAAATAACCACACCCAACTGGAACCTCAGCCAAGGGTTTTCCCATCGCAAACCTCGATAAACACTACGATTTCTTCACAATCCTCCAGCAGCATGTCTAGCACTGCCTCAAAACTCATCACCGTTGCCAATTGGTTCTCTTGGTTAATACCTCCATTATTGCCTATAAAGCAGCATCATAAAAAGAAAGGGAGAAGAAGAGAAACTTTCCCTCTATTGAAACAGAAACTATCCACCTATCATATGGAAAATTCCAATTCTATTCTTGAATTCCAGTCTTACGGCTCTTTGGAGGATGGAACATATCACGACCCAACCAAATCAAATAATAGCTTTAAAAGATTTAATTATTTCGTGAGTTACTATTTTGATTACCGCTTGGATTATAGCCGTGGCCAACTTATCAACATAGACCCTATATTTGTGAGATTTGGGAAACTTTCAAAGGATTTGAGCTCATTGGAATTCGCATTTTATGCGTTAAATAAACTTTTATGGAACGCCATTTCATTCTTTACCTTGGGGAACTTCGTCATGAGCATGACCTGGGGAGGACCTACAAGTTTGACCTTTTCGATGGTGCTTGGTTGTGCTACCATAATAGGTGATCTCTTCAAATTGAACTATTTGAACACTTCAGAGAGATACATCTCATACAGGTTGATCATTCTCATCGATCTGACAATCACTTTATTCTGCATTATTACATATGGAAGTTACTTTGCAATCTCAGCATATAATATTCCATTATTTCCCGTGTGATGCCCAGATATGTTGGCAACACTTGTATATTATCTAATAAATAACATTAATAAATAAGCATTTAGAATCCCTGGGCCGTTTTTATTATCTTCGATTATGTTTTCTGAACCAGCCTGAAAGTTTGAGCGTAGAATAAAATCTATAATTAAGTGGTGGACTTCATATGAGTACTCAAGTAGGTCTCGTTAATGTAGGAAAATCCGTTAACATGGAGAATGTCTCTACCGAGAGTGCTGAATTGCGGAGTGAACGCCATCTCGGTAAATTCTTTATCAAAATTTTCTGCTAATACTGGATCTGTGATCACAGGTAAGATTGGAGGCAAAGTTTCGCAATTGGAAAGATTTTCTAATTCTTTCCAGTCCACATAGCGAAAGAAGCGGTGCTTTTTCAACGCGTCGAAATTGTCATCTATATTGAAACGTTTTTCAGGGTTTGCTTGTAATAACTTTCTTAAGAAATCCTTTGCATCTGCACTGAGATAGAATGGAAACTTCAAGGTTTTTTTGCTTGACAAGATTTTTTCAACGATCTTTTTGTTATTATTTCCAGTGAAAGGAGGGGATCCAGTCAATAGATCAAAGGCGACACAACCTAAAGACCACCAGTCAACGGAATAGTCGTAAGGTTCTCCCTTGATGACCTCTGGGGCCATATACTGTGCAGTTCCTGTCATGGAATGGTTTTTGTCATCAGACGACTCCTTTGATAAACCAAAGTCGGTCAACACAAGGTTACCATCGCAGTTCAACATGCAATTTTCTGGCTTGAGGTCACGATAGATAACTTTCAAGTTAATGTGCAAATACCTGATGGCCAAGATCATTTGTGCAATATAATAGCTTGCATTTTTCTCGCTCATGAACCTCTCCTGAGCCAAATGATGGAACAATTCACCACCATCCAAGTACTCCAAAATCAAGTACACCTTATCGTGGTCCTGGAACGCGTAGTACAATTTGACGATGTTGGGGTGGTTGACCTTTTCGAGAATATTCTTTTCGTTGAGTGTACGCTGATAGTTTACTTGGTGGACCTCATTTGTGTTCTCATTAATGATCAAGGATGCTTTCTTCAACTGTTTCTGCGCAAAGAGCTTGCCTGTCACGATTTCCCTGACAAGAAGCACCTTTCCGTACGAGCCCTTCCCCAACACCTTGATGGGCTCGAAGTCGGCAAGCGTGGGCCGGTCTTTGAAGCGTCCGTGGGTATTGTTAGCTTTTGATGATGAGACAAAGGAATCGTGGATATCGATCTCATATGACGAGGCAATAGCCGAGTTCCGTCTCTCTGCTCTTCTCATGGCAATAGGAATGGGAAGTTCGGAGACGGTGTTCATCGACTCGTCGGGATGTGGAGACTCGGGCTGCTCGATGAGCCGGTAGTTCAATTCGGGGCCTGGGATGGGTGCAGCCATGTTATCGTTTGCAATTTGAGCCATTTCCACCAAGTCAGCCAACTCCACACCCACGTCGTCCATGTTGAATATATCTGCCATAATGCAAGCTTTCTGGTGTCGTGCGGTAGGGGTGTTGGCACGTCCCTCTTTATATCATGTTCTGGTAATGACCTGTTTCAATTTTTTGATACTGTGCGAGCATAATAAATTAATCCCGCGTGTGCTACGCAGTAGTTGCTAAATTATCTAGTGTATATTAACCATAAACGGGAAACCACGAATTTGTACACAAAGACGACGCTAGCGTTAGACCTGGGCCTCTATATAGAGCTTGTCCCTCGACAAAATGGTCTCGAGCAAATGACGCTGGTCTTGGATAGGCTCGATCTTGGCCTCTTCCATAGATGGCTTCAATAGCACGGGGAGCGAGAACACATTGTCGAACATCATGAGAAGGCGGACACGGTTGATGTCCAAATCCTTCTTCTTGTGCAAAACCTTGAACATTACCATATTGATAAGTTCGTTCAAATGGTGTAGAGAGACCTTCCGAATGCGTAGGGCAATGAATTCCTTGACTTCGTCAGCAGGGGCGGTGTTGTCAATGGAGTGCAAGTAGATTTTGACGCGAAGTGCTGGAGGTCTCCTTCTCGGGGAGACGGGCTGCGGTGGTTCGTCGTCTGAGATTGAAATTCCCAAGCCTTCCACGGGGAATTCTGGCGAGCTCATTTCGACTGGGTGGATGCGGGAATTGGGGCTGCGCAAACACAACGGTCCCAAGTAATCGGAAACAATTCCAATGCGGGATATGAGCTCACCATGGATCTTTGAAAGGGCAATCTTAAGTCCGCCGACGTTGGACCCCAAGAGAGATGCGGACCGCACGAGCTTGGAGCTGCTGAGGAAATGTTCCGGACTCTTCTCCGTGTACAATATTGTGCTGAGGGAGGAGCTGAGGCGATTCCTCGAGGTGTTGAGTAGTTTGTGTGTGGCCTTTTCCGACAACACGCTTGTGGTGGTGGTGTTGACGCTGTGGGATGAGAGTTGAGGACGGTCCTCTGCGTCGATTGGCTGCGAAACTTCCAGAGCAAGCAGACCGTGCGAACCTGGCTTGTGCATTGACGACAGATGGCACAAGGTCAGCGAACGAGACACGTCCATGGACACAATTTGCGTCTGCGACGACGACTGGCTATGCACAGATATGTCGGTCAACGATACTCTTCTGCCGAGCATCAGCACTGTGCGGTGGTGGAAAGATCTGTGGGAAACGCGTTCTTCGTTGTCCGAGGACATCGCAGGTTTCTGGGGACTGCCCACTTGAGTAGAATATTTCAGCTCAACCTTGGACCAAATGCGTGACATAGAGAGCTGGGGGCTCTTGCGGAAGTCTTTTAACGTCATCCGGAGACTGTGGGAGATGCTGGGGGTGTGTATGCTGGAGTCACAGGAGACATCGTCGGTGGAGAGACCCAAGCCGAGCGGTTTCTCCTTCGAGACCAACGAGGCCCGAGAAACCTTTTTGGTCAACCGTCTGACCCAACCTTTGGCTCGGGGAGATAACAGGTTCTTTCTCCGGGGACTAGCTGGAGCAGCAGACCCAAACTCCGGCTCCGATACCGACGAGGTGGGAGTAAGCGGTGGAGAGTTGTCGTAGGAGAAAGTGTCACTCTTGGAATTAAACGAGTCGTCCCGCTTGGCAAACTGGGGCGTGGTCTCTGGTGGAGGTGTCATGTAATGAGTGGGTTGGGTGGAGGGCACCGCTGCTGCTACCGTAGCCATGGCAAACCAAAAAAAAAGGCAAAGGCGAACTGATAAGAGAATCAGTGGGTTTGCGGTGGGTTTTATCCGATTTGCCGAGGCTCCCACGCTTCCAGGCACCTCGAGGTGACTTCTGTCATCTCTTGGTACGACACCAGTCAAAACCATAGCACGGAAAAAGAAATTTATTATTATGTTCCAAGATCGCTACTCTAACATGGCAGAACCCACCACCTTAGACCATGGCTACAGGTACATCATCTCCTGGGGCGTCCCTTCCTCGGAGAGTCTTGCTGGTGCTTCTTCCCCGATGACCCAGCTCCTGGTGGCTACGGGTGTGGGCTTCCGAAACGCGGTTGCTGCTTCCAGGTTGCAACTGACCTCGGACTTTAACCGTGGTGCTGAAGAAGACTGCGCTATTATCAGCAGATGAGGGCGATGGGGGCTTCGTTGACTCGACCAAAGGGGGGGACAAATGAAGTGCATCTCCGCCTTCGAGCTGGTTTCGTCAACGCATCTGTGTGGCGGCAAAACGGTTCCACGGCTCGCACGCCGCACATTTGACACTTGGCCCTACCACCACGAGCACCACCGCAGGTTTCCTTGCCGCGTCGCCGGGCTTCCATGCCTCGCACCGCAGCAGTAGCCATGGCAACGTACACCTGCCATGCTTCAGTCCTCGGGTCCATACAGCTGCTACGCGGAAAAGGTCCTCCATGTGTCTATTGGTTGTATATATGTAGAACGCCTTATATAATGTACATGTGAAATAGAACTGAATTTGGAATAAGACTACCGGAACCACTACCACCACCATCTCGAAGACAAGAATTGAACTAACGTACCATGTGTACCCCACAAAATGCGGATTAGACCCGGGCCCGGGATAATTTCAAATTGACCTTGGTGTTGGCCTTGAGGTACTCCAAGAGCTCCTCATCGCTCATGTCCCTGTTCTCCGAGCAGCTCTTATCCACCACCAGCAACTTGTAATGGTTGGTCAAGTTGTAGTCCTTGTATATCTTGAACGACAACAACTTCTTCAAATATGCAATGGAAATAAGGTTGGTTCTCTTGATTCTCAACGCCACAATGTCGTCTTCCTTATTGTTGAGGGCAATCTTGATCTTGATGTAGTCCTGCCCGCTGGTGGGGGTTCTGACCTCCCTTTCACCCGCAGGAAGTCTTTGGGCCTTTGGTACTACTTCCGAGTCGAACCCATCCACATGGGTATTGGGTGAGATATCATCCTCAAACTCCACATCTTCCATAATAGGAGTGGTGGGGGTAGTGGGAGTGTGCAACGTGAACTCCTCGTGGCCATTGTGATGCGCAATTTGAACCGGTACTGCCTCGCTGCCCATCTGCTTATTTGAAAATATGGAATCATGCTCGCTTGTCACCGAGGTGGTCGAGTTGTGGTTATTGTGTGATGTTTTAGGTGTCAGCACCGTGGGTGCCGTGGAACATGCTATCGTCGATACCGAGTTGTGCTTTTCCGCTAACAGCTGTTGGGTAGCCTTGTCGTCATGCTTGCAGTCAGTCAAGGAACTAGCCCTGGTATCTATCGATGTGTCCTTCGAATGGTAAGTACCAAAGCTGCCATCCTTGCTGAAATCCGACTCGGTCTCGTCCTCCTCATCGTCGTACCCGTCGATGATAGAAGTATAGCTGTTCAAGGTGTTGGAACTGGTGGAGCTGACTATTTTTTTCTCGAGCGACTTTTCGCTCTGGTTTATGTATGAAGAGTACTTGACATTGACTTCATCATTCTTGCGGGACACGAGACTCGTTACCGAAGACGACTTCATCATTGGTGGCAAGGGCGCCGTGGGCGAGAAGAAGCGCGTGCTGTTCAAAAGCTTGCTTATCTCAACACAACTGGGACTCAATTCGTTGGCGATTTCCTGATGTCTTCCCAAACTCAACCCGTTGAGGTGGATATCGTTGATGTTTCCGGTGCTTCCGCTTTTCACTTTCTTTGCCTCCTCTGTTTGTATCATTTTGACTTCGTCGGCGGCTAAAAACACTTTTGAGGCAGAGTCAAGGAAATTAAACATTTCGTGGGATTTTTGCAAGGTTTCAACTTCGAGAAGCTCATTCATATAAACCTGCAAATTTCTCCTTCTTTCCTGCAAGTCATGATAGAGCTTTTGGTCGATATTTGCACTGGAGTTGCTGGTGGGATATATTGGTGATGACGACAGTCTCAATGGCTGTGGTAATTTGGGAAGCGTGATGCTTGGATGTTTTTTGGTGAGCAAAAGATGAAGGTTGTAAAAATCCTCGTAATTTTTCGAAATGTAAACATCACCGCCCTTGGAGAACTGGATCCTAATTTTGTACCAGAAGCGTCTCAGGGCATTCTGGTACACCTGGTCGAATTCGGTGGAGACAGGGTTGTTTTCGAACTCAAAAAGGTTTTCCTCGCTCTGTTCGTATTTGTGGGAGGAGCTCTGGTCTTTCTGGGGCTCGAGGTCGGTTATGGTATCGCGATACTCGTTCAACCATTTGGGGCTGACAGGACTGAGCTGGTCGTTGACTTCGATCTGAACATAAGAGGCAGGAACCAAGCCGACTCGATCAAACTTATCGAGCAACTGTACCTTGAGCCATCCGTTTCCTGGTCTCTCGATCAATCTCATGTAATTCTTCGGCTCGATGCTGAGTTCTTGTGGGTTTTCCGCCACGAACTTGTACTTCGCAACCAATACAATCACAGGCAAAGCACGAGGAGACCCATTTCTGGTGGGTGTGGATGGGGTCTGGGGCGACAGATATGCGGGAGAATGGATGCTAGGGGATGTGCATAACGGAGCCGAAATGTTTAGCTTTTTGAGGTTCTTCTTGGAGGGGTGTTGTTTTGACCGGAAAAGACTGGCCGACATCATTTATCGTCTAAGTGAAGTAGAGAGGAGCCAACACAAGGATGAATAATGACAGGCGAAAGTTCTTGACAGGGTAAGTGTGTGGTACGTCGAGGGATAATGCGCAGCACGGCGAGAAACTAGGTAGTTATAGTGTACTGCCGACAGTTACAGTTGGATACCAGGAGCCAGGGAAAAAAAAAAATAGTAATATTTTTAATTTAAACAATAAGCGAAAACAATCCCGTGCGATAGTAGACAGAAACAGAAAAATACAGCGAAGGAGATTAAAAGTGAGAAGTGGCGCAATGACACCACCTCCAACTATGCTAAGGACCTTGTCTAGGTATCGCAGTACAGTCTCGTTGCAACCGGAAAACGAACATTGCTTAGGCGGTCTAAGCTTGGGGTGGAACGAAGCCACCCATAAAATAAGCCGGAATTGACATGGGAAATTATTTAGCGTTATTGGGAGTGGGGCGTAAGGAGGAAAAGGAACTACCCGATCCATAGTACGCAAGGCTCAATGAAATCGGACCGCCGAAAACTTCTACTGTTTTAGCGAACTACAAACACTGGACCCGCCCACGTCGTCAATCCAAGCTTTTGTCGTCGAATTGTAATTGTTAAGAATAGTTGTTCTCGCGTACAGGCAAAAATCTGTTCCTAATTGTATGCGATGCATTGTTGTCGCACATACATAACCCTGGCGCAACGCGTCTTATCTACAGTGCGCCACCGTACAAAAAGCTTCGGGTTTTCGATTGGCTGGTACTGCATCCTGTGCAAGCAACTGCCTAATGCGGCCAGGGGCTCCTAAGACCTCACATAATTAACTGAAAACGGAGGTGACATAGCAAGGATGAATTTTGAGCATCTCTGGTAACCTCCTAATCTGAGGCTATGGATTGTCACCCAATGTCAAAAGTGGAACGATCAACTATCTTCACCGCCGAAACCTCATGATTACCTGTGAGACGTTGATAAGCGATAGGTGCAGGAGGCGCATGAAAATACCGGCAGAAAAAACCTAATCAGGCAACTTAAAGTACTGTTCGGGCAGGGAGCTTATGCTGGTGCTACCTTTCACAAGCTAGGAACTGAACTAAGTCCGGTGAGACATTTAGGCCCCATCTCTGCATGGACGTCGGTTCTTTCTCAATTTTTTCGAATTTTTTTGAAATTTTACCAAATAGTTGTACATCTCCGAAATATGGAAACCACAGGTTCGGAGGCATGGCTAAAAGCACATGCCCCAAGGGTCCCACATCATTCGATATGAGATTACAGGATCGTTCTACTCCGCTTTGATTTGCGAAGGCTGTTGCCATACGTCGACTCGATCTAATAACCATGCATTAGCCGATGCACATGTTAACACTTGCTTGAGGGACTTCATGCGCATATAAGATTTTTTTTTTTTGGTCCACACAGAACGGCAATATTACACGAGGTACGTCAATAGTGTTGATCTTTGGCGCGCGGGTTGTGTATAACTAGCACGACGCCCAGCCGCTTATCTTGCTTGGCAGAATGGGGTAATCAGGTTTCGAAGGCCATGTTGTGTACATGGGGTAGCGAGAATTTTGATTCGAAGGTTTCTCTCATGAAATGAAATGGAGATATCCTTGGCAGCTTTGCTCGAAAGCTTCGCGGTATTTCGCTTCTGTAAAATTTTTTGCATAGGGACACGCCTTGATGGTGAAGGAAAGTAGGTGGTACCACTGTGCAATTATTGGGGAGAGAAAATTCGCGCTTGCAAGCTCGCTTGATCCCATTCTCATAACCACACAGTCGTAAATTGTGTTTTTGTTCTAGCGCGGGTGGAAAATACGTCCCTATTATATTGACAAGCATAATAATAGAAAGATGCAGGAAGAGGCTAACCTCTAGGTGAAGAAATACGCCTAGTTGGGCTCTATGTTTTGGTAGCCTACAGTTTCTCCAGATCGCGTTCTATTGCATATTCCGCTACACAGTACCCTGAAATAAGAGGCATAGCACACGCATACAGTAATACGAGATCCGGGCTCGTTCCTCAATCACCCCCCCGTAAAAGAATTATAATAATAGTAGAATCAAGAACTGAAGAGAGTTACCCACGGGTCCCAGTTGGCTCTAGGCCAACTTGAGATTGAATTTGTCGTTGTTTTTCAAATATTCTGTCATGTTGATGCTCAAATCATCAATGTTTTCATAGGTCTCCAGCCCAGGCATCTTGATGAACAATTTTCTATAGTATATTTTCAGTTTGACCAAATGCTTAAGGTCGGCAATGGATCTGATT
Organism: Suhomyces choctaworum; assembly: GCA_030568475.1. Taxonomy (NCBI): domain Eukaryota; kingdom Fungi; phylum Ascomycota; class Pichiomycetes; order Serinales; family Debaryomycetaceae; genus Suhomyces; species Suhomyces choctaworum. The sequence continues at coordinate 101,918 of JAJMGE010000006.1, read as the reverse complement.
AGCGACTTTTTGAACCTGATAGCCACAATTTCATCGTTAAAGTTGGTCACCTTGCACTTGACGTACATCTTGGAATTTGTCACCGTACGAGATAGCACTGGCGACGTCATCGACGACTGCGAGCTAAAGGAGTTGTGAAAAGTGCTGCTGAAAGTGCTATTGGGAGTGTTGGAAGTGCTCGACGACGATGTGTACGAGTTCTGCGATCTGGTCGATGCGTTTCGCTGGATTTGTGCCGGGCTGCTTACCTGCTTGTAATGGTTGAATATGTTCTTTGACTTGGTTCGTTTGGGTAAATCGTCCACGGGAGATATGGGAGAGTATGCCACTGGCTCACAATCGTCCTCGAGCGCCGTCCCCATTTCGTGTACTTCGTCTCTCAGTTCGTCCGCCGTATCTTCTTTCTGTGCGTAAGTCTTGTCATAATACTCCTGTATGATATTGATTGATCCTGGAAGCAACTTAATGCTGATTGCATTATTATCCAAAGTGACGGTGGCAGAACGTCTGACTCTGAAGCCCGGCAAGCTCTTGTAGGACACGCTCAACCAGTCAATCAATACATCCGAAAGCTGGTAGTTACGTTTCAAAATCAATCTGTTGATATACACGTTGAGGTCGTTGCACCTTTTCAACAACTGCTGGATGTGGCGCTCTTCGTCGTTGTCATCGCTCTTGCGACTGGGGAAGGGCTCGGGGAGCTTGGGGAGTTTCAAGGTGTCGTTCAATGGTGCCAGGGAAATATTAAGGAGATTAAGTAAGTTGACGTGGAGGTCGTAGAAGTCCTGGTAGTAGCGACAGAGATGGCTCTGGGTTCCATCGGAGAGCACCACATCAAGACGGTACCAGTAGCGGTCCTGGTAAAGCAAGAAGTTCGAGATCGATACTGACACCGGGTACGCTCTGTTGTTGATGGTCAAAGGGGAGGAGTTTTGTTTCTGCTGGAGGTCGATGTTGGCGACGTCGGCCAACAGGTTGAGGTAGCCCTTGTTGGGGTCGCTGGAACGGAGCCACTCCAAAGTCACGGGGTTTCTGGGGTCGTTGATGGCGATCTCCACGTAGAACGCGGGAACCAAGCCTGGGGGAAGAACCTTGTCGATGTATTTGACCAAGAGCCATCCGTTACCCGGACGGTCCAAGAGCTTCAAAATTGCACCCTGGTTCACCAGGAGCTCATTGCGGCCCTCCGCCTTGAAGTTGTACTTCGCGACAAGGATGATGTTGGACTTGAGCTTAGACGGGATGTGATTGTCGGGACTGGGCTTCAGAATGGTTAGTGAGCGAAGGGAACCAGCTAACCCGTAGCCGGCACCGGGGAGATCTGCTACCGAGCCGACAGGCGGGGATATCGGCAAGGTGATATGGGACTTGGATGTCTTCATGGCTTAGAAGAAAGAAGAAAGAAAGTGGACTTAAAAAACAAAACCCCGACCAAACGACACAAGTTAGGATGGGGGGATTTTTGAGAAAAGTTGAAATACAATTCTACGCGGAAAACAGGCGTATATCATGACGACGACGCATGGAACATGCACGGGCGCAAGAAGGCGGCGGCCAGGCCCGGGGCGGGAGGGGGTGAGCATATACCCATGCGGCGGCGCCCCCAGGGTTACCGAAACCGGCCAGAACCTCAGGACCCTTGGGCGGCGCATAATATCCCGTGGCCAGTTTCAGGTGCCTGGAATTATATCAACAATCTTTTGTTTACGATGCTACATGCCGTGCAAATTCCCGTGCGACACACCAGCAGAGGGCGCGCGCGTCAGTTACGTAATGCGGCTCGCCATCTTCCGCGATAGGATTATTATTGGCAGCAGCGGCAGCGATGGATTGTTGGCCGATGTGGGGCACATCAGGGGATGTACCCACGCAGTTTATTTTGTAGCAGTGGTGCGATCCACACTTGCAAGCCAGGCCAGGAGCCTGGAACAGCCAATGCGGCGGTTGAATGGGGTTCCCACTATCTACATTGGCAGTTATCGCTGTCGCTATTGCCGCCGTTTCAGCACAGACGGAACTGCACCACAGCGGGAGCATGTCTGTTTCCGCCTGCAAGATACGAACAGGTGCAAGCAGCGTCCAGCCATACATGCATGGCGGCCAACTGCTGCGGTGCGCATGTTCTATGCCACTGGAACCTCTACATTATGCTTGGAACACCTGCAAGGACGCGTAGGGCTCTGCACCTTCTCGACGCAAGCTAAGCTTCGGAACACCACCGCTGCCGCCCGAGGCGACTTGTTGCCCTCCACCTACATCGCCTCACTTGGTACTGCTTGATGCTGGTGCGAATGCCAGCAATTGTATCCATCACGCGAACTAGAGGCCATATGGCGGATGCGGAACTAGGCCCCGCAGCCGACGGCACCAGATTATATAATGATGGAGCTCGATCTCCTTCCAGCCATTTTTGCAACGAACCAAACGGAGGAACTATCGGTTCTGCTGGTAATCCGGAAGTAGGTATATGTATGAGGAAGAAAAGTGGTGGCCAGCAAATCCAATGAGATGAGGTGCGCGCCGGGGGACGTCCCAAAAATTTTCAGGAGAATGCCACGACACGTGATCACACATGTGCTTTGCAGCCCAGTCATCGCTGCAGGTCGTAACTGTGCGTCTAAACTCAAGCGACCCAGGGCGTGTGCCTGCTTTTGCAGTTCCCGGTAGTCGGACATCCCAATTGGTACGACAGGTACCGGTTCGGGCGCGGCAATGCCAGCAACTGCCCTAGGGCAGTGGCCCACGTTAGTGACAGGTCCGACCGCCCGCACCCGCCACCAGCGTCACGACTGATGCTTATTTCACTCTATCCTCCCCACCCCATCAGGGTTGCACCGGCGGAGTGCCTCGCTGCGCGCGGCCTTGCAGTGCCGCAACGTGTTGATGCGGTATGTCGCTGTCGGGGCGACAGTTACCAGTTCCGAAGCTCCGGAGCATTACCACTAGTAACAACAGGAAGAGCGGTAAATCTACCAAAGTTGGCTCAGGTACTAATGCCGTGGTCGGCGGCAGCAAGCACCTATGAGATTTCGAGGCGGTGGTATACGTCCAGCCACCAAGCGAGGTGCACCTTGGCAGATGCCACGGGCCATGCATCCCAACGGCCAGATTATTGGCGCTGGCGGAGGTCAGTAGCCAAAAAGAATCAAAACGGAAGTTTGGAACAATAGCAGCTACTGTGACGCCTTCAGTTATGAGACCGGTGCAGTGGTCGTGTGGATCTTTTGGTTGCAGGTGATGGGACATTATCTGAGGTACTTTACAGCGTGCATGCTCAACGTGCATATGCTATTAGACGAGCTCGGTTATAGTTGATTTTGCAGATCTGTGGTGAGAGCAGAAGAGTTCATTTTGACCAGGCCAGTCTCACGCAGCTCAGATGCAAGAGGGCCAAGCCGATAAGTTCGGGAGTCGATGGAATGGCCCGGTGCCAAGGCGCTGGATCGCTCAATGGTCATCCCAATGGTCCTCCAATGGTTTCGCAATGACCCCACCATGGCAAATAACCTCCATGCCACAGCTATGCGTACTGACATCTCCGTGCAGTTGCGGGGTCCGGCACCATTGGGTTACACTACATCGCAGCGCCTCAGCCCGCGTATGCTCCACTGCACCTCTCTGCACTTGATTTCCGTTTGCCGTGTGCTGGCCCGATATGTACTTGTGACAGTACCAAATGTTATACAAAGTCAGGAATGTGGAAAAATTGTAACGGGCCAATTATTTCTGCGAGCCACATGCGCCACCTGCCGCCACCCCCAGCAAGCATGCTGCAAGCGCATTGGAAGCGCTCAAAGCCTGGTGGCTGCTAACAGTTGATGAATGACACATGAGGACCACTACGGTGCTATTGTTCCACCACACCTTGAGGCACGTCGCTACCTCTCCCCTCTCGCCCATACGCATCTAACCGTTCACGTGCCCGTGCCGATGCGGATATTATTTATTGTTAGCACCAATACAGACGCGCGAAAATCATCAAGGCCGTAGCCTAGGATAGCCTAGTAATGTTTGGGGCGAAAACCTGCGCCCTGCCGCTGCGAGCGGGGGGATAACACAATCGGGTGAAAGATTCACTGATACACACATATGGCACCACAAGCAGCAGCGGCCGGGCTCCATGTCCAGACCTTCCCCACGTCTTGGCCGTGCGCTTGCAGTGAGACACTTATCAGTCCACTATGCCGACGGGCTGCTCCAGGTCTCGGTGGCCCCATCGGTACATTTTTTCCTGTACCATCGGCGCTCCAAATAGGCATAATTTCTATTGTCCGCATATTTTTTATCACCATGCAGCATATTCGATTATCAACGGAGTATTTCGTCTTTTGTGCCTCCAATCAAACCTTATTTTTTCACTTGGGTCGCAAACCTTATTGAATTTTAATTTTGATTTCTATGGTGGTTTTTAGCATACCCTGCGCTTGTTCCTTTATTTTGATGCATAATTATCTTGATACTTGCTAACAAGCTCTTTATATGCTAGCTCCTTTTTTTTTTTCTCCATTTTTTTTTATTATCTCCTAAAATAAACCTCTTGGTGTGTTATCCTGTTTCCACAATACAAAACCCATTGGTTTCCCTACGTCGCCCATTTCAAGGTTCGTCTCTGGACTAGTCAACAGCTCCGCCACTCTAGCAGATATTCCTTCTGGGCTCCTTCGATTCCGGCCTGTTTCTAACAGCCTGTCTCCCCACTCCTTAGTCTGTGCCGTCGTGGTTATCTGGTGGGTTTGTCCTTACTTGTGACTGTGCCAATCCCCCCTTTTGACAGACCTTGTTTCGAGCTACTTCGACTCCTCACGAGACTCAATCCGCTGACACACCGTTAGCCCTGTTGACCCGTAACTTCTTTTCACTTCCCTACTGTGGTTTCTTCGCTGTGGTGGCCTGGTGAAAGAAATTGGTTTCAGACCGGGTTATTTTTTACCACCAACCATAGTGTTTCCCCATCATATCCACGGTTTGCTGTGTAACACCACCGACCACATCCACTCCTTTCAAGTCACTCCCACCGTTTGACTGTACCCGCCGCCAATAAAAGGGCCGCTTTTCTTCTTCTCGTCGCCGTTCCTTCTCGCGCCTCACCTCGGTTTTTTTTGGTTGCAAGTTTCCATCGCCTTCCTCCAAACCATTTACAACTTCACTTCTTCCACCTCCCCTATTTGCATCCCCATACACTCGCGTTGAACAATGGTCAATTCCTCCGTCAACTCGCCCAACTCCACATTCGAGACCGAAGACACCATCAAGCTCAACAGCTCGCTCATGTCGTCGTCGTCGGCCTCCAACAACAACTACCACAATAGCATGCTCGGCCACGGGTTTAACGACCAGTTCTACCAGTACGACAACAGCGTGGTCAACGCACCGTTCAACCCTTTACCGCCACCGCCCATCTCCATCAACCAGTCCAGCCTCCACAACAGTTTGCACATGCAGACGTCCCACTCCAACTTCAATTCGTCTCTCTCCACCGGCTCCTCGCTGAACCCGGGCTTTGCCGCCGACACCCTCAGCGGCAACAACTCCGACTTCTTGGGTAACAACGACTATAGCCTACCGAACTCGTCGCACTACTCCATTTTCTCCAACCAGCAGGCTATGAACTCCACCACCTCGTTGCACAACGACTCACAGGGTAGCCACCCGCAGCAGATGTTCAAGCTCAACATGGACTCCACCTCGGACCTCTTGAACGACTACTCCATGACGGCATCTCAGGGCAACGACTTGATGTACAACTTGACCGAGTTCGAGTTGGGCAACCAGTCGCTCGAGTCCTTGCCCGACACCATGCTCCACCACCATCACAACAGTGCCTACCCGTCGCTGGGGTTGAGCCAGAGCCTCACCCACCAGCACCTGCTAGAGGACACCTCCATTGCGGGCTACGGCGCTCCTCACTACTCCGCCAACGACCTCTCCCAGTACCCCTACACCCCAACCATCAGCGACGTCTACACGCCGACGTTGTCCGAGAGCTCGAGCTACACCCCGAAGTCCGCCACCAACGCGTTGTTTACCGAGCAGCATCCCGCGGGCGGCAACGCCACCGATGACTTCGCCATCCGCGCCCCGGTCCCCGTGCTGCTCAAGACGGTGGCGTACTCCACGTCGTCGCCCAACCTTGGCAGCCATAAGGTGTGCAAAAAGCCGTCGCTCGCGCGCATCAACAGCACCTCCAAGAAGAACGTGGCGGGGACTTCGCACAACACTCCGCTCAGCGAGTCGTCGCCGCAGATGCTCGGCATCTCTCCGTTATGCAACAAGTACAAGGGTCTTGACATCTACCACCAACCGTCGCCCATCTCCACCCGGTCCATGTCCAACGCGTCCAACTGTTCCAGCGGGTCCGCCACCTCCGTGAGCACCCCGAACAAGCCGCTCATGCCCCCGCTCAACATCTTCCGCCACAACTCCGACGCCTCCTCCAGCCCCTCGTACTACGAGACGCCCCGCAGAAAGACCCACCCCAGCTTGGCCGACACCTCCGCCCACAAGCACCGCAAGCAGGTAACGCGCAAGACCTCCAAGAGCACCCTCATAGTGGACTCCGGGGCGGCGATGTCGCCTGTCCTCGACGCCAAGCCCAAAAAGTACACCCGTAGACGGCTTCTCCCCCGGTCCAAGAACGGGTGCTGGATCTGTCGCATCAAACATTTGAAGTGCGACGAAAAGAGACCGGTGTGCACCAGCTGTTCCAAGTTTGGCATTGCCTGCGACTATTCTCCAGAAAAACCCGGGTACGTCACCGACAAGAACTTGCGTAAGGAAAAGCTCATGAGCATCTCGTTGGTGCGCAAGCTGAAGCTGACCGGGTCCAAGGTCCGTGGCAAGTTCGATGACGGCCTGGATGGTCTTGCCATCGTGGATGCCTAACCGCCGAGTCCGCGACATTGTACCAATTGTCGTGGCGGCCGCATTTTGGGTGCAAAAAATATCAATTCTCCACACCCTGGCTTCACACAACAGCAACACCGAATTGACCGCCCGATGGATCGACCAACCCCATGAACCCACCACCTGATGTACGCATTTCAACCGCCCCACCACCGCACCAGCGGCCCGCCCTAATTTTTCTAGTTTATTTCTTCAACTTGTATAGATCAGCTTGCGAAATATTATTCTTGTGTTGCAACCGCTCGACCTGTATCGACCCCACCAACGCAAGGATCCAGGATCTCGGATCCTACCTCCTTTATATCCCACCCAACCTTAAGCGAGTCCTGCCAGCGAAGGGTGCATTACCGAATGCTGCTTTACCGAAAAATATCCTCCCCATGTGAGGTTAGTGTTCTTCGCCTAAAGATTCTCCTGCTCTGCCGACACAGCCCACCCCCTTAGCCATACATTTGTCCGGCCGATATGCCGCACCTGAAACACCCCCACGCCCTCCGTAACCTTGAAATGGACTCCTGTGGGTCCCCTATCCAGATCTCGAGGGTATGCAGTGCCTCCTGCAACTTGCTAGCCGGGGGGAAAAAAAAAAAAAACCAACTTCCTTACGCGAACCGCTCTAGACCTGAAGAGCATGCCGGGCTGAAGCGTATTTGGCACTCAAACGCTGTGCCTGAGGCTTAGACTACGTGCCATCGCATTGACTTGTATTTATACACACAGAGTTCGTCTAAGTTCTCATACCGCAAAGCCCTGCTTAGGGGGAAGATAAAAAAATTAAAAATTAATGGCCAGTGACGACCTCCACCCACGCGACTTTTGCCGGGTTCCGCCATTTTGTTCTGTGACAAGGGCCCCGCCACAAAGAGTCGAACAATTTTCACGAGTACAGCACCCGTGGACGTGCGCTATGCGCGGCGGAATCCCTGCTATGCACCGACCCTTAAACACACACGAACGGGCCCACGCAGGTGTGCGTCGCTGCTCGTCGTCTGCAGCCTGCCTTCCCTTCTGGTATGCTTGCTCACTCCCACTCGCTCACCCGCAACCGCTTCTTCAAGATGGTTTCGTGTTCCGTCACCGAAATGGTGCTGGTGTCGCCGTCCTCCAAGTCGTCGCCCACAAGACCATGGTTGTACTGCACCATGGCCACCAGGTCTCCCTCGAAACCGATCCATGGCCCGTGGAGCGGATCGAGAAGGTACGGATACGTGTAGTCGGTGAACTGTTCGCGTTCCTCGTCAACGGTAGATGGCCTTCGGCGCGCTCCTCGGAGCTCCAGCATGTTCCCGTTGCTTCGCGCGGGAAGCAACACCAGCGACTCGTCCAAAAACAGATGCTCGGTGTCGCTGTTGCTGCTGACGTCTTGCGAGTTCCCCGCAGACTCCTCGTGCTCGTTGGTGATCAGCAGCCGATCGTCGTCGAACTCTTTGTCGAAATCGTAGGGGTTCTGGATCGCTCTCAACGCAATAAACCTGTTGAGAGGCAAATAGTACTTTTCGAAATTCCAGATGAGTATCACCGTAGCAAGGATTAGAGGCGAACACAACGCCGCCAACAACAACGCCCCTTCCAATGCGAGCGTCCCACACATGAATAGCTGGAAAATCAAAATTCCTAGCCCGACTCTTCGGAAGATCATCGTCCACACTTTCCCTGTGGAATGGGGTGGATGCACAAAATTGTAGATCAACTGATACTTGTAGACGAAAAACCCAAGCACGAAATACACCAACCCGCTGGTGACAATCTTGGTGGACACCACAGAATAGATCAAAATAATTATAAATATCATGATGTGCTGCGGCAAATGGATCCCGAAATCAAAAATCTGCGGCGTATAGTAGTAGCTCCTGTAATCTCGAGGAGTTTTCAAAAACATCGTCTTGAGAAATAGGTATTTGCCCACAATGTTCAATATCAAGAAATCGCTTATTTGAAGCAACTTCACCGGGAACATAGCAATCCCCTGCAATAGAATCAAATCCACATAGAACAACGAGAGCTTCTTCAAAGACCTGGCTAACTGGTACGCAATTTGGGTGGTATCACTAATATAAGAAATATAGTCCCAAATGGTACCGGTCACCATGAACACCAAAAACAAGTTGAAAAATATAAAGAAAAAGTTCTTCAGCAACGTCGACAACTCAATGTCACTGTTTGAAGCGTACCCTTGGTGCTTCGAAAGATACTTATAGAAGTATGGCAACAGGATATTCAAAAGCGAAAATAACAATGGAGGCAAAATACCCGTCACGAACGTAGTCAACCACTTGGACTTGCTGATAAGCTCACCCAATGCGGGCCAGAGTTTGGTGATGGTCTTCAAATCCAACAACGTGGTCAACGGGGTGACCAAAAAGATGATAAATGCGTAGCTTAGAATGATTACAAACGTAATCATGTAAGCCTTGGTGAGTTTCTGATAAAAGGATAACCGAAAGTTCTCCCATTTAATGTCCTTGGGAGCGGGAGCCAAATTCACAATCAACTTGTAGACCCGGGGATCCAACACCGTTTGTGCCGCCATTTGTGCTGAGGCGACGGAGTCCATAGTAATAAACGCACTAGAAACCTGCTTGAACTCGGGGTTTGTGGAAAGGTCGATGGTGGACAGGTTGGAGTCGAATTTATTTTGAATGTCTTTGATCTGAAGGTTCACTTCCACCAATTGTTTGGACAACTCGGCGATCTGCTTTTTAATCTTCCTATCCTTCGCTGGGTTCTTTGCAGGGCGGTCGAGATAGGGATACACCGCAGGGGTCTTCTTTTCGTTGTAGATGTCTATGTTCAACTGATAGTGCGAGGCATACTTATCCTCTAGGGTATTTATTAGAGACTTTCTGGTCTTGAAGAGCAGCTCCAAGGGAGTCCAATCATAGATGAGCTTGACGTCCATGACCTTTCCAATACCCAAGCCCTCGATAAAGCGTCTCAACACCTCGGGATCATTTTTCCTCAAAAGCTTCTTAGGGATCCCGTCTAAACGAATGGTGCGATCGGTGATGGAGTTCTGAGACGCCAAGTACTTCTGCCTGGTTCTCAACACCTGCTTGGTGAACTGAAAGATGTAATAGTACACGGTGAATGAGAAGATATAGGTGAATATGGGGTATACCCACAAGAACGTGGGGAAGTCGTCACTGAAATCAGGAGGGTTATGGGGGGCTTCATAATAGAACAAGAACGATCGCACCACCGAAAGGGTGATGCTATCCTTGTCGTAGTTGCCGGTGTAGTAGTAGCGGATAGGGCTGAGGATGAAGATAGCCATGAAGGCCAACATGGTGAAGATATGGATGCCCATTTTGAAGAACGCGAGAAACACATAGGCGTCCAACCCCGAGTTCTTCAAGATCTCTTCGTCGGTGATGGAGTACACCACCACCATCCATCCGAAGAGCTTCGAGGGAAGCGGACGGAGTGCACCTCCCGAGCTTTTCCTCAAAGTACGGACAGCATAGATATGTGGCCACCGGTATCGCAAGATGCAAAAGAGCATAAGCGACAACACCCCGATGGTCAGACAGAGCACCAATTGGGTGGTGAACACCCGCTGCTGGCCTCGAATGATGATGGCGTCAGAGGGCGGGTCTTCCAAGGCGTCCCAACTCATGATGGTCGGCTTGATGTGACGCAACAGCTGTGGATGGATTGGGATTTGTTGCTCGTCAGGACTACGCGTAGCGGAACAAGGCGCACATGGAACGAGACTGCCTAATCGAGCAGTCTGCGAGAAAGACGGATTCCGGTTTTGGGAGGAGGAGGCAGGGGGTGTAACGGGCTGCGGTGGCACCCGCAGGCAACAGGCCGTCCACACAGCGCAGATCAACCGCCTATAGCATGTTTCCGCCAACCCTCTCGTGTCTGGTAGCGCACCAAACCCAGCCTAACACGCCGCTGGTGTTTGCAATTATAGATATTCACGTGACCGCGGACTAACACAGGCTACGTCGAAAAAATTGATACATATCCGGACACCCTAGAAAACAGAGAGCCGTCACCCCACTGGGCACCAGGTCCCACCCACTCCTTTCACCACGATCCTTTTGTCCTCAGCAGGGCCAGTCTGAACTCGTCCACGAAGAACAAACAAAACCCAGCCCACAACCATGAGCGACGCCTATGTTGTTCTTCACATCGCTACCACCTGTGACGAATCAACCGCCGCGGTGGCTAGAGACGCCACGGAGTTGATCGAGCTTGCGTGGAATGTGGTGGACGCATCCTCGCTCACCTCTGTCTTCGAGGATTCCGTGTTGGTGCGGCCCGTCAACACTCCCATCACTCCCTACTGTCAGCAACTTCATAGCATAACCTGGGAACATGTGCGCAACTCCGGCTCGTTCAAAGACGCCATCGTCAAGTTCGACGCCTACGTGCAGGAGAACTTGGTTCAGAAGGGCAAGGAGTTTTCGTTGGTCACCCTCGATGTCACCAAGCTCAGAGTGCATTTGCCCAGAGAGGCCCGAGACAAGGCGGTGGTGTTGCCGTCGTATTTGCAGCATCCCCGGGTGTTCGACTTGCAGTCCGAGTACATCAACTGGCAGCGAACTCACCCAGAGGCCCTTTCCTATACTGCCTCGTTCTTGTCCAACATGGTGACCGCGTTGGAAGTCGAGGTTGGCGACGACGAAGCAGTGCTCCATAGGCCGACGTCCACGTCCTCCAGTCCTTATCCACAGGAGCCCAGTGGCTCCGAGAGCCCGCATCCTGAAACAGAGATCAAGGTGACCAACAGCAAGTCCACCGTCAGCTTGTGCAGCAAGTTGTTGATTCAATTGGCGAAAAAGTCATTGCCTGCCGCAGACCACCCCACGGTGCTTGTGAAACCGTACGATGCTGCCCTGGACGTGAGAGCTTTCTTGACAGAACGGTCCAAGATCCTTTTCCTCTCGAACTTGCCCTCTGACACCACGCAATCTGAACTTGAATCGTGGTTCACCCAGTATGGAGGCAGACCTATAGCGTTCTGGATGTTGAAGAGCTTGGACTCCGACAAGACCTCCCACAAGAAGAAGGGTGTCTCTGGATTCGGAGTGTTCGCGTCGCACGAAGAGGCCACAGAGTCCTTAGCAATGAATGGCAGAGTTCTTAACGACAGAGCCATCGAAGTGCAGGCTTCGTCCACCCGAGTCTTGGACAAGGCAAACGAGCTCTTGGCCCCCTTCCCTCCCTCGAAGAACAGACACAGACCAGGCGACTGGACATGTCCATCCTGTGGTTTCTCCAACTTCCAAAGAAGAACTCACTGCTTCAGGTGTTCGTTCCCAGCCTCCAGTGCGGTCGCTATCCAAGAATCGATGTATTCCACCAACCACTTGGGCAATCGTCGCAATCCTGGATCTGCTTCGGGCTCGTCTTCCAATGGAAGCAATTCTGCCACAGCTCTGGCCCACGACAAGATTGCCATGAACGCTGCGGTGGTCAATGCTGCCGCAGTGTTGAAGTCCCACTCCTACAACAACTACCAGGATGGACAGGGCATGTACCAGCCCCAAGGCCTTGGAAACAATGCGGGTGCTGGCCATGGTAATGATAATGGACACCAGAACAACCATCACGGAGGAAACGGCCACGGAGGAAGGTCCCACTATGGTAATAACGTGCCCTTCAGAGCAGGGGACTGGAAGTGTGAAGTCTGCGTGTATCACAACTTTGCCAAAAACCTCTGTTGTTTGAAATGTGGAGCTCCCAAGCCAATAATGAACGTGAATAATCACCAGAACAACTCCATTCATTCTGTGAACTCTACTGCAGCAGCCATAGCAGCAGCGACCGCTAGTGGTCAGCCTCTCAACATGACCACGGGTGGAATCATGGGCTTACAACAGCCACAGCCTCATAACTCGTACTCACAATCGCGTCACAATTCAATTGGTTCCAACTCGGGTCACTATTCTAACAACAGCGGGTCCGGTCAAAAGAGTCACCAGTTTCAGTACAACAACGCGGGAATGAGAGGAAGCAGCGGAGGGACTCCCCAACCCATTTTGTCGCAACAACTCATGTTACTTCAGCAACAGCAACAACAACAGCAACAGCAACAGCAACAGCAGCAGCAGCAAAGATCGCAATCGCATCACTTGCATAATCACCATTCTCAATTACACCAATCTCCTCAGCAATACGGTAGCCAGAAATACTCGTCTGGTGTCACCAATTCTCCTAACTTATATTCTGGGTTGGTCAACCAGCAGCCCTTGAATCTGGTCTACTTCAACGGTAACTCTTCCAGTGGCTCGTACCAAGGTGCCGTTCCTGGTAGCGAGGAATTGAAGAATCTGCAGGAGACCAACTCTTCGTTCAATCTTCTTTCTCACCAAATAAACTCCTTGAGTTTGAACAATTAGTTCTGGCCGAACTATTGTCAGCGTCACTTCCCAGGGATTTTTGCGAACACTGTCATAATTTTCCGAGCATGTTTTATTTTTATTAGGGTCAATAACTGTTTGAATTTCGTTGGTTTCTTTCGTCCTGGTGCTTTATGTTATATAGTTTTTTGTTTTGTCTTTTTAACTTGCCTTTTTGAATGCTTGAAAGTGGATAGGTAGCTGGAGTGACAAGCCCAGAATATTTATTTCTAGCTTTCATCCGGCGGTGCGGTATATAATGTATGTGATTGTATGGTCCACAGGTTACCCTGTCAAGTCTTTTTTTGTAGTCCCGAAGCGGTCAAGCTATATTTGTGTGCAAGGCCTCACTTCCACGACCAAAAATTAAAAAAAGAATACGAGCCACCGATTCACGTGCCGGAATATGTTAACACGTAAAAACAAAAATACTCAAGCTTAGCAAAGACCAAAAAATGGGTGACAAATATTCCGTGATCTTACCTACCTACAACGAGAAGAAGAACTTACCTATTTTGGTGTACTTGTTGGCCAAGACCTTCAAGGCTGCCAAGTTGGACTGGGAAGTCGTTATCGTTGATGACGCCTCTCCCGATGGAACTCAGGAAATAGCCAAGAAGTTGATAGACGTGTTTGGCTCCGACCACATCCAATTGAGGCCCCGTGCCGGCAAATTGGGATTGGGTACGGCCTATGTCCACGGTTTGAACTTTGTTACTGGTAATTTCGTGATAATTATGGATGCCGACTTTTCTCACCACCCCGAGGCCATTCCCGAATTCATTGCCAAGCAGAAGTCGGAAAACTTCGACATTGTCACTGGTACTAGATATGCTGGAGACGGAGGTGTGTTTGGATGGGACTTGAAGAGAAAGTTGGTGTCCAGAGGAGCCAACTTCTTGGCTGCCACCGTGTTGAGACCAAACGTGTCAGACTTGACCGGTTCCTTCAGATTGTACAAGAAGGAGGTGTTGTCCAAGATCATCGAAGTGACCAAGTCCAAGGGTTACGTTTTCCAGATGGAAATGATGGTCAGAGCCAGATCTCTCGGATTCACTGTGGGTGAAGTGCCCATCAGTTTTGTCGACAGATTGTACGGAGAATCCAAGTTGGGAGGCGACGAGATCGTTGGCTACTTGAAGGGTGTGTGGAACTTGTTCACCAGTGTCTAATGGGACCTGGGTTGGGGCTAATTGTTGGTATTTGTCAAAGCATATATTACGTAATCGCGTTGTGTCAGTATACCAAGCTGAAAAAAATGTAGTTGGGAAGCAACATATTCCCCACGAAATGGCGAAGGATACGTACTTGAGGAAAATCCTAGGAAACGACCGGTACGAGCGGGTGCGCCATGCCAAAATCCTCATGGTGGGGGCAGGTGGCATTGGCTGCGAACTCTTGAAGGACCTTGTCTTGACAGGCTACGGTGAAATCCACATCGTAGACTTGGACACCATCACGTTATCCAACTTGAACCGCCAGTTTCTCTTCAGACACCACGACATCGGAAACTCCAAATCCATGACGGTGGCAAACGCCGTGCAATCGTTCAACTACTTCGACACCAAGCTCGTTCCTTATCATGGCAACATCATGGACGCCAAACAATTCCCCATCACTTGGTGGGGACAGTTCTCCTACATATTCAATGCGTTAGACAACTTGGAAGCAAGACGATATGTTAACAAAATGAGTCTTTACCTCAAGGTTCCCTTGATGGAGAGTGGGACCACAGGGTACGACGGACAAATACAACCCATCTACCCATACTACAGTGAATGCTTCGATTGCCAGTCTAAGGTGACCCCAAAGACGTTCCCCGTATGTACCATAAGGTCCACGCCATCGCAACCAGTCCACTGTATTACATGGGCCAAAGAGTTCTTGTTTCACCAATTGTTTGATGAGGCCGACGCTACGGGAGGCAATTTGAATGACAGCAACAAGATCAAAAGCGAGACAGACGACAAGGAGGAGATCGAGAACATGACCAAGGAGTTCAATGAGTTGATTGGGTTGCGAAATCTCATCTTGAGCTCAGACACCGCTGGTTTTTTCAACGAGTTGGTCAACAAGATTTACAAAGTGGATGTCGAGAGATTGCTTTTGATCGAGACCCTTTGGAGGTCGAGAGAGAAACCCGTTCCATTACGACTCATCGAATACAGGGAAGAGTTGGATCGCATATTAGCAAACGAGCAGGCCATAGCGAACGTGTTTGCTGACGAAACACGGGTGTGGAGCGTTGTGGACAACTTGGTTGTGTTGTACAAGTCGAGCGAGGCTCTTCAAGGGCGCCTTAAAAACGGAAGTGAAACCTTTGTGTCCTTCGACAAGGACGACGAGGATACCCTTAATTTCGTCACGGCATCAGCAAACCTTAGATCGATAATATTCAATATCGAAGTCAAGAGCAAGTTTGACATCAAGCAAATAGCAGGGAATATTATTCCTGCAATTGCCACCACCAACGCCATTATTTCGGGATTCTCCAGTTTGAGCGGTACAGACTTCTACAAATACGACCATCAAGGCTCCCACGACTTCTCCAGAATTTTCTCCGAGTCGTCGTCCATTTTCATCAGCATAAAGCCCAACAAGTATGCGACCTCGGCATCGCTAGTCGGACCCAATGAGCGGTGCCCCACTTCATCTATAGCGAGAGGAATACTCAAGGTTTCAGCCGAAGAAATTGAACTGCTCACATTGGAATGGCTCGTGGAGTCTCTCATCGAAAAGTACGGCTACGCCGATGATGCGGTAGCACTAGTCTTGGGGAAGTCTAAGTTAATCTACGATATTGACTTTGACGATAATTTAGAAAAGAAGCTCAGCGAAATCAACGGTTTCAGTAGCGGAGAATTATTGCTCGTACAAGACGATACAGATGAACTTGAGAGCATAGAGTTGTACATCACGATAGGGGACCACAGTGGGGATTATTTGCCAGACCTTACCTTGGGCAAGAAAAAGATCCAAGATGAACACACCAAGGGTGATTCCGGAGACCACAATGTTTCCATGGATACCATAATAGTTGACCTCGAGGACGACGAGTTAATGGAGGTAACGGAACCATTACTGAAAAAACGCAAAATCGAGGCCGACGTGGAAGTGCTAGAATAAATAGAGTAGCTTACAGGATATATATGAGTTGTAATCTCTCAGTAAAAATAATAGGGCCCTAAATGTTCGCTGGGCATTAGGCACTACAAAAATATTGCGAGAGGCGAGAAAATTTTCTGACCGGTTTTCAGGGGGTTTTCACGGAATGCTTGCACCACAGGAGCCCACTGTGCTGAGCGTATGAGCTCACAGACAAAATTGCCTAGTAAAACCGAAAACCGTTCTGTCGTCAACAATCTGCAGGTGGAGCTTCCGCTTACGTAATCCGCGTGTCCGCCACTGGGCAACAAACTGGTAGAAAAGCGAGCCTAGGCAACACTACTTCATCCAAGTAATACTTTTGAAATGTCGTGGCAAGCGTATACTGACAATTTGGTTGCAACCGGTAAGATCGACAAGGCCGCCTTGTACTCACGTGCGGGCGACTCGTTATGGGCCCAATCTTCCAACTTCCAATTGCAATCGGATGAGATCACCGGAATTGCCCACGGCTTTGATGATGCTTCCAACTTGCAAGCCCACGGATTGCACGTACAGGGCCAGAAGTACTTTTTGTTGAGAGCGGACGACAGATCCATCTACGGAAAGCACGAGGCCGAAGGGGTGGTTGCTGTCAGAACCAAGCAGGCCATTTTGATTGCCCACTATGCCGCTGGTGTTGTTGCTGGAGAGGCCACCACAGTTGTTGAGAAGTTGGCTGATTACTTGATCAGTGTTGGATACTAGTTATGGCGGGTATAGCATTTTACTAATAGTGGCAAAGAGAGTTACCGAGTGTAGAGAGGAACGGTTACAGGGTTCAGTTGATTGGATCGTTCCGTGAGCCAATTGGACTCAGTTGGACACGACGGGCTTGGTGGAGTTGGCTGACTTGTGGACTTGTGGACTTGTGGACTTGTGGACTTGTGGATTGGTGTACTTGTGGATTGCTTGACTAGTGCTGGTCAACTTGGACCAGCTCTAGATATGGACTCTATTGTCCCTACAAACTGGTGCTACAAACAAGTCAACGCGGGGGTTCGTATATTCTCGCTAGTCTACTCTACAACTTGTAGAGCTCAGGGTTGGTGCCCTCCATGTTCTTGGGAATACGAACAGCCACACCCACAGGATTGATGATGGCACTGTTGATATCCCAGATCCCCTCTCGGTAGTAAATGTCCTTCTTGAGAAACTCAATGACCTCCTCCTTCGATCCAAGCTGCAAGTGTAAGGTGCTCCCCGCAAACTCGGTCTTGGATTCGTCCTTGTAGAGTGCCCCAGCAGCCTTGATGATTCCACTGTTGGTGGGGGCAGCGAGATCCTTGAAATGGATGGGTCTCACCTGGGACCGGTCAGCACCAGGCTTGTCGAAGATGACAACGTTGTATTCTTGGGACATTCTTCTACCAACGGAAAAGTATCTTGCTCGGGGAGTTACTGCTTTGAAGACTTGCTTCATGGGTGGCTGTTCGTGTCACAGGGGGCCTTGGACAAGTGTCGGTCTGGATGCAGTACCGACACCCAACAAGCCTCGGATGCTGGGACGTCAAACGACAGCGTAGTTGAAAGAGCGGTGACAGTTGACTACGGTCTTTTACTGTTTATATTGAGAAAAAGAGTATTCGGAGAATACACATTGTATGAATGATGAGTGGAATTAACACATGTGGGTCCAGGACCAAGGTCGAGCTCGGAGAAGTCCCAGAGGTTACCTGAGACATCAGACAGCCACAGCGAGCTCTTCTCGAGTACGACACTGTCTATGGAGCCGGGTAAGCCGCGTTACAATCAGCCCCTGGTCCAGGAGGTGTCCACATTGTGATTGGAAACTTGGGTGTTATGCAATGCAATCGAATAGTCCGTCATTCGATGAGGAGGATTTTTGGGAGGGAGGACGCCCGTTGACCCGTCTAGGCACTGGACGAGCTGGTGGTGTCCACAGGAGCGTAGATCCGGATTCTCTCCTTTCTAGGACCCAACTTGTCGGTGTGTATACCGGCACCAAACTGCTGTCCGAACGGAGAGTGGCTGGCAATCACCACGTTGGGCACCGCAGTGGTGTCTGTGATTCTTCTGTACTGCTTCTGGCCTATTCCGCCCTTGTCTCTAATGAGGCCCTTCATGAACGACGTCTTGTATCTTTTCAAATAGTTTTCGTTTCTGGCATTGGCGCGCTCTCCGCTGGCCTGCTCCTTGTACAATGGAGTAGCCACCAATGGCTTGTCGGTTTTCTCGTGGTTCTTGTACACCAAAAGTCCTCCAGCCACCGCCGCTACACCAAACACCTTGGCGACATTAATTTCGATGGGCTTGCCTTCCGTCTTTGGGTGGGCATCATGTGACGACGAGTTGAATCTTCTCCCCGCTTGCTTTATAGAGTGAGCCGCCTGCGTTCTGGCTCTGGCGTACATTCTTGGTTGATGAAGACAATTGACTACTGTTCTCATTTGACCATGGAAAAAACACTGGAGGAGGTGGCACAAAGCCGCCAGCCAATGAGACCGTAGGTGATTTCCACATCATCACGTGACGTAAGTAGCACGTGACATAGCTGCAACAGCCTACACCGCCAGTTCTACTGCAACAGCACTACATGCGGCACCCATGGGGTGCTCGGGGCTTCTACCCAGGCTGGACGTAATAAAAAGTGTATTCGAAAGAGTGTATGATCCGGATCAGGAGAATTAAATGGTGCGGAAATTCTACGCATGCGATGGTATAGAAGGGAGGCCCATAATGGAAGATTTGTGTATGATATGGAGGAAAAGTGGCCTCAGTGGATGGCTCTGGGCGTGAAACATAAGTGTGAAAATTTCATCGGTAATCAGAAGAAAAGGAAAGCATACGTGGTGATCTGTAGAAATACTGAGTGAGTCTGGATGAGAAGAATGAATAGCCACGACTGGTTATTACATCTCCATTGTTCATATCTGTGTCTGGTAGCTGTTATCCGAAGTACAGTGCTTGACATAGCAGACGTAGTGTCCCTAGGATATGAGGGATGGTTCTGGTATCTGGGGTACCACTGAGATGAGCCCTTTTCAATCACGAAAGGGCCACTAGTTCCAACCACTACCCTCATCTCTCCACCTCTCGATCCAGCGGAACTCCTTTGCCTGCTTGTAAGAAGGACTCTTCTTGGGAGCGTTTCCCACCATCCGGCTTTTGGGAGACAACTTGCTGACTATGAATTCTGATGCTATCAAGAATGCTGGGGTAAGCATGAACAACCCACTGTTGGTGAAGGGTTTCATACTCATGCTGAATTATGCAATAGTAGAGACTAGAGTTCTGGAACTCAAAACGTTTGAAGAAGAACTGGTTACGATGAAGGCAACGTGATGATCAATGAAAATTATTTAGACTTTGCTACAGATGTTGCTTGACCCCGCCTGATTACGTTATCATTTTTTTCTTAAAAAACAAAAATTCGTTCACTATAGCCGTGATCGCACTATCTTCGATCTCTTCAATTTTACAGGTTTACAAGTTTACATTATATTACTCAAGAACAACTAGAAAAAAATGCTATCAATTGAACTTCAATTTCTTTACACTGTAGAAACTCTCACTAGGAGGACTAGCTGTACAAGTCGTCGTCTTCTTCAACATTACCGAATGAGGCTCCAGCATTGGCATTGTTGGAAGCACCATCTTCGGCTGGCAAAGTAGCGCCTCCATTTTCGGAGAATCTGAAGTTGGTGAATTGGCCTCTGGAGGCTTGCAACTGCTGTGCGTAAGCCTCGTAACGACGCAATTCCGCTTCAGAAACTGACCGTTTGGCAGTCTTCATGGCTTCTTCAAAGTGAGCTCTAGTGATGTATGGAACCGGGTCTTCCTCTTCCTCTTCCTCTTCAGCGACAGGAGCCTTCATGTCGACGTCCTCTTCGGTCTTGACAGGCTCCTTAGCCTCCTTAGCCTTTTGAGCCTTGATCGTGGCTTCAATCGAATCCTTGATAGCAAACTTGGCTGATCTTTGAACGATGTAGGATAAATCGGCACCGGAGAATCCGTGAGTGATCTTGGCAATTTCCTTCAAATCCAAGTTAGGCTCCAAAGGAGTGTTTCTCAATTGAGCTTGCAAGATGGATAATCTAGCGAGCTCATCTGGCAATGGAACGTAAATCAATTGATCCAATCTGCCTGGTCTCAATAACGCAGGGTCAATTTGGTCGGGTCTGTTGGTGGCTCCAATAACGAAGACGTTCTTCTTGGCATTCATACCATCCATTTCAGTCAACAATTGGTTGACAACACGGTCCGAAGCACCACCAGCGTCACCTTGGGAAGCACCTCTGGCCTTGGCAATAGAGTCCAACTCATCCAAGAAAACCACGGTTGGAGCGGCAGCTCTAGCCTTGTCGAAAATATCACGAATGTTAGATTCAGACTCACCGTACCACATACTTAACAATTCAGGACCCTTGACGGAGATGAAATTGGCAGACACTTCAGTAGCCACAGCCTTAGCCAAAAGGGTCTTACCAGTACCTGGAGGACCAAAGAATAAAACACCCTTTGTTGGTGCCAATCCGAACTTCTGGTATTGTTCTGGGTGCAAAACTGGGTACTCCACAGTCTCCTTCAATTCATTCTTGATGGTATCCAAACCACCAATGTCATCCCAGGTGACATTAACGTTTTCAACAACAGTTTCACGCAAGGCAGATGGGTTCGAGTTACCGAGAGCAAACTTGAAGTTCTCCATAGTAACACCTAAGGAATTCAAGACTTCAGCATCTATAGTTTCTTCTTCCAAGTCAATGAGATCCATCTTCTCACGAATTTGTTGCATAGCAGCTTCAGAACACAAAGAAGCAATATCAGCACCGACGAAACCATGAGTCTCAGAAGCAATGGCCTCCAAGTCGACGTCATCAGCTAATTTCATGTTCTTTGTGTGAATTCTCAAAATTTCCAAACGACCTTCAGCATCTGGGACGCCGATATCAACCTCTCTATCAAATCTACCAAATCTTCTCAAAGCTGGATCAATCGAGTTAGGTCTGTTTGTGGCAGCAATGACCACAACATTGGATCTGGCCTTCATACCATCCATCAAGGTTAACAACTGAGAAACCACTCTTCTTTCAACTTCACCATTAGTTTTGTCTCTCTTTGGAGCAATCGAGTCAATTTCGTCGATAAAGATAATAGCAGGAGAGTTCTTTTCGGCTTCCTCGAAAGCTTTTCTTAAGTTCGATTCGGATTCACCCGCCATCTTAGACATGATCTCAGGACCATTGATCAAGAAGAAGAAAGCTCCAGTTTCATTAGCAACGGCCCTAGCCATAACAGTCTTACCCGTACCCGGTGGACCGTACATAAGGATACCCTTCGGAGGCTTGATACCAATGGACTTGAACAATTGTGGGTGTCTCAACGGCAATTCAACCAATTCTCTAATTTGGGCCATTTGCTTCTTGACACCACCAATGTCGTCGTAACCAACGTCATTCAAGTTATTTTCCTCATCTTCACGATTAATTGGGTCTCCTTCACAATGGATGATGGTGTCCTGAGCAACAATAGCAATTTCCTCGGGATCAACCTCCACCACCTTGAATTCCACTTGTCTCATACCACCTCTGACGGTGAATAAGTCACCCTTTCTCACAGGTCTGTAGGCTTCCACGAAGTAAGGCTTCAAGTAAAGATCAAACAAGGAACCGGTGATACCTTCCACAGTGTCAGCAATAGGTAAGACGGAAATTCTGTTTGCGTATTTTATGTCAGGGCATGGGTGAACGGAGATGATGTCACCCAAACGAACCCTCAAGTTGTTACGAACACAACGATTGATTCTGGCCACTCCATCATCCATGTCGTCGTCGGCCAACACAATCAAGACTGTGTCCTTTCTCTTCTTACCTTTGACGAGAACTGTGTCACCACGGAACAATTGTAACAATTCCATGGTGTTGGAAGACATGGTAATGACCGAGTTGTCATCATTGACGGCGTCATCGACCACCAATGCGTTATCCTTCTTCTTTCTCCTCAAGATAGCGGTGGCGGTACGGTCTTCCACGGACTGGGCGCCAGAGGCGTCGAAATGGGTTTCGGGTTTCTTATCGTCTGGCATTGTGGTGATCTATTGAACGATAGTGCTTGACTGATTTGCAAAAATGCACTTCACAGGACAGTCTGGCAATAAAGAATTGTATTTCTCAACGCTATCTTAGCAAATGTTGACTTTTGAGTTTGCAACGACTTCTTCCGGGGGAAACTAGATCGGAACGAGAATGAACAATATAGTCAGCGACAGTATTGATTCAGGACAGTGTGAGCTGGAAAAGATCAACCAAATCAAGATTCACTTGAGCAATTCTTTATTTGGCGACAACGACAGGTTCTTTCTACTTTATATACTCTGGACCACCTGGTATGTGTGCAGGACTGTTTTCGGTGGCGAAATCTTGGAGTAGGTGCAAAAGGTTCGAGCAACTTCTGTGGCGTACACGTGATGTATGGGGGGCTATTTAGAGTGCTATATGGATGGGCCTACAGGTAAAGTTTGATGCAAGCTAATTGTACAAGTTACAACGTACACTTCTAAGTGAAGAAACCAAACTGCTGAATCCAGGCATGGTGTTGAATTATCATGATATTCTTGGCTAATGTCGATACCTTGAGCGGTGGGGGCATGACTAAAAGAAGTGATATATCTGGTCAGAAATGTCGACAACTAGATGAATCCGATACCACAAGTATATATATGGAAATCTCACATGTCGTAGAGAATTCGACCGTTGATCTCAATATGAAGGATCAAATATCTTAGGAAGGAAGTGGCACTCGTCGTGTAGAGTTATACCACTAGTGAAATTAACGTACACAATTTTGCCAGTTACACTACTCGAATCTTGACGTGGGCTGGTGCAGACTTCACAGAGAGTCCCTAAAAATATGAACCTCACGAAAGTAGGAAAATTACGGATAATGAGAGGTGATGGAAGGTTTTGACTTCCATCCGCAAGGATGCGTTATCATTACGGCTCAAAACGGTTCGGATATTTTCTTGTGTCGGAGTCTCCGAATGCCTCGCCCCAAATGCCGTAAATGAAGCTAGCAACCGGCAAAACTGACATTTACCGACACGCAAACTTCGTATCACAAGGCACGTATCAGGAGCGATAAGCCTCGCATAAGTTGAGGTCCTCCACTGAAGTATCCAACTCGATTATCGGGCTTTGAAGCTACAACGCCGCACGCTTTCTTATATACATTCGCGGGAACACTATTTAACGATCTGGCCCAACTCATAGTCACCAGCTAAAATGTCATTCACAGCAGCACACAACGCTTCATGCCTCTTCTGTAAGATCATCAAACAGGAGATTCCTTCGCTCAAGTTGGTGGAGACTGCATTGAGCTACTCCTTCTTGGATATCTACCCTACTGCCGAGGCCCATGTGTTGGTTATCCCCAAATACCACGGATCCAGACTCCACAACATTCCTGACGAGTACTTGGCGGACATTTTACCCGTGGTCAAGAAATTGACCAAGGTGTTGAAGTTGGACCAGAACAACTCGCTTGAAGGTGAAGGTTACAATGTTCTACAGAACAATGGCTCCATTGCACACCAGGTGGTTGACCACGTCCACTTCCATCTCATCCCCAAGAGAGACGAAGCTACTGGTTTGATTGTGGGATGGCCCAACAAGCAAGCTGACTCCGAGGAGTTGGCCCAGTTGCACCAGAAGTTGCAGGATGAATTGTCTAAGTTGTGATTTGGTTGCTATTTTGGAAAGTGATGAATGTTCACCATTGGTAGCGGATTTGTATCTTTCTGCGAAACTACTATTATTCTGCCTGAGTTTATGATGTCTTAGTCATTAAATCATTAAAGTATGCCCCCTATAAATCCTCCTATATACCCCACAATATAGCTAGTGAACCATGTCAACGTAGTTGCTCCAAAGGGAAAGTAACTGATGGAGTAGTAAGCTACCGCCACTATTTCTATCAAACTGGTGAATATGGTCAAAATGCTGCTTTTCAAGATCACCGCTGAGTATAATGTAGCCAACACTGATCCCACAAATACACTGGTGAACACTATCCTGCTAGCTGATAACAAATGACGAATATATGCTCTGGGACCTTGCAACACTCCAAATGATACGAGAAATAAAATCGATCCCATTGACCAAAGCAAACCGAACTTCCTTGGCCGCAATGCTAGCACGGGAAACAAAAAGAAACTGAGGAAAAAGCACAATACTGACCCTGAAAGACATGCTGCAAATCCGACTAATCTCTCAAACCTCGAAAGCCCGAACCATGACGGCTCCTGGACCGAATCTGTGGATGTACTTGTAGTTGGTAGCGATGTGTACAAGTTATTGGCACTTGATTTCACGTAATCGGTCCATTCGGAAAGGATGGGACGTGCACCTGCACCTTGTGAAGCCGAAGTACGGTTGTTCCAGCTCTGGAACAGTTGTCTGAAGAAATTCTCAGGTTCAGACATGCTCCTATTGTAGTTGTAGATAACGCTTAGTTTGCCACAATTCTGTGAGGGCCACACACAAACGAAAATTCAAAGTTACCACGAAAAGCGCAGATATTTCAGAGTTCCCTTATAAATCCAAGACCAACGTATGCAATCGGTAACGTCTTGATGCTTCTAGAATATATCCTAGTAGTAGTCTCAGGTTAACAGTGACAGTACAGTGAACTAACGTCAAGTCCGGGTAACCCTTGTCTCAGGGAAAAAAAGCTAAGCAAAACCGAACACTAGGGGCTAGCCACACCTTTATCAAGAATCGTCTATTGGGATAGTCATCAGACCTTTAATTCAAGGGTACGGAAGCGGAAGTTCAGCTCAATTACATCTCTGACCCGAGTCCATCAACACAAACTATATCGACTTTCTTTCACTGGGCAATTGAAACTTGGAACGACACAAACAGAGTCTATTTCCAGGTTTAATTATTCCGTTTAATTAGCTTAAATCGCCAATCTCCCAATTATACCAAGGGCGCTTTATTGTCTATAACGGAGGGAATTGTATTCAAATATTTCTTTCCGAAGCTTACCTACTCAAGTTATTCCACAGACAGCCTTGACCTATTTGTGGGGCTAGCACACTTCTTGTTGACAATGGAAGAATTTTTGAAGGATAGTCCATCCGACTACAATCAAGTTAACGGTAGCTCGAGGACCGGTACTCCCAACTTAGGTAACCAGTACACAAGTGCCGGGAGCGGCAATGCCAATTTTCCAGGTAGTGATTTCTCCCTCAACGAGAATGTCCCCGGCTACAACGGATTCCAGGAATACGGAAACAACTATGTTAACCTGCAGCAAATGAATGCGCAAGACGACTATAATGACTTTTCAAGTGGTGTCAATTCTGTTAACGAGCAAACTGGATTCACAAATCCTGTTAATACTTTGAATGATCCTTACTTGGAGGATTTGGAGAACTTAAATTTCCCTCAAAACTTAGGGCTGATACCTCAAACTGGAACTCCCCAATTTATTAATCCTGCTACTACGTCGAACCTTGATGAAATCATTTCTCCCA
Source organism: Suhomyces choctaworum (assembly GCA_030568475.1). Taxonomy (NCBI): domain Eukaryota; kingdom Fungi; phylum Ascomycota; class Pichiomycetes; order Serinales; family Debaryomycetaceae; genus Suhomyces; species Suhomyces choctaworum. Next base: position 76,016 of record JAJMGE010000006.1, on the reverse strand, counting down.
ATAACAACGCATCTTTGGACAACAACAACTCCTTCTTGAATCCTCGTTACTTTTCCCCACCAAATAGAAACGGTAACTTCAACTCCTTGAATTCAATCGCAGAAGACAGTAATGTTATAAGTCCAAATATGTCGAGACACGGAAGCATTAGTGTGCCCAATAACCAATATAGCAACAGTTTCAACACAGTGACTGGCCCCGACTTGAACTCGGGCTCTTACCTCTCACCTCAAGCTACTTCACAATATGTCTCACCCAATTATGATTCATTTGATACTTTGAGGTCTCCTTCCAACTCCTATTTGTCATCTCCCCCACAATACCACCACACAAGAATGCCATCAGGAAATTTGAGCACTAGCATTCCAGCACAACCATTGAAACAAGAGCATAACTCAAACTTGTTATCACCCCCAACAACTTCCAGCATGTCTACATCTGTTCCAAGTGGTGGGAACTCCAGAGAGTCACTTCCTACGAAGCAATTAACAAAGGAGGAGAAATTAAAGAGAAGACGTGAGTTTCACAATGCAGTTGAAAGAAGAAGACGTGATTTAATCAAGGAGAGAATCAAGGAACTAGGACTTATCGTTCCACCCTCATTACTAAACCCTCAATTATGTGCTGTGCAAATGCTACAAAAGAACACTACGCTAAATTCGAATGGAGTCAATGACCTAATCTCAAGCATTAAAGTTAAGGAGACGAAACCGAACAAGAGTACAATCTTGAACAAGTCAGTTGAATACATAGAGCATTTGCGATTTGTGTTAGAGGAACAGGAAAAGGCACAAGCAGAATTGTCACGGAAGATCGCTGCACTTCAAAAATCGTCAAATGCAAATGCTGGTAACATTTCTGTACCAGGAAATGATCCCAAGTCTGGAAATCAAATCCAGGGTAACAATGAGGCTTACAGCAATTTTGAAACTGGAACTGATAACCTCAACGCAGAATCTTATTTTAACCCTGATGATTTTTTCCTGGATATTATGGGTGGTTCGAACTCGAACCAAAACGGTCTAGGGAACACAAATGGGAACAGTCAGTTTTACTAATAGAAAGGAAAAAATAATCCTTGCCAAGTTACTTCTTAACTACCTCTCGCTGTTTTATTATAGATTATTTGCTGATGCAACGTATTATTATTTATTCTATTGATTAGAATACAACGGTCACTACGCCAGGTATACAATTGTCACACTAATGCTTCATAAGGTAAATGATCTCATTGAAGGACAAGGATATCTCATCGAACTTTTATGCGAAATTTATAGATGTTTTTACAAGCCTTTGTGAAAGTGAAATAGAGCGGTGATATTTTATGACTGTGATTCAGCGATACGAGATGAACGAATCTATCTAGATTCGATGCAAAATGGAACGGATAATTATGATGTTTTGTTTCGAATATGCTCGTAATCGATTAGTTTCTATTCTTTCTTTTAAATTTGTCAACCATCGATTTCAACTCGGAACCATTATTGTTTCTGTGGTTTCCGGTCTTTTGTTTCTTGTTAGACTTTCCGTTGAAAGTCTTTCTCTTTGAACGTTCTTGCAAAATCTTCTTCATTGTCTCAGTCTTTTTGAACTCAGTATTTGTGGGGTCAATTGCATAGTCATGGTCTTCGAAGATCTCCTTGAATCTTGGATCATTCAAATCTGCTTCAAATTTATCCTGAGACATCTCCGTATCGTAATTCTTTCTCTTCTTCCCTTTCTTTCCGTTTTGCTTTTCGGCCTTTATGACATCCTTCATGCTAAAGTGCTCTTGCTTATCTTCGTCCTCGTCGTTCATCGTGAGCAACTCTAATTCAGCCTTAGACTTTTCATCAACCTGAGGCTTTTTCGAACGACTAGTATTCTTGTCAGATTTCGGTTCAACTTGAGATTGTTTCTGTTCCTTGAATTTTTCCAATCTGCGCTTCCGTCTTTCCTTCTCTTTGCGCTTGTAAATGTCAATGGAAGACTCAGGCTGCTCTTGTATCGATTGCTTTTCTGTGACCGACTTTTCATCTTCTAAGGCCGGGTTAAACGTAATCTCCATGTCCACATCGTCTTCATCGTCATCCTGAATATCCAACTTAGGCTTAAGGCGATCTCCTAACAAGCTTTTGTACTTATCCTTCACATTATTACCTTCTTCAGCTTCATCCTCACTATCTGAGGCCAAATATGCCTTGAAGTCCATGTCATCGATTTCCTTCTGGGAAAATTGTCTGCTGGCAAACTGAAGTCTTTCCTTCGGTGTTTCATCCCACGTCAACTTCACTTTCGAATGTTGTAAGGCGTCGGTGACGAATGTGGAATTGGGTCTGTACTTCGAAGAGATCTTGGTGCAAACATCGGTGGCTTCGCTTTCATCAAATTCCATCTCGTCAGGAACGTACCTCAAGTCAAAGATGTTAGCTGTGGACTCAAATTCTGTTCCGTCACAATTATCGTAAATTCGTTTCGAGGTTTCCACTGAGTCGCATTTGACAACCGCATAGTAGTATCTCAATCTTTGTAATTGGTATCTACGCAAGGCCTTGCTATCATAATCTTCTTCACCATCATCTGCTTCATACAACTTCCTAGCAGCTCTCTCCAAGTCCTGGGCGTTATTAACATCGATATCAGAGTCAGAATCGGAGTCTTCTTCATCCTTTTCCACGCTCTTCTTCTTAGATGCAAACAATTCTCTTGGAGGTCCTTCTATTTCCTCTTTTTGCATTTGTTCTTTACCGTACTGGGATGGATATATCGTTACCGATTTGATAAGACCATTGGTAGGCACAAAGGAAACAAATGTCGCCATAAGATCAACAGCCTTGACGTTGTCCCAGTCCATGTTCACAACTGCGAAAGACCTCGTTGGATCACCTTCTTCGGGCTTTGTAGCTTCGAGCTCCACATCTGACTCCTCTTCAAGCTCAACAGCATCTGACTCCGAGTCTGACTCAGATTCTGATGCCGAATCTGAAGCAGATTCCGAATCCGACGAGGACACCAACCCTTCACCTCTGGCTCTATCAAGGTCTTCGGATGCCACCAAGGTCTTTTCTTCGTCAGAGTCACTGTCGCTGGACTCGGAATCTTGGGACTTAAGGCCGAGTGTTTCTTCTTTTTTGCTCTCGGGGTCTTCGCTCTCTTCGTCACTGTCTTTTTCTTCTTGTTCTTCCTCATCACTTTCTTGCTCATCACTTTCCTCATTGCCCTCCTCTTCGAAATATTTGTCAAACTCATCGTCGGTATTTTTCAACTTTCTACCATATCTGTCGATCTTAACCTTCTTGCCATTCTCCTTTGTGTTCAACTTCTTCAATACATCTTTGCTGAACCGCTCATCGACCTTCACTTTGAACTGCTTCAAATTGGGCATTCTGAAACGAGGGTCATTGTGCACCGACTTGAACCGCTCGTCGGCGGTGACAGGGGCCGTCTTTTGAGAGCCCTTGCTATTGGATCTCTTCTTGTCTTTGGCCATCTTTACAATTTACCGTAAAGTTATATATTGAGAGGAAAAAATTCCACAGCTATCGCATCACATCATCGCATTTAAGTGCGCGCAGTTAACAACTGGTGAATTCTCACACAGATCCTCCACTAGAATTGTGATTGCCTACCAATCCCACCATTTCTAGAAAAGCACGCTCATCACCGAGACTCCGTAGGTTAACGCTCTGTCTCAACTCAGCTTGTTTTTCTTCCCATTCCCATTGTTTTCTCTGCTCTTCTAACTCTTTGGTAGACCCTACACCCCACACTTCAAGATCTGTAATCATAAACCGGTCCTCAAAATCGGAATGTGCAATCTGCTCTTGTTCGGACCCTTTAAAGTAGGTGGCGTTGTTGCTTTTCAGCCCCGATATGTGCCTAAATATCGCAAACTCAAGGTTCATCTCTATCGTCAATGACACATCTCCAGGAAAGTACTTCTTCATTCCATTTTTGTCGATCGGTTGACTGTTACCAAACCCAAGTCCGAGTCCTGAATTATTGAAATAAATCAGCTCTCCATTCAACACCGCGTTATGCAAACTTGCAAAATGATCTACTCTTGGCAGAATCGACATTATGATTGTGCTTTCATTCCCGAAGTTCTTCTTATTTGAGTGCTTCCAAGGCTCTTTGATCAACACCACATATGTGATCTTATCATTGTCTGATTGCCACCCCTTCTTGGAAGATTCTAACGAGCGAAAAAACCGAGGATACTCATTGTTGAAGTGCTCATACCTCTTATTGGTACTAATAGTCTTACCTTTGACTCTTTTCCCACTTACAACAAACAACGTTGGTGCCTGCCACTTCAATACTTTCAGCTCCAACGACCTAATAGAAAACCCCGACTCAGAGCCTAGATAGAGCTTTATCAAGTTTTTGTTGGAAATCTGTATCTCCGACCCCAAGTTTTCTGCGATAGTGCTTATCAACGATATTGATGCGTCATTGATCAATTTCGATTCCTTAAACTTTGGAATGCTCTTCTTCGATGATGCAACGTTATCAGTTTTCTGCGCCCTCTGTGGAGTATTCTGTACCGTTTCCCCATCAACAGAAGAAAATATTTCTTTCTTGAATATAAATTGAAATGACTGGTCGAACAATTTGGAAAAAGCAGCATACCCATTCTCAAATTCTTTCAAGCCTATACTGGTATCTTTGACGTTGGATGCAACAATCGTGACGTCAAAATATCTCAATAGTGCAAGCGAATATACTTCAAACTCTTTCCACTTCTCAATACTTTTCGTTATGCTCTCTTTCATTGCAACATGAGATTGTTTAGGAGTTGAATTGAGGATAAGAAAAAGAGTTAGGAGATGCAACAAGTCGTCTGCCCTTATTTTCAATGCAGAAAAGTCGATACTATCGTAATCCTTGATGACTCCGAAAGTATCCCATTGTATGAGTCTTCCCACCAACTCCGGAGGTTCTTCCCCCGACAAGGGACGCGACAATTGTACAACATATGGCTCCTCGGGCAGGACATCTTCAGATTTTGACTTATTCTTGGACTCTGAATCTATCGCTTCACTTCCAGAAAGGGCTAATGATAAAAATATCAATTTCTCGTAGCTGTAATTACTAGCTAGAAACTTCTTGTATCTTCCTGAATGTATCACCATGTTGCGAACCAAATCATCAAAGGAAAGACTGGAGGCCCTGGTATACACATCCAGAAGAAAGGGGAAGGTTCCTATTACCTTGAACGAGTCGTAAAGAAGCTTGATGGTGTCATTGACTTGGTGGTCATCTGGGAATTTCTCAGTGGGCAATCCTAGTAGATGAGCTAAATCGGAAGGGGTTAAGGATACTTGGTTTGGGGAGGTCAAGTTTAGCTTCGAAGTCAATGCTTTGAGCTCTACATCACGTAGTAGCAATACACTTCTTGTTTGGAAGAGTCTTGTTAGTTGCTCCTTGGTGAAGTGCTCCAAAGTGGTCTCCGTGGAAGACTCTGTGCTATTGGACTGACCCATAAAACAGCGGAATTGGCAAAATGGTGATTATAACGAGTCAACGGGTTCAAGGTGTAGATAGAGATTCCAAGAGCTTTCTATTTGATGCTCGTATTATGTTATTCGCCGAGATTATGTAGTAGTGGCCCAAAAATGATGGTGAGGGATGCAAATGTGGAGTGGTGCCTGATGCGAGCACACATCTCAACAAGATGTCACGAACCAAAAGTGGAAAATATTTGCGATGTAATCCTATGCCTGTAAATCCCAGTTACTCTACATAAGCTATAGGTATTAAGTATGTTCATTAGTATTAATTATTATTAGTCTACATTTGACATGCAAATGGAAATATGTCTAATTGAGGATCTCGTTCAATTTAGCTTTGGAGGCTATTTCCCATTCGAAGAGTGTTCTTTTGATTTTTGCCAAAGGTCCCTTCGCCATGGCCAAGTCAATTTCTTCGTCTTCCCTGTTTGCTGAATCATCATACCTTTGTTCGCTGGAGTTTTGCTTGAGTAGCGCCTTAGTGAATGAAAGAATCACTAGATTGAAGTAAAACCGGACCACAGTGACTATGATCGTTCCACTGAACGTGAGAAATAATTCTCTGGTCTGAGAAGCGGACTGCTTGGAGTAGTCCGTCACGGGAGTAGATACCACTCCAGTCACAGGCAAAGATGACACTCCAGTCACCGAGGATTCCAAGGCTCTGGGAGTAGCAACTCCAGAATCCGGTGTCACTCCGTTATCTTCTCTGCTAAACCAGAAATGAATAAAGTAGAAGGTGTAGAGAACACCCACTAGCGTATCTATGGTGTATACTATGCTGGCAATGGACAATTTGCGGACATTCTTGGGCTTGTTGTTCAAGTGGATCAATGCCAGGACATAAAATGGCAACGTGGAAATAGCCAACGCATTGAACAACCACTGAAAGAAGTTTATGGGGTGTCCTGTGAATAATGACAATATTCCGTACACTCCGCCAGCTTTGTTTATGATGGCTATTCCTAGCACAATCTCGACCCCTATATAGAGTGGAATCACTCCAAGAAATTTCTGTTGTTAGTTCTGAAAGCATTCAGGTAACAAGGCGTCATGACCAGATCTCGACATACTTGTGGTAAGACCAATGCAAGGTTAGAAGTTAGGGCCATTTTTCCAATGTGTTGTGCCTAAAGAAAAACCCTCGGTGATCTTAACAAACCTCATCAGAAAAAACTTGACCGCAAATTTGTATCTAGATGAGATTAGCATGTCTTTCGAAGAAGTGAGGACGAAAGTGGAGAGCATAGACATATATAGCTCAGACAGCTCGGAAAGCGAAGTTGAGCCATCCCTGAGTATAAGGACGGGCATTCCCAAGACTATCACAGAGAAAGAGGATATTGTCACCAAGTATGCAGACAAGATAAAGGTCGACCCTATAAAAAAGGGCCCAAAGGTAACGAGGGATAGAGCCAACAGGGCAACTGTCGAGCAAGTATTGGACCCCAGAACAATGAGATTCTTGGCCAAAATCATAAATAAGGGTGTGCTATCCCGGATCAACGGTTGCATCAGTACAGGAAAAGAAGCAAATGTTTATCATGGTGACCACGAGGATCCCACAGTGAATGACAAGGAATATGCTGTCAAGATATATAAGACTTCCATCTTAGTGTTCAAAGATAGAGAACGTTATGTTGATGGAGAGTTCAGGTTTAGAAATACCAAAGGACAAAGCAATCCAAGAAAAATGGTGAAAGTGTGGGCCGAAAAAGAGTTCAGAAATTTGAAAAGACTTCATTTAAATGGAATACCATGCCCAGAGCCTATCGAGTTGAGATCGCATGTTTTGGTGATGGAGTATTTGACTAAGGGCCAAGGTCAACCATCACCCAAATTAAGAGACCATCCCTTCAAGGATGTTGATGAGATTGTACATTACTACCATCAGATGCTTTTCTACATGAGACGTCTTTACCAAGAATGTCGATTAGTGCATGCTGATTTGAGTGAGTACAACTCCATTGTGCATAAAGATAAACTCTACATAATCGATGTATCCCAGTCAGTCGAACCAGATCACCCTATGGCATTGGACTTCTTGAGAATGGATATCAAGAATGTGAATGACTTCTTCTCAAGAAAAAAGATAAATGTATACCCTGAAAGATTGATTTTCAAGTATATTTCAGAAGAAGGACAAGCATTAGGGATAGAGTCTAACAGCGACGAGGATTTGGGCAAATATTTGGAGCAGTTGCCATTGAAAACCGAAAACGATGATGAAATCGAGGATGAGATTTTTAGATCACTTCACTTGGTGAGATCATTGAACCACTTGGAAGAAAGAGATTTTGAAAAATTTAGTGAGGGCAAGGTGGACACTTTGAAGGAGCTCGTTCCAGGGACTGAGGAGGAGGAAGGCGAAACAGACCTGGAATCTTCGAGAGAATCGGATGAGGATTCTGAAACAGATTCCGAAGCGGACTCCGAATCTTCTGATGAAGATGAAAATGAAGACAGACCAGGAAAAGAATGGAAGGAAAAGGAGACTATACTAAAGGGTAAGAAGTATGAAGACAAAGATGATAAGAAAGCCCGCAAAGAAGCAGCTAAGCTTGAAAAGCAGGAGAAGAGAAAGACAAAGATGAAGAAGCACGTGAAGAAGAAAATTATTAACAAACGGAAGACTAAATAGATTTATAGATTCTCATAATTACAAATCCTAATTCACTCAATACCAAGCTCGGGTGAAATATCCTCTCCAGCGGAATCCTCCCCAGTCAAACACTACTACATTTGGATGCTACTCCGCAAGTCACCTTCTCGCGATCATGCCTCGCACTACCTTGTTGAAAAAATTGAACACGCGTCGTTAAGAATGCGGTAAACCACAACCTTCAACAAATCACACCAGATCAACCATGTTGAATTCATTTGTGGGCAAGTGTTTCGTGTTGTTGTTTGCATTGGCAAACGTTTCCAATGCTTTGCACTTCTATTTGAAAACAGGAGAAACCCGTTGTTTTTTGGAAGCATTGCCTGAAAATACATTGGTGGTTGGACGTATTGATGCTTATGAGCAGAATGGCAACGATTACACCAAGAACCGTGCCTTGCAATTGCGCATCACAGTTGACGTAAGTACAAATGAATCGTGATGTTTGGACTCTACTAACTCTGCAGGAAACCTTTGACAACGACGAACAAGTTGTCTCTCAAAAGGCCAGCCCAACCGGCGAATTCACTTTCACCTCTTTGGAATCGGGGGAGCACAGATTCTGCTTGACCCCAAGCTATGTTGATGGTTCCACAGGTAGAGTACACCGTATTTTCTTCGATGTGGCTATTGGATCTGCTCACGACTACGCTGATTCGAAATCCACTAAGAAGGTCGATGCTTTAACTGCCAAGATCCAATCCTTAAACGTCAAGTTGCAAAACATACATAAAGAACAAGAAGTCATGAGAGAAAGAGAGGCTGTGTTCAGAGACCAATCTGAATCCACCAACAGCAGAGTGGTCAAGTGGACCTTGGTGCAGTTGGTGGTGTTGGTTGGTACCTGTTACTACCAGTTGAAGCACTTGAAGGGCTTCTTCGTCAAGCAAAAGATTGTTTAGGCGTGCAATCTCCATACCTTGCCATCTATAAATAAAGGCCGTATTTGTCGCTATTGTGTTTTGTAGACCTGGTACTTCGCGGTTTTTATTTTGCACTCACGAAAAATTGTAGGAAAGCTGCAAAGATGACCGACTCCAAAGAAGAGCTCTTAGCTAGGATCAAGGAGCTTGAGCACGAGAATGAGAAGCTCAGGCTGGTTCTGAAGCCTGAACCCCCATCACCTCCAACCTACCCCAAAATCGATGACCATTTTTCTCTCGATGAATACAGGCGTTATGGAAGACAGATGATTGTCCCGGAGTTTGGTTCACGTCCATCACAGGTGAAGTTATCAAGCTCTAGTATCTTGGTAGTGGGAGCCGGAGGATTGGGTTGCCCAGCTTTACTTTATCTTTCCGCTGCTGGCGTGGGAAGCATCGGAATCATCGACCATGACCTTGTGGATATCAGTAATTTGCACAGACAAGTGCTCCATACAACTGAAACCGTGGGGATACTAAAATGTGAATCGGCCAAGAGATATATCAACAAACTAAATCCTCATGTTCTGGTACAGACATATCCATACAGACTTCTGAACGAAAATGCCTTTGACATAATAAGTGAGTACGACGTGGTACTAGATTGCACCGATACTCCAGCTACACGGTACTTGATCAACGATGTTTCAGTGATATGTGGGAAACCAATAGTCAGTGGATCCGGGTTGAAAACAGAAGGACAGTTGTCGATTTTAAATTTCGCCAATTCGGGTCCCTGCTACCGATGTTTCTATCCCACACCACCCTCTCCTGACTCTGTTACCTCCTGCTCTGATGGAGGAGTCATCGGTCCTGTAATAGGTTTATTGGGGATTACAATGGCGGTGGAGACTATAAAAGTCCTCACAGACTACTATACAGCCGAAACATTCAAGCCTTTCTTGTCGATGTATTCAGCTTACCCTCACCAACAATTACGGGTATTCAAGATGAGAAATCGCAAACCACAGTGTGCCGTATGTGGAAGTAACCCGCAGATTTCCAAATCAACTATAATAGAGAACCAGATAGACTACGCAGCATTTTGCGGTTCCGTTAATTACAATGTGTTGCCACAAGAGTACAGAATGGATGCCAAAAAATTTGCAGAACTAGCCAACAAAGACCCTTCAATTTTATTACTAGACGTGCGGCCCAAGGAACAATTTCAAATCACCAAATTACCAAACTCCATTAACATTCAATGGGACCCTGTGTTTAAGAAGGCAGACTCCATTGACGAATATTTGCCCTCGACCTTCAACAAAACTTCAGATACCGCATACGTTGTTTGTCGTTATGGTAATGATTCACAGCTTGCCACACACAAGATGGTAAATCAGCTAGGCTTCAAACATGTGAAAGAAATTATCGGAGGCTTAAATAAATGGAGTGACGATGTAGACACTAGCATTCCCAAATACTAGAATATCATATACAAGCGACACTAGACTAATATACATTATAATACAATTGAATTAAACAAATTTTGGATCCAATCTTTCCACAATTATCAAACCTCCAATGGTGCCTGCAGAGTAGATCGAGCTTCCAATGATATTTTCATTCCATGCCAAAGAAGACACAATCACTTCAGGTGGGGTGATCTGGACTTGGGTGGGGGTTTCGGGAGGTACTTCCACATAATCTCCAGAAAGTTTTAATTTTTCCTTTTCCACACTGACATTCCAAATATTCAATGGTACCAACGCTCGATTGTGGATCTTAGTGTTCATCAAATATCTCCTGATATAATTAAGAATGGTAATATCTCCACCAGCTGTTCCTGAAAGATTAAGAGGATGACCAAGTAATTCTGACGCAATAGTGGCTGTGAAAAGAAACTCATTTCTTAATAAGGTGTTGGTCGATTCTCCTACCCTCTGAAAAAAATTGTAGCTGAGGAACTCCACCGAATGAGGAGCCACTAATAACTGTAGTGAAGTATTCATTGTCGGTCTTAAAGATGCCTTAAGAACGGCAGATGATCTTTCCTGGAGGTAATTTGAATAATTAAAAACCAAAGTCGCCGAGCCTGTGGTGTTCACATAAATCAAATATTCATTTTCCTCTGGCTCAATAACACGAAGAACCACAACAGAACTATCGCCCACTTTTGTTACAAATGAGGGAACCCTGATGTCATCCTCTCCATCTATTGACTCGTGATATGGTAGTACGAATTCTGCAATGCAACCGTCTGTCAAACCAGCAAGAAGCTTGTCATGGCCAAGATAGTCATAAGTGACTATATTTGTGAAGTCTTTGCGATTTAATAGGGCAGTCTTATAACTGGCATATTCGATGGACGATTTCTTTACTTCTGCTGTATCTGGATCACTCTTTGAAATCTTGAATACGTGAATTTTGCCATCCGTAAAAGAGCCTACCAATACACCAAGGATAGACTTGTCGCCTGAAATATGAATAGGTAACCAGCTTATATTCGATGTCGCACCTATCTCACTTGTGATGTAAACCTTATCTAACATTATTGTATCGGTTGTCAAGTCATATTTCCATAGCTGTAAAGCTGACTGAATCTGGTTGGTATCCAGTTTCTTATGGTAGGAGCTCAATTCGGGGTGGTTAAGACTTTCTGGTATCCCAAGCGGGTTATGTATCACGGAAACAGCCAAATAGTGTGTTGTTGCGTCTGTGTTTGTAAGTGGGGTGTGTAGCCATTTCATGGAGGTTACCTGACCCCCGGAGTTAATCACCAGAGCATTTCTAGAAAGTCTTTCCCTTAGGTAGAGTGGGTCTCCACACTCCAAGCCTTCATTAAGTATTGTTTTGTCACGTTGAATCTCAATGTCTAGCTTTCTATTGAACTTGGCATTGAATTCAGATCTTGGAAGTGGTTTCAATTCGGGGCTTGGTATATTAAGATTTGAAGCATCCAAGGTCGTCAACTCTCTTGCCTTTAATCCTCCATTTTCCACCTCTTCCTTTACTTGATCCTCTTTGATGTAAAAAAGACTGTCTTCCCATTTCTCTCTATACTTTAGTAGGAAAGAATAGTATTCCTCGTTGTAACCATGGTTGTAAATGAAACGTGGTTTGAAAGTCAAATCCCGAATCAGTCGCTGAGACATGGCGTACTGTAGTTGAACTGGAGGAATTGACCAATTTTTGGTGGTGCCTCAACTTGGATCTCTTGAGATGTTGTTTATCTGGTATCGCTACAGTTGAGCAAAACTGTAAAGTAGTAAGTAACATGTAAAATGATAGTCTCACGCATTGCATGTTTGTAACTGCAACAGTGATAATGATTTCAGCTAGACATGCTGTCGGAGCCCGATCCATTCGAGAAGAGAGATGAGGATCATATAGTATCAGGCTCTTCTACTACAAGTAGTGGAGTTTTTGAATCACCCACCAAATCTGGCAGTAAGAAAAAGAGAATAGTCATAGAAGACGACTTCTTCTCGTTGAGTTCATTTTCTGACAAGAAGAGTAAGAAGAAAAACAAGCCAAAGAAACCCAAAGCAGTTTCACTGGTGAGTGAGCAGCCTTCACAAGACGATTTGGCAAGTTCAATACCTACCGTGGAAGACGTCCAATTAGAAGATAGAAATCAATCAATCGAGCCTCAATCAGCTCCTGGAAGTCCAGTTGATTTTCCAAAATCAGAAGCAGCTCCCCATGCATTCATAGTACCTAAGGAACCTTGCCATTTTGAGCCATTTGTTCCATCCAGGCTCAATGAGGACTTGGGAATAAGTAAAGAGGATGAGTTGGATATGTCTTTTATACGGAGCCTCGAAGAAGAACAAGACGATGATGGCTACAAATTTTCTGAGGACAACGAACGCAAGAGAATGTACATAATAAAAGTACGTACGAAGCTTGCGATTCCTGCTAATTACGATCCAAGTGCCACTGTTGACTTTGGAACAAAAGGAACTAAACTCTTTGGGAAAATTCTAGAGGCTGTAACAGAACACTTCAAAAACCAATTCAGAAGAAAACTTAGGGCTCCACAACTCAATGAATACGATACCTCCTCAACAGCACTTATCTGGGTTGAGGGCAAGATGGAGATCAAGCCTTTTTTCAAGCCCAGTACTTTGAGAATCGAGCCACCTCAACCATTTGACATTTTGGCCAACGAGGTAGAGTCTATGGCTCCAACACTCCTTAATTGCATTTTAATTCCTCAAAGTAATGTAAAAAATTACTTGCAAATTTATCCCGAGTTTTACACGCACAGAGCATATACATCTATTCCAGAAATTTCAGAAGATGTCATGGAAGAAGACTTACCAGACGATCTAATAAGCGATGATGATGACGAAAATGTTTTAGTAACAGACTATGCAGAGAATTCCCGGCAAACGGGGACAACCATACAGGAGGCGAATGATTTTTTCATCATTGGTCTTAAAGGAAAGGATAACAAAAGAATTGAAGTTGAAGTTTCACCTAAAACGCCTTTACGAAAGCTCTTGACTCATTATATCAAGGTCAAAGGTATCGATGCCAGTGCAGTTGATTGGAACAAAGCAAAACTCATCTTCGATGATGAAATTATGAACCTCGATGATTTGGTGGAGACTACTGAACTAGAGGAGGACTTTGAAGTACAAGTCGTTCTATAGAGCAAATATTAACGTGAACTAAACCTGAAGAGCTAAATGGACTTATTCTTTTTGTAGACAGGAGGATTTGTGTGTAAATTTTTATTTTATTTTTGCATGTCAAAGCTAAAATTTTTCACCATCCTCCCTTAAGGGCCGCGGAAATCAAAAATTGAACCTAAAAAGCCAAAACCTCATATTACTCGTAGCACTTTTTAAACACAACAAATGGTTTTGTGGTCTAGTTGGTTATGGCATCTGCTTAACACGCAGAACGTCCCCAGTTCGATCCTGGGCAAAATCATTTTTTGCCCTTTTGAATGGGTTAGAGAGCAAATTAGTACAATGCGATTCTAAAAGTGAAAGAACGAAGTCAAATTCAACCCAGAAGAACAATATCCTTAGAAGCCAATTATATGTAAAGAAAAAAGAATGCGCAAACCCGGAATCGAACCGGGGGCCCAACGATGGCAACGTTGGATTTTACCACTAAACCATTTGCGCAAAGGAAAGCTCCGCGACGGGGAATTGAACCCCGGTCTACCACGCGACAAGCGGTAATTCTAGCCACTAAACTATCACGGATTTTCTTGTGGTTACAAGTGCAAATGTGCCCTGAGATTTGTACACTGAGAATAAAACTATTATGTAATTGCTTATGTAATGCAATACTATAGGTAACTATTTGAATGACTAGGAGTCCGAGTGACAGTAGAGGGAGATATTTTAGATGAGGGACTTATTTCATCATAATTTATAGTGCTATTTGATCCTTCGATCGCTTTCTGTGTCAGCACATTGGCCAATATGTCGGGATACCTCGATCTAAAAGGGGGACAATGGCTCTACCTTGTAAAAATAGACATAGACCAAGAGAAAGGAAGCTTGAGCCATATATCCTTATTTCAACTCTGGTGTCCTACTTCTAGTTTGAAATTATTGGAGAAATCAATCAGAGTTTTTCTCAAGGGCATTAATTCTCAAATTGCAGGACTATTGCGAAAGGTAGAAAAAAAGGAGCTTTCTGTAATTCCAGAAACAAATAAGATTGACGAGTTCGTATCTCTTAAAGCCATGGAGCCCAGAAGAGGTCGTCTAATACACGCTTCCAAGGGATTACTGGACAAGAAAAAATTAATTGTCTATGAATGATGCCTGCAATTAAAAAACCGTATGAGAACTAAAAATCTATAAGCTATTGGAGGAATGTGGTTTTGAAAGTATGTTTTCTCTTTTCCCAGCCTGTTAAGCTGTTGATATATTTTATTTCCTCCAATTCCTCTTCAGTTTCATGATATCTGTCACTATCAAAGTCCATGTCTTCGAACTTCACAAACTTATCCTTCCCTCTTTTCACTAACCACCAGAAAATGAAACAAAGGGGGAAGACTCCTAATTCAAGGTAGTTCTGGAAGAAAGTAGCAGTGTCCCAAGGCGAAAATGACGACCAGCCCTGAATGAGGATAATGAAGGCACCAAAGATCACCACAAACCATGGACCATATGGGTAGGTCCAGTTCTTGTACAAAAGTTCGTCGGTTCTTCCTTGGCGAGCCAAACCTCTTCTGAATCTGATGCTGGTGACTCCGATGACCCACCAACTGATCAAGTTGGAAAGTCCCACAATACTTTGTAACCAAGACCACAAAGTTCCTGCTCCAATAAAGGAGGAACCGAAACAGAGGCCACCGCACAACCACGTGAAAAGGACAGCGACGTAAGGAATTTTAAACCGGTTGACTCTGGTGAAGATTTTGGGAAAGAAGCCTTGGGTTCCCAAGTTGTAGGCAAGTCTGGAACCAGCGAAGAGTGCGTGGTTACCAGCGGAGATGACCGAGGTCAAAATGACAGCATTCATGAAACTTCCAGCGCCCTTTGCCCCAACCATCTGGAAAACGATTGTGAATGGAGAAGTGGTCACTTCACCGTTAGACAACTTGGGGTAATTGTATGGAACATTCATGCCAATGAAAAATGCGGTGAAAATGTAAAAAATCAAGATTCTCCAAAAGACATTCTTGATGGTCTGTTTGATGACGATAGTGGGCTTTTTTGTTTCGGCGGCCGTCAACGTGATGGATTCCACACCACCGTAGGCAAAGGCAGCTGTGACAAACACACTGGCAAAACCTTTGAAGCCATTGACAAAGGGAGCATCACCAAAGCTCCACCATTTGAAGCCGATGTACTCATGCAGGGGGTTTTTACCCGCGTTGCAGATGATGCTGATGATGAAAAAGATAACGATGGACAACACCTTCAAGATGGCAAGCCAGTATTCAGCCTCGCCGTACACTCTGACGTCGATGACGTTCAAAGCAAGAAGAAACACCCAGAAAATCAACGAGATGACGTAGTAAGGAAAGTCTGTCCAGTATTCCATGACAAGCTGGAGAGCAGTCAAGTCGGAGGCCACCGAGCACGCATCGTTGAACCAGTAGTTGACCAAAATGGCAAAGCCCAAGGACTCGCTACCGAAACGACGTGCGTAGGTGGTGAAGGATCCGGAAACCGGGTACTGCACCGACATCTCTCCCAACGATAACATGGTGCAAAACACCAACAACCCAATGATGGCGTAGCATAGCAAGAGCGATAACGGACCTCCGTTGGCGAGCGCCTTTCCGGTACCCAAGTACAACCCGGTACCAATGACCCCGGCTATGGTGATCATGTTGATCTGACGGGCATTCAATGCTCTCTTGAGGTCCTCCACCTGGCCCTCGCCGGTAGAGGCGACCTCCCTGTAGGACTCCAAGTCCCGTAAATACGGTTGCTTGGACTTGTCGGACATTTCCGCGGAATTCACCGAAACAGCCGACATGGTTGAAGTGTTGAAACGTGAGTTGCAAAAAGGTCAAGTCATCCCTCGCTATATATATGGAGGAGCAGGAGGCAAAGACATCTAACGCCGCGCGCACTGTATCCACAGTTTGAATTAATCAGCGCCCCGGCCGATGCGCAGCCGCCCTATTTTTTTTCTGTGACAGCTTGCAGCAAACGGTGTGAGAACAATGCAGGGTCTCGCTGGGACGTTCCGATTTGGTGACACGGAGGGACACTCTGCACCAGCAGATCCTAGCTCTGTCGCCGCGGATCTTGTTGCGGCGAAAGCACCGTTTTCGGCAATCGCCAACCCGCTATTGTTCCTATTATGGGCGCAAGCCTAAAAGTAAGTTTTGCAATCACACCTTCTCACGTGACCCATTCGGTGACGTTTTCCCGATATTATTTGCTGTTCCGGGGCCGGGTTTTGCTGCGTGCGGATCGGGTATTTCCGAGTAGATGGACCAAGACTAAGAGTGGCAGCCGGATTCAGGGCAGGGTCGAACAGAAAGATGTGAAGGGTCGACTGGTGCGGGATCCGTAGTGTTCGGGTCGCATATCCTTACTGCCCAGGTATTATTGACTACGAGGACTGGCTCCAGCATAAAGACAGAAGGAGACGCCCTCTTCTCTTTCTTGAGCTACACTGTTTAAGACTGCACTCCTTTGATTCCACTCCTTGGGCCCTCCCGTGTACGCCCTTCGCTGGTGTGCGTACTTCGCTCGTGTGCTGACTTCCCCCTTCCCGTCTCTGACATGTTTCGCTTGGCCGTCAGTCTCGCTTCGGTGCGTGAGCCAGAAGCTTTTTCGCAGCTGTTTCATTTGTGTCGCAGCACCCTTCCGCACCTATAAGAGTCGCCCCATGCGAGATGCTGCCACCAAGATGACATTGTTCCACACTATTTGGACAGCTATGGCTTTGGTTGTCGTGCTGCTGGCTTACGCTGCTACCATTACCGAGGTCGAGGTGGTCCGGGTGTTTGTTCAGCCGCAGCCGCAGCAACTGTTGCAGCCGTCCGCTTCTGCAACCCCAGATTTCCACCACACCATGTTGGATCTCCACAATTCGCTCCGCACAGTCCACCAGGCACAACCTCTCGCATGGAACGATACCGTCGCTGCATACGCAGGGGCATACGCCTCGAAATACGACTGTTCAGGCGTGCTTGTGCATTCCGGTGGACCCTATGGCGAAAACCTAGCTCTAGGCTACAACACCAGTGGGGCGATGTTTGCCTGGTATAACGAGGGCACATCCTATGTCTACGGATCGGAAGACACCTACAACCACTTTTCCGCCTTGGTGTGGAACTCCTCCTCGTCGCTCGGCTGTGCGTACAAGGAGTGTCACCTGGAATGGGGCACCTATATTATATGCTCGTACTATCCTGCGGGGAACGTCATCGGATGGTCTTCGCGTAACGTGTTTCCACCGGTTTGACAGGTAGGGGTGTGTGCTGCATTATTGTGGTATATTTATTTGCACCAATCGATAGCTTTACTTTATATCTTAACATGCGTGGCAGAAATGGACTCGTCTGTCTTGATGTAGTTATCAAAGAACGACTGGAAGAGGTTGACGAGCTTGAGCACGTCGTACGTTCCCCCCGTTTCTCTGATCGAGTGCATGGACAATTGCGGGTTCCCCAAGTCTAAGGTCTTGATACCCAACTTTGCAGCCAGAATGGGTCCAATGGTCGAGCCACAGGTGGCATCGTTTCTCACAGTGAAGAATTGCAAGGGCACCTTCTTCTCATTGGCGATCTTCTTGATCAAGACAATACCGTACGAGTTGGTGGCGTACCGCTGATTAGCATTGACCTTGATCACCGGCCCAGCATTGATGTGTGGTCTATTATCCTTTTCGTACGCATCGGAGTAGTTGGGATGGATTCCATGGGCCATATCGGAAGACAACAAGAAAGACTTGGCCACGCTCTCGTAGAAGTAGTCCCCTTCGGATCCACTGATGTTAACTTTGGTGATACGTTGCACCACGTCGGGCAAGAACGTGGAGTCAGCACCCTGGGCCGAAAGCGAGCCGATTTCCTCGTGGTCAAATAACGAGATCAACTGGATACCCTTCTGTTGCGATAAATCCTTCGAAGACGCAGCCAACGCCACCGATGCAGTAAAGCACGAGGTGGAGTTGTCCAACCGGGGTGAAAAGATAAACTCATCGTGCAAGCCACCGATGGTCGATTTTTGGTGGTCGTACAAGAGCAACTCGAAGTCCTCGATGGCCACAGCGTCCACACCCACTTCCTTTGCGATGAGATCTATCAAGGACTTGTTGTGTCTCTGGATGACATGCTGCACCGACTGGAACTGTTCTGGAGACAATTGCAAGTCGGGGTCGTCTGCACAGCTGTGGGGCTTGGTCTTGTCCAGCTCAGGACCCTTCTCCAAAGCAGTCTGCCCAGCAATAGGCAAAAGCTGGGTTTCCTTGTTGAACTCGAACTTGTTTCCCGTGTCTCTCTTGAAATGGATGGCCAAGTTGGGGATTCTCAAGAGAGGCTTGTCGATCTTGATCAAGAAGGGGACCACCTTCCCATCCTTGTGAGCATACACTCTTCCGGCAAGCGACAAGTCACGGTCGAACCACGAGTGGGCAATCAATCCTCCGTACACTTCAACTCCGACCTGGATGAACCCTTCAGATGACTTTTTGGAGATAGGCTTCACTCTCAAGCATGGAGAGTCTGTGTGTGCTCCGACAATAGCAAACCCATTACCGTTGACGTACTGTTCACCGATGCTGAAGGCAATAAGCGACGAGGCGTTTCTGGTGACGAAATACTTGCCGCCCTTCTTGAGGATGCTGTTCCAGTTGTCACGCTCGCTCAATTCGACAAACCCAGCCTTGGTGAGCTCTTCCACAGAGCTGTTCACCACATGGTATGGGGTTGGGGACTTGTTCAAGAAGTCCACAAACGACTGTGCTAGGTCCAATTCCTCCGTTGACATGTTGCAGCGTTGTGGAAAAAGAGGCCATGCGCTCTGTCTTATATAGAGTGCCACTTATGTAAAAGGCATCGATTTCGCGGCCCAAAACGTTCTACGTCATACGCAACAGCCTACCCCACCACCATGCTTCTGTCGTTACTATGGATATTCACGTTCGTGGCGTCATGCGCAGGCTTGCAAGCCTTGCCTGTGTTGGTGGCGTCTCACAAGGTAGTTCCTGGCCTCCGAAGCGAGATATCCCCTGATAACACTGTCATTCACAACAGGACATCTGTCACCAACATGATCAAGAAATTGATCACCAAATGTGCTGCAGATGAGTACATCATCATAAACCAGCCTGGATTATCGTATACAGACTTAACTGAAGAGAAGAAGGGTAACTGGAAGCTTGTCAGGAAATATTTGGCATTGTCCTCCACATTGATAGGACTCCCCCGAGTCGCGGAGCCTTTGGATCTTGACTTCATAGAAAGATACATTATTCGGAATTGCGATGCCGAAACGATAAGAGTGATGAATGATGACGATCATGAGGTCCAGGAGTATTTTGACACCAGGGCTAGAGTCATCAGAATCGAGTTGAGCCCTTTACCTACAGATAAAGATGAAAGAGACAGTGTCATTAGAGAGCACGACGATTTGATTAGAAAAATCATCCGCAAGCTTCCTTCGCCTCACTATTCGATCATTCTAACCAGCAGCACACTTTCCTCCATTCCTCCAGTGCCACAAAATGCTATGGCAAAATTCCCTAGGGACTTTGAAATATTCGACGACCTCGTGAATGATCCCACCCGAGCACAGGAAATAGAGAGAAACAACAACTTCCACAAGGTGGACCCACACATGATTGAGAACAAACATACAAACAACAGATATTTGCGGAACAAGAAGAACGACGAGATACATTTATTTGATAGCGACTTATGGGCAAAACATGAAAAGACAGTTTCCACCGTATTTGTGATGATAGCGTCCTTGTTCACCCTCAAGACTCTCAATGTGGTGAACTCGCTAAAGGCAAAGTTCATCAAGAAGTCAAGAAAGACCAAGGGTGGATTAATAGCCAAGAAAAAGGACTGAGACGTTCTCAGTCGACTACATGCTTGCAAAGTTAGGGATCGACAACGGTAGCGTTAGATACTATAATAAGGGCCATTCAATCCTTGTCAGCAAAGGTGTTTCGAGTAGTTTCGTTAGTGTCATCGGTATTGGTATCTTCTTCATGTTCGTAATCGTCAATTTCGTCTTCTTCTTCATCATCGAAATCGTCTCCATCGAATCTCTTTTCGAAGGCAGAAGCAGTCTCCTTTTTATCGTCTTCTTCGTCGTCACTGACCAATACGCTAGCATCGAAATAAAGTGATGGGTCGAGTCCAGAGATATCTGCGGACTTTGCGACTCCCTCCAAGAGCAACTCACTCATTATCTTACCAGTCCCTGGAGCGTTATTGATGCCCCAACAGGAATGCCCCGATGCTAAATACAAGTTTTCAACGTTAGTCTCACCCACAAGTGGACCACTAGATGAGGGAACGTCCAAGACTGGCAAGTAACAAGCCTGCTTTTTGAGAATGTGTCCCTTTCTCAAGTTGGGCGAAATCTTACCCACTT
Organism: Suhomyces choctaworum; assembly: GCA_030568475.1. NCBI lineage: Eukaryota > Fungi > Ascomycota > Pichiomycetes > Serinales > Debaryomycetaceae > Suhomyces > Suhomyces choctaworum. The sequence goes on along the minus strand of JAJMGE010000006.1, from coordinate 54,949 downwards.
GCTTGAATAGTTCGTCACATTTAGATTTTACCACCTCAACATCGTCGGTTGTTTCCGGAACGTCGACAGCTGAGTCACCTTCTCCACACACGTATACCTCGTCTTGTCTTGCGTATATCTCGGGCGAAATGTAGGAATATGGCCCAGTCTTGAACTCTGTGAAAATTGCGTACGGAGACACCGGCTGGTCCTTAAACGGAGCTACGGTGATCGAGTGGGCCCTCAATCCTGAGATGGGACAATCCGGTAAGATCTTCGACGTCCAGGGACCCACGCTGAGAACAATCTGGTCGCCGAGCAACTTGACCGATTTGTGTCTTGTAGATGCAGATGACTTTACCGATGTTGGTTGATAGGCGATACCCGTGGCTCTGCCTGTCTCCATGGAGAATGTGATTTCGTTGACTTTGCCAATAATGAGCTCGATGGCACCCTGTGACTTTTCCACGGCTTTTTTCAACATGAATGTGGTGAACTTGTAAGGATGGACTTGTGCCGTGGTGTCAGTTCCGCCCAAGGTGGAGCACTCAGTGATGAGAGACCCTGTGATCCAGTTGAGGGTCTCGGGGAGCTTAGGGTTGGCCTTGCGGGAGGCCTTGGTCTTGCTTCTGGTGGTAGCACCGTCCTGTTGTCTGGCTGCACGCGAGGTCTTTCTGGGGGGTCTGTCGGACAACGAGCCCGAGGAATCCGAGTCATGCTTTTTGGACTGTTTGTAGGTCTCGCCTGCGATGCTATGGTTGCCACTGGTTGTATCAGCAGCGCTGTCTTCTTCCGACAGCTCGTCTTCTTTGCTGTCATCGTCACCGTCGTCCTCTTGGTCTACGTCGTTCAAATGGCTGATATCACCCTCTAACGACACGGTGTTCAATCTTCTGTAGCCCCACTCGTGCTCTCCGTTGTACATGTCGGAGAGCTTCTGATGCAAGTCGAAAGATAAGGGCACGATTTCCTGGGGGAACGCCCAGAGCGCCAAGAGGCCCCCCGCCTTCCCGGAAGCGCCTCCCGCCACTCTTTTGCTCTCGACAATGGTGATGTGGTATTTTTCTGGGTCGAACTTCGGATGGTGGACCAAGTAGTAGGCGGTGCACACGCCTATAATCCCGGCACCCACGATGATGATGTGTTGCTTGCCTTGGTGCCGACCGGAAGCCTCCGAGCGGAATCTGAGATAGTCGGACATGGTAAGCGTCAGCAAAATAAGTTTGGGGAAAACAGTGGCTTCTTAAGGTGAGATAGCGGGTAGTAGGAAACAAACGAGAGCCTCACCACAAAATAGGATCGGGTGATTATTTTAGGGCAGAAATAAGATTACGCAGGCGGACGGCTCCAACGTGACTGGCGACTCACGTGGAATAACTGTAGGATGCGATTAAAAAACCGAAGGTTGCCTAGGTGTAACCGCTGGGTTGCGCTGTGGTGTACCATTTCAAGTCGTTGGCGTGGTGGGAGGACGGTTGTTGTAGTTTGTGCGGCCAAGTTGTGCTCGTAGTGGAGTAACCTTTGGTGCACAGAATTTGGTGCGCAAAGCAATGCACATAATTGAGAGAGACTGGGTGGAAGGGGACTACGAGTTGTTGCTAGCAAAGGACAGGTTTAACGTGTGGTGAGTGGACCCGGAAAGTGTCTATTCTATGCTATTTTTTTGTATCAAGCCCAGGAAACCGTTACTCCGAGTTTTGGCGGGCTTACCGTTTGTTCCCCTCGCTTTGCGATCACCAGGTTTTTTCTCCGGTGGTATGATTTGTACCGGTTGCCGTGACGCACCCGAGGGGTACCACAGGGAAGCTATTTAATTAATGTCGTTAGTCACTCCATAATTCCGCGATCTTACTGGTAGCATGTGGCGTTCGAGTAAATCGACTGGGGTGACGTTGGTCGTCCGGTACCGCAACCATATGGTGGCGGTAGATGTTTCCAATACATATTCCATCGTCAAGACAGCGGTAGCCTGGGGTAACCCGTAGTTGGAATCCGTGTATATTTTCAGCCCTGCGAGCACCACCCCATCTGCACAAAAAACTCGTAAATCTTTGAGGCCTTGTTCACGTCAATTTTTAATGCCTGTCTTGCATCCTTCTTTTTCAAAATACCATTATTTTTTACTGCCTCCTTCATTAACTGGCTCTTGATTGCCAAATACGGCTTGGGCAAAATCCTGAGCGTGGCACACAACTGCTTCTCCTCATTCGAAAGCAATTCGAAGTCGGCTGCATGCAGAATATCCAACGGTGCACGTGCACTGGTGGTCTTTGGTTTAAACTCGGGTTGTGGCGAGGAGTATGTCTTGCGGTGTCCGTTCATTCCAAGCGATGCTCCGCTTGCTGTCAAGCCTCCGGAAGAAAGGTTCGATCCAAGCCCAGATGCACCTGGTGTAGCTGAGTTCGAGTGTCTCGCCCCAAGCGGTCCATGCCCCATTCTTTGATAGTGTGCGGTTCTAATCAACTTATCCTTCTCGAATTTGTTACCATCTTCGATAGTAGTGACGCCGTGACGACGCCAGTTCTGCAATTGGCTGATCCGCATTCTGCATCTCAATTCTACTAACATGTCGTTTGTGAAGGAGTTGAAATCCTCGGGCGAGAGAATTCTAATGAACGCATTGATTTTGCGGAGCAAATCCTTCTCCTCTTTGCTCTTTCTCTTGTCGGCACTGATGTTTTTCCTATATTCCAACAAGTTGTTTAGGATGAGCACTCTCTTTCTTTCCGCTCTCGTGGTTAATTTGGAGTTGTATATGTCTAAAATTGTCAATTTAAGTTCGATGTCAGCCATCAGATCATCGGGATCAAATATAAGGTCCTTGACTGGTATTTCCGCATCATTTTCAGCTTCGTAATCGAACTCAAGACGACCAGGCATGTAACCCTGGATTTCGTGACACAACGGAACCGATGCAACAGGCTTGGTCTTTGGGGGAGGTAAAGGTAGGTTCTTTCTCTTTTCAAGTCTAGCTTTCCGCTGTTGAGTGAATTCTAGTGGTGTGATATTGTCGAATGAGTGGTTGTCTGTGTCAGGTAATGGATACGATGGCGAATTGAGATAGACGTCAAAGTAATGCTTTGCCACTTCCTCCTTGGACCTATTTCCGATATGGTCTGCTATATCCTGCCAATTTCCTAAACCAAATGTTTCGCATCCTTGTATAAGTAAAAGTTCTTCGTCGGCACCCCAGTCCGCATCAAATATGGGGTAGGTGTTTTGCTCGATAACATGATAGTCGTGCCACGGCTTATGATCTCCAGTAAATTGGCCGGAGGTGAAGCATGGAACACACAAATCGTAGTCGGTACATATGGCACATTGGATCCGGACTCTATTTGTGCAGTCACTCGAACACACGTCGCAATGGAAATGTTTGCTCTTGCCGCCGTCCATATTTTGCAGTCTGGATTATGGTAATATACAGTGGTATGATTATGATCAATCGAAAAGTCGAGGGAATCAATCGAAATAAGGGTGCTGGTCCACTTCTTCTATAATTTCTGTTGTAGTTGGATAGCTTTGAACCGGCCAAAACTATCAGGACCTATGCAATCAACACCAAGTACTGTAGCACACAATGTCCACTGTATGCGATGTTGGTGAGATTAATGTCGCGCGGCCAAGCGCGACAGAGACATTATGCGACGTCAAATGTCGCCAATTTCTGTGACGCGACACAGTTTAGCTCACGAGAAAAGCAGTCACGGATATCACCTGACTAATACCAATGATCCTGCACTCTGCATTGTGCGCTCACGTGAGCAATGCTTGCACCCACCTTTGGTCGCACATCCCCTCAGAGCGACTGCACAAAATTTTCACCGCACAGTACTAGCCAGAAAAAATACAGTGAAAAACCTTTGACTTTTTCTCTATCATATCTATAGAAACTATACAAGATGGTATGTAAAGATGTCCAGAGAATACTGAAATGTGATACTATGTGTGAGGAATGAGACCTGCTGATGACTACCAAGAAGTACATAGCATAAAGTGATGACTTTCTCCCGGTCCCGAGATTGTGAAAAAAGAAAATTCAAGGTTGACCAAATCATCAAGAAATCGCCAAATCGTCCACTCCAAGACAACCAACAACAGCATCAGCACAGTCACCCCGTACATCACGACAAGCAGAACGATATACTAACTATATAGGGTCGTGTTAGAACTAAAACCGTTAAGAGAGCCTCCAAGGTTTTGATTGAACGTTTCTACCCAAAGTTGACTTTGGACTTTGAAACCAACAAGAGATTGACCTCTGAAATCGCCGTCATCCAATCCAAGAGATTAAGAAATAAGATTGCTGGTTACACCACCCACTTGATGAAGCGTATCCAAAAGGGTCCAGTTAGAGGTATCTCCTTCAAGTTGCAAGAAGAAGAAAGAGAAAGAAAAGATCAATACGTCCCAGAAGTTTCTGCTTTGGACTTGTCTCACACCAACGGCCAATTGGAGGTTGATGCTGAAACCGCCGACTTGATCTCCACCTTGGGTTTCAAGATCCCTGTCCAAACTGTCTCCATCTCTTCCCAAAGAGGCCCAAGACGTTTCGCCAAGAGAAACTAAGTATATAGTTAATCTCACATTGTACTAATTGTATGTCGAAAACAACTGTTTCGTTGTAGTATGTTTGACCGGGGTCTGGGCCCACAGCGGTGAATGAGGCTGATTACGTCATCGAGTCTAGTGAGTTAACAAAGTACGCGTCGGCAGCTACGATTCCCCAACGTCATGAAGTTCACCGCCTTGTTCAGCTTGGCGTCATTGGCCTCATTGGCAGCTGCCCTGCAATGGTATCCGTTGAAAAAGGACGGTGAGATCCCTTTGGAGCTCAACCCTTATGCTCCGGGCCTGGAAGTGTTTATTGACTGTATTGCTAGAAATATCGATACCGGAGAACACAAATTTGATGATCAAGAAAGGATTAAATACACTTCATTCCCGTTGTGTAAAGAAACAGGAAAGCCCTTGAGCTTTCAGTATGGAATTAGTGAAGACAAGAATTGTACTATTGGGTTCTCCGACGAGTTGTATCACTTATTTCAATTATACATTCACGAGGACGTGCCTTTCAGTTGCAGAATCCCCTTGAGCAAAGAGGCCAACTCCATAGAGAAGGGTGGTGCCTACATTCCGTTGACATTCAATTTCAGAGGTGAAATCCATGAGTCCCATTTGGATATCGATCCATCCCTAAACGTGCTCTTTGCAATTCCAAATTCCAAGTCAGCGGAAGAAAACACCTTTGTCAGCGCTATTGCGTTCTCCTCGGGCACTAATGCCACCAGAGTCGTAATTGGAGACCATTTGACCCTCAACTTGGCTGTGAGATGGTATGACAACTTGCCAATCTCCAACTCCCTTGCTAATGGTTACTTGGGAAGATTGCCTTACGCCGATGGATTTTACAAGTTTCCTATGAGTTATGTCCCACTCAGCTACTCTTCGTTATACTTGTTGTTGACATTTGTGGCAATTGCATCTGGAACGGTGGTGGCCACTTATCTCAGCGTGTTTTCCAAGAGAAACCGTACGCATGGTCAATACATTCCGGTGGATGCTGAGGCTGCCTTTTCCAAGCAAGACTGATACATATGCAATTGTATTTTGCGTCCGAGATCTATATAGTACGGCACTTCTTTATGATTGCTTTCAATAATTTGTCAACATTCTCATCATTTCCATCCACGAATCGGTTTGACAATTGGCTGACGTAGAGATTGGTCAAGGTGTCCCGTTCTTGCAAATCTTTCAATTTCGATTTATAAGCAATGAACTTATTGACCGATAATTGCAAGGACTCCGACAATTCTTCAGATTTGTTGCCTACTGTTCTAATTGGCAAATTGATGTCGATCAAGTACGTTCTCAAATCCTGTGGATAGAGATTTTGGATGAACGAGGAAACATGACCATACAAGTAGTCTCTGTTTAAATCTTCAAACTTGTCAAATAATGACAAAAATTTGTCAACGATTTCAAACGATTTATCGCTCTCTAGCACAACAGTAGAACCTTTAGGAATGGATGCATGGATAGCTGGAATACATAAATCGAAGATCGTCAATGCAACATCACCCTTCAAAGCAGGGTTAGTTTCCGGGTTGCCGAGCATATTCATGTCAGCTTCGGGGAGATGGTTCAATTCGGCCTTCATCTCGTCGTTACTTGGTAATTCAATTTTGTCATTGTTGAAATCGTCGTCTTCTTCTCCAGCAGTGGTCTTGTTAATAGCTTTTTGGAGCTTGCTTTCCTCGTGGTCCAACTCCTCTTGCTGTTGCTTCTCTGTGATCAATCCCAAAACCTTTCTCCTAGCCAACAAGCGGGAAATGTATGTCAACTCGAATTGAGCGTATGCTAACCACAATTCCATAGATTCTGGATTAATTCTCAACCCCTTCTGGAATAAGACTCTTGCTCCCTTGGCATTCGAGTTGCTTTCGAATTCATATTTGGCAGCCGAGAGCCATGCATCCACATTTCTGGGTTGTAATTGTAATAAACGAGAATACACTTTGTAGATGACTTTAATTGCCTTCGATGTCTTGGCAAACCTGAGGTACTGAGACCATATTTCCAACTCGGCTGGAAATCTTCTGGTGGCTCTGTCATAAATAAACATGATTCTTCTTACTCCTGCCCAGTCACTTAAGGTAGGCTTTTTCTCGATCATTCCTGCCTTCAAGTACCTCAGTCTTCTCTTGACTCTCAACTTCTCGAGATTCTGTTCAAACTCGGCATACCTCAAATAATCTCTGGGCTTTGATCCTCTTCCTGTGATACGATGTTCGAAGTCTGTTCTCCTTCTCATGATCATGGTGAGCTCATTTTTCTCAAAGAGTCCCTTGGCCTTCAAGTCTTCAAGCTCTGGAACCGACTGTTCCAAGAAGTATCTCACTTTGTCGGCCATTGTTGCGTATGGTATCTGCGATGCCTTGGTCCCAGACTGAGATACTCATCTGAAGTGAGATAAATTTTTCGGACTGCATATAGTGTACCATGCCGAAGAGGCACCACTACTTTGCCTAAAGTCAAGAGAGGAGCACAAGAAGGGATTCGGCAACCTGATATATGAGAACCGAGCACTGGCAAAGGTTCTAGTCGGGTTATGGAAACTTGAATGGAAGAGTAGCAAAAAAAAGACAAAATGCTCCAGGAGGGGTTTGAACCCACGACCGTCGCGTTCCTCACACGACCGTGACATATGGTATAACCAATTTGTCGTAAAACGGCTATAAGCACGAAGCGCTAACCTCTGCGCCACTGGAGCACCTTGTGCGGGAACTCTAGGAAAAAAGTCTTACGAGGGTTTTCAAGAAAAGCAAATTTTTGAGATATCTTCCGCATTTAAGAATATTTTGGCAATAAAAAAGGCTCGCTTGATTGGCTTCAGTGCTCTGCTTTACCTCTGGTACTTTTGAGGGCAAAAATCGAATCTTGTTGAAGTTTGGTTTTTGACGTTTTCGCCATTATTTGGTAGATTATGGAAAAAAAAATGAAAAAATCACCGTGCGAATTACACAAATAGTAGTGGAAACGACACTGTGCAAAGCTACAGATACAGAAAGGGTATCCTATCGCTCATTCCTAACAAAGGTATACTTAGTTAATGGCATGCAAGTGATCTGGAGTCTCTTCCTACCGAGCCCCACAAATAATTTCCCAACACAGCACCGACCACGACCGACAACATGATCCAGCCGTTGTAGGTCATAAACACCAACATCAACATGAAGGAGTAGCCCACCTGGAAGCCGTAGAAGAGCGAATGCTTCAATTTGTATCTTCGGATAGCAATTGAGTTGGAAGTGCCGGCGGTGCCCGTCAAGATCGCGGCGTTGGCTGTTTCCCACCTTTCAAAGCCTGCTTTGAGGAACTCATATGCCGCCGAGAGAGCCACTAGTGCCACCAACGACCCGATAAACGATCCGAACGAGCGGATGTGCCACCACTTGAAAACGACACAGGTGTTTTTCCAATTCCACGTAAAGAGCATCTGCCGTTAGTATGCGATGGGGGAAGTCATTTCAAGTCCACTTACGTCCATAGAACACATGTCGTGGGGCATGTCATGGGGCATGTCGTGAGGCATGTCATGTGCCATGTTTGAATGGTCCATTAGTGCTGGTGATGCTGGGTGATTGATCATGGTGTATAAGCAACAACACACCGTAAGCGTGCAGAAACGCCTCGTCTCACGTGAAGCAAGTCCGAGTTTGTCCGGACGGTATCCGAGCCCTTTAGTGAGCAGTTTTCCGCGCCATAATCGGATGCGAACAGAGGTCAGTCCCTGGCGGGGAGAAACGGTTAGCAGGATGGGTGTTGCAGCGTGGTACTGGCCGAAAGCGGCCCCAGAACCGAGCATGCTCAGGCGGCACTTCTGGTGTCCCGCGGATATGCTTGCCCAGCATGAAAAGTGGTCTGAACGAATGATCGCGGGCTTTGAAGTGTGTGCAGGGCGGCGTGCTCCCAAATCCCGCTCCCAGCATCATTTATAACGTGGGTTCGCAGAGCAATAACGCATCACCACAGCACTAAAACAACTATTCAGAATGAAGATTATTGACGACGACGAGAAGAGAGCCCACATGTCCCACATCACCGCCGAAGGGTTCAAGGGCTTGATGATCGGGTCGGTTTTCTCTGTGGGATTGTTAACCTACTTGAAGAAGAGACAACCGGTGAGATTCAACCGCTTCAACGCCAGTGTCAAGACCGCCATATTCATCATGCCCACAATCGCTCTCGGAGCCTTCTATGCCGACCAAGGTTCGTGGGAGTTTGACCAGCTGGTCCACCATTCCGACTACAACCAGGGAAAGATCATGGCGGAATACAAGGAGTGGAACAACTTGTCGCTTAGCGATAAGATCTTTACCTCCTTGAACAAGAACAAGTACCTGATCATCATCTCGGCATGGGCTGCTTCCATGTACGGGTCGTGGGTGTTTGTGAACCGTGACAAGATCATGTCCACCTCGCAGAAGGCGGTGCAGGCCAGAATGTACGCCCAGGCAATCACCATCGTGTTATTGTTGGGTACCATCTTGCTCGCCATGAAGGAGCAGGAAATCAACAAGTCCAAGCCTCCACCATTGCCGGAATGGAAGAAGGTGTTGATGGAAAAGGAAGAGGAGGAGAAGAGGCTCTTAGAGGAGCGCAAGCAGAGAGAGCTCCAGACACGCGCAGGCCACGCCACCAGCGAATAGATCCCGGGGATTACTTGTATATATATGCAACAGGAATAACACGTATAGTTTGCAACCATCGTTGAACAATGCAGCCGTAGTGAACTGGGGAGGCACCGGACCTGCACACAATCACCAGCACGTGACCCGCAGACACCTAAATTTTTTACTATGAACGGTACAGCTGTAGCTATAGACAGCAGCCCCACCATGCCCCCAAAGAGCAAGAAGCAGAAGGAAGTGGTCCAGGACGAGCGGTTTCAGGCGGTGGTCTTGACGGACTCCTTTGAGACGAGATTCATGCCGTTGACCGCGTCCAAGCCCCGGTGCTTGTTGCCGTTGGCCAGTGTTCCCTTGATCGAGTACACACTTGAGTTTCTTGCCAAGGCGGGAGTCAACGAGGTGTACTTGATGTGCTCCTCGCACGCAGACCAGATCCAGCAGTACATCGAAAAATCCAAGTGGGTGTCGAAGAATGCTCCGTTCCATATCACCACCATCATGTCGTTGGAGTCCAGATCCGTGGGTGATGTCATGAGAGATATCGACAACAGAGGCATCATTGCGGGCGACTTTTTGTTGGTTTCTGGAGACGTCGTGACCAACATTGACTTCAGCAAGGTCATGAACACCCACAAGCAACGCAAACAGCAAGACAAGGACCATATCGTCACCATGGTGTTGACCCAGGCATCGCCATTACACAAGACCAGGTCGCAGGTGGAGCCTGGCGCATTCATATTGGACAAGAAGACCCAGAAGTGCTTGTACTACACGCAGATACCCTCAATTGACGGCAAAAAGACTAGCTTGAACATAGACCCGGAGTTGTTGGAGGATATAGAGGACGAGTTTGTCATCCGCAACGACTTGATCGACTGCTGTGTCGACATATGTTCTCCGCATGTTCCCCAGATTTTCCAAGAGAATTTCGACTACCAGTACTTGAGAAGCGACTTCGTCAAAGGTGTGTTGACCTCGGATCTTTTGAAAAAGACGATCTATGCATACATTAGCGACAACAGCTCCGAATATGCGGCTAGAGTCGAAAGCTTTGCTACGTACGATGCCATTTCCCAGGACATTTTGGGCAGATGGTGCTATCCCTTGGTGCCGGATTCCAACTTGCTTGAAAATAGCAACTATACCTACGAATTTGACCACATCTACAAGGAGGACAAGGTGATCTTGGCACAATCGTGCAAGATCGGGAGCCGTACTTCCATTGGATCGAACTCGTCAGTGGGCGATGGCTCGAGTATCACCAAGTCGGTGATTGGGAAAAACTGTCAGATTGGCAAGAACGTCACCATCAACAACTCATATATCTGGGATAACGTGGTCATTGAGGATAATGTCACGGTGGACCATGTCATAGTTGCATCGGGTGCACACATAGGCACGAGCAGTGTGTTGAAGCCGGGGGTGGTTATTGGATTTAATGTGAAGGTGGGCAAGGATAAGACGGTTGCAAACAATATCCGGGTGGTCGAAACGCCAATTGCCAAGGAGTTTGACTCGTTTGAGGAGGATTCCGAAGAAGAGAACGCCCACGATGCCAACGATACCAGTCTCCACAAGCCAAATGTCGACATTGTGGGAGAAGACGGAGTCGGATATTTATACACTTCCGAGGACGAGGACGACTCAGAAGACGACGAAGAGTTCAACCAGTACAGTGGAATTATTTACCAGTTGAAGACGCTCAACGTTTCGGACGACTCCATTGCATCGTTGACCACGCAGAAGATCAAGAAGCAGAGAAAGAACCGGCGGTCTTCGGTGGTCTCCACGGACTTCGAGGCGTTTTCCGATAACGAGGAGGAGGACTTCGCCAAGGAGGCCTACGCTACCATGATCAGAGCATTGGAGAACAACCATGACTTGGACACCGCGCTCTTGGAATTGAACACTCTCCGGATGTCGATGAACGTGAGCTACCACGAGGTGCGTTTGGCGACGTCCGAGGCGTTGGTAGACAAGATCGTGGAGTTCATCAGCACTGACACTTTAGATGCAAAAGACGCCGCCACCAAGATTTTTACCCACTGGGGACCCATGTACAAGAGACAAGTGTTCAACCGCGAGGAGCAGGTGGACTTGCTCCGGATACTCGAGACCAAGATCGCCACCATCGACCACGCCTACAACCAAGTGGTGTTGTTCTTTGCCGTGAGGATCTTATACGAGATCGACATTTTGGAGGAAGAGAACATTTTGCAGTGGTGGGGTGATGCTGCGGACAGCGACGTTGCACCGGCACAGGTGAGAGGATTGGCGGCGCAGTTCATCGCATGGCTCCAGGACGCCGAGGAGGAGTCGGAGGACAGCGACGAGGAGTGAAGTGGCCTGGATACCACCTCGTGATCCACGTCTGTAATTTAATAGAATCGTATGATTACATTTAGTGCCACTCGCAGCGGAAAAAGAACACATTATACGATATACGACCATAGATTTGCACATGCTGGGAGCGCGCGACATCGATGGTGTCACATCGCGTAAAATCAAGCTATACTATATAAACCGCCAGGTGTGTCACTTCCACCCCCCCAGAAGTAGAAACATAGCAGACAGTCCAGTTTGCAGAACGCTACCACGGTCATAAGCTATATCATGTCTACGGAGACCGTCTACGATGCCATAGTGGTTGGCGCCGGAGTGGTGGGTCCCTGTATCGCCACGGCGCTAGCCCGTCTGGGAAGGAAAGTGTTGATTATCGAGCGGGACTGGAGCAAGCCGGACCGGATCGTGGGTGAGTTGCTCCAGCCCGGAGGAGTGAAGGCGTTGAAGGAGTTGGGAATGGTGCAGGCGGTGAACAACATCGAGGCCCAGTACGTGGAGGGCTACTATATCAAGTTCCAGGGCAAGGAGCTCCGGTTGGACTATCCGTTGAAGGCGGAGGCGGGTACCACCAACGCGGTGCAGCCCGTGCCCGACTGTGTGTACGAGGGGAACGACAAGATCGTGGACGACGCCACCATCAGCACCCAGGCGTGGGACGAGGACGAGCGGGTCCGGGGCATCGCGTTCCACCACGGAGCGTTTTTGCAGAACTTGCGGGATCTCGCCCGCCAGGAGGCCAACGTCGACTGGGTCGAGGGCACCGCCACCAAGCTTCTCCGGGACGACGAGGATCCGTGCACCGTGGTCGGGGTCAGTGTCAAGGAGAATGACGACGTGCGGTCGTACCGCGCCAAGGTGACGTTCAGCTGCGATGGGATCTACTCCAAGTTCCGCAAGGAGTTGTCGCCGTTCAACGTGCCGGCGGTGGGGTCGTACTTTGTGGCGCTCGAGTTGGAAAACGCTGAGCTCCCAGGCGAACACCGAGGCAACGTCATCTTGGGAGAACATGCCCCCATCTTGATCTACCTGATTTCACCCACCCGCACCCGGATCTTGTGTGCGTACCGCTCCACGAAGCCTCCGTCCCAGAGCAACGGCGAGCTCATGGAGTACATGACCAGCCAGGTGTTGCCTGCGTTGCCCGAGGAAACCAAGCCGTCGTTCCGCGCGGCGTTGAAGAGCCAGCGGATGCGGGTCATGCCCAACCAGTACTTGTCGGCACGCAGACAGGACAACTCCGAGAACAACGGGTTTGTGTTGGTGGGCGACTCCCTCAACATGCGCCATCCGTTGACGGGTGGCGGCATGACCGTGGGGTTGAACGACGTGGTGCTCTTGACCAAGTTGTTGCACCCGAAGCAGATCGCCGACTTGGGCGACCACCGGTTGCTCTCGCGGCAGTTGGGCCAGTTCCACCGTCGCCGCAAGAACTTGGACGGCGTCATCAACACCCTTTCCATCGCGTTGTATACGCTCTTCGCCGCAGACAGACAGGCATTGAAGGTGTTGCAGAGCGGGTGCTACGACTACCTCGCGCTCGGCGGCACGTTCCTGAGCGGCCCCATCGGGCTTCTCTCGGGCATGTTGCCGTTCCCCATGCTCTTGTTCAACCACTTCTTCAGCGTGGCGTTTTACGCCATCTACCGCAACTTTGTGCGCCGGGGCCCGCTCTTGTTCCCCTTGGCGGTGTTCGAGGCGCTCGACGCGTTTGTCACCGCAGTCGTCATATTCACACCCTACTTGTGGAAGGAGTTGGTGTCGTGATCGGTGTATAGCCGTGCCTCCCGCAATAAAATTATCTACCCTGTTCGGGGTGCGCACAGGACCCTGCGCTTGTCACACGAGACCCGGGGCACGCGCGCGGCCTCCATGTCCTCGGCATAGGATCCGCCACACGGACATCGTCTAGCTCGTGCTCCGGTATTGTAACCGTCTCACTCCTACCTCCCGTTCGCTGAACTCGCTCCACTCCACCCCAATCAAGTGTCCTGCATATAAACAGACGATTGTCTGCGAGGCTGAGCTTGCTGTTGCCGGTTTTGTGCAGCCTGCAAGCCAGGTCTAAGATTCAAATTTCTGGCCCAATCAATTGAATGATCACCACGAACGTAAGTATGGGACGACATGTCGGGCACAGGAAGTGGTGGAGTGGCGGACGCGGGAAGTGTTAAGTGTCCGCTGCATCCGTCCCGCTGTTACCCGCCCCAGCGGGACCCTGTACAACCGCATCCACCCTCAGACAATGTTTACTGACCTTCACCACAGAATGCCCACCATTGAAAACCAACCACTACTCGGGACCACGCCCGGTCCCGCCAGAAGAGTCCGCAACAGCGTGACCAGCGCCATAGTCCTGACCCTCGGCCTGTCGCCCGTCAACTACCTCTTGGTGTTTGTCCCCTTGGGCATCTTGGCCGGCACGTTGCAATGGTCGTCCAACGCGGTGTTCTGGATCAACTTCCTCGCCATCGTGCCCTTGGCGTCCATCTTGGCCTACGCGACGGAGGAGCTCGCGGAGCACGTTGGCGAGACCATCGGAGGCCTCTTGAACGCCACGTTCGGGAACGCGGTGGAGTTGATTGTGTCCATCATCGCGTTGAAGGACAACCAGGTGAGAATCGTCCAGGCGTCCATGTTGGGCTCCATCTTGTCGAACTTGCTCTTGGTGTTGGGCTGCTGCTTTGTTGCCGGTGGCATCACTCGGGTGCAGCAGACCTTCAACCAGACGGTGGCCCAGACCATGTCATCGTTGATGGCATTGGCCACCGCCGGCTTGATGATTCCCGCGGCGTTCCACGCCTCGTTGCCCGCCCCCAAGAAGGGCAAGGGCTTCCCCGAGCCGGGCAGCTCCGACGAGTTGATCTTGAGCTTGTCGCGCGGCGTCTCCATCATCTTGTTGGTGATCTACATCTTGTACCTCGTTTTCCAGTTGAAGACCCACAAGGCGCTCTTCGAGGAGCAGGCCCAGGAGGCCGACGACGGCATCATCACCACCTCCGTGCCCACCGAGGGCCCGGACAAGGACGCCAGGGAGAACTTGTCGGTGAAGGGCTCGCTCGGGGTGTTGATCACCGCCACGGTGTTGGTGTCGTTCTGTGCCGACTTCTTGGTGGGCTCTATCGACAACATCGTGGAAAACACCGGGTTGTCCAAGACGTTCATCGGGTTGATTGTCATTCCCATTGTGGGCAATGCTGCTGAGCACGTCACTGCCATTGTGGTCGCCATGAAGGACAAGATGGACTTAGCTATCGGCGTGGCCGTGGGATCTTCGCTCCAGATCGCCATCTTCGTCACCCCCTTCATGGTGTTGGTGGGCTGGGCCGTCGACGTGCCCATGTCGTTGTACTTTTCCACGTTTGAGACCGCCATCTTGTTTGTGTCGGTGTTTATCAGCAACTTGGTGATTCTTGACGGTGAGTCCAACTGGCTCGAGGGAGCCATGTTGTTGAGCACCTACTTGGTGGTGGCATTGGCGTTCTTCTACTACCCCGATGTCTGATTCGGGAGGGGTCCAGCCCTGGTCATATGTTTGTGGCCCAAGAAGTACTATCCTATAGCGACCAAGACGAAAATAAATATAAAACGCGTCTGTGCCATTTTGGGCAGGTGTCAGTGTCTGCTCCCGGCCAGCGGCGGCACAAAATGCTATCGAGGTACGGCCGGGTGTTCGGTGCAGCTGCAGCGTCGGAGTCTGTCGGTGTCTCCCCATGTAGCCACCGCGGATGTTGCCTGTTGTCAGCGCGTAAGCGCGCGCCGTCTCACGCGCCTCGGCACTTTGGTGTTGGTAAATAGATCAGTAGCCGAAGATGCACCCAGCAGCACCAGCGCTGGCTTGCGGGTGCAATGAACAATCGTGCTATTGTTCTCGCAAGTAAACGAAGAGCCCTTGCATGGACCGTCATCCTGCTTACATGCTTATATGCGTGGCATGCACTGGGGCTGTTTTTGGCGAGACCGCGAAAGCACAGCCGACTTTTGTAACACGACTGTTCCTGCTATTGTCGGATGTCTTAGATTTTTGGTCCCAAGCAACTAGTGCCGGAATTGCTGCTAGGCGACATTGCCAACGCTGCCTATTGTCGGGCAACTACACGTCGCACGCTGGCGTAGCACTCAGCCTGGCACAGGCTCGCGGTGGCAGTATTCAGCGTCAGCTCCGCCGCACCTCCCTGTGTGCTGCTGCCGGATAGCTACGCGAGATGTAGCCACATGTCGCATCGCACGATTTCGCCCTGGCAGATAGGTCGCACTACGGGAACCCTGGTTGGACAGGTTTGCCATGACGATGTTGACGTGCGGGCTAGCGTGCAGCCTTCGGCCCCACACAATTGACGTCAGTCACCCCCAGGTGCTTTGTGGTGTGGGCACAGTTGGATGGTGTTGACGAGGCTCGGTGGTGTTTATTTGTTTGGGCGGTTGTCCCAGTGATGTCCCTCCGAGCACGGTGCATGCGTCGAGGATGAAAAAACGCGCTCGTATTTAACCGCATTGGGCGCCAATTTGGATGCGGCGACAATAGATGCATAAAAAAATTCGCGTAACCTGAGCCCCCTTAAACGCACAGGAGGCCCGCGACACACCAGAAAGCGTGCCCGGTGTGGCCGAAGGAGCTAGCTCACACCGTGTTGACGCGTCTCGGGAACCGTGCGTACCAGGCCATGCACCCGGTCTCACTAGGCGCACCTCCATGCTGGAAGATGCGTCTCAATAATAGGAACAATGCACTAGTTCCGCCCACAAATCGAATTTGGCGTGGAAGTATATTTAGGCGTACCGGCCCGCCATAAATTTTATATATAAGGCATCTTGACCAGGTTCACCACTTTAGTTACCTTGCTTCATCTCAACCATGTCCGATAGAGAAGCATTAAAGATCTTTTCGCGCCAGCCCGTCACGGCGGAGATGATCAACTTCTTGGCTGCCACCATCAGCTCCATCATCCAGGTCAAGCCAACAAAACCCCACTACAGCGTCATCCCGGGCGGCACCAACTCCAACATGTTGGTGTCACCGGTCAAGAAAACCACTCCCTTGGTCACCTTCATCAAAAACTTGATCAAGTACTCAAACGTACAAGTCCCCACCTTGATGGCCACCGTCATATATCTCAACAAGTTGCGCAACATCTTGCCAGCCAACGCTATTGGTATGGAAACCACCAGACACAGAATCTTCTTGGCCTCCTTGATCTTGAGTGCAAAGTCGTTGAACGACTCCTCTCCCTTGAACAAGCACTGGACAAAGTACACCGACGGCTTGTTGTCCCTCGAAGAAGTCAACATGGCAGAAAGAGAGCTTATTGGGCTCTTGAAGTGGAACGTCACCATCAAGGAAGACGAAGTTATCATTGCATTACAAACCTTCTTGACATCCATCAAGTGCTCCTTGGCAAAGAAATTGGAAGACGAGTGCAACCGCAAGATCTCCTATTACAGACTCTCGAATGCATACAGCAACAAGTCCCTCACTTCTCCCGTTTCAGCATCGCCAACCACAGCTTCCAGTGCGTTGCCCTCATCGCCATACTCAAACCACAGCATGTCGTCCCCTGCATCCAGATCCTCGTCTAACATGTCCATCTCTTCTTACAACTCTTCCATGTCTCTCAGCAACTCATATTCTTACAACTCGTTGAAGAGCAACCCCAACTCTAACTACACGTTGTCTGCATTGGCTCAGGAAGAAGAGGAGAAGATGAACACCGCGGCAATCAAGACCAAAAGAGTGCCATTGGCGGTAAAATCGGCTAACTCTTTAAACGTGCATCACCGCACTCACCACAAGCAAATGCACAAGATCGCCCACCACCATCAACATATGGTCAACATCAGAGAAAATACACCATTTGACAGAGCCGCCTCATCCTCTTCAATGGTGAATTTGGCAAACTCCGGACGGATCATCGCTTAACGGGCGTATCCTCCCACCAGTCATCTTTTTCACTTCTCGTTAACGCTGCGTAACCAACAAGCGATCACCACGTGCAGTCAGACACTGCTGAACGATGCAGTACCTCTTCTTTAATTCTTGTATACTTCTTCAGATTTTCGCTTGCTAATACCCGACTTAATAATACATTTTTCATGCATACTAGACGAGTAGCTGCTTAACCGAGCACATCAATTCGGAAGAAACTACAACAAAACAAAGCACTTTGACGAATAAGTCGCATGTATTCTCTATACGTGTCCCCGTGGTTAATGTTGATGAGGGTCTTCCTTGGGTGGTTCTGGGGCCACCGTAATCATGGTATCGATTCTCAAGATAGCTATGCAAGCTTCCAAAGCTGACTTCAACGACTTGATCTTAGAAATGGTTGGTTCCAACACTCCATGGATGCTTTCATTGACAATCTTACCTTCGATCAAATCTAACCCGTAGAATCTGTACTGTTTCCTCTTTGTATCTGTTGGAAGGGCCGATTGGGAAGCGGCGTGGTATGTTCTTAACTTGGACACCAAGTCCGAGGAATCTTTGGCAGCATTCAGAGCCAAGGTCTTTGGAATTATCAACAACGCATTAGCAAACTCCGCAATGGCCAATTGCTCTCTAGAACCAACGGTTGTGGCAAAGTTTTCCAAATATATATTCAACGCAGTCTCGACAGCACCTCCCCCAGGAACAACGTTGCCACTTTCCAAGGTTCTTTTGACCACCGATAAGGAGTCGTGTATGGATCTTTCCATTTCATCCAAGGAGTAATCGTTGGGACCTCTCAATATAATAGAAGAGGAGGAGTGTTGTTTCGTACCCTTCACCAAAATACATTCATCATCACTGATTCTTGTTTGAACCACTTCTTCGGCGTGTCCCAAGTAGGATGCCTCGAATGTTTCTTCTCCCTCCAAGTTGGACAAGTTACCCACCAAGGTTGCACCTGTAGCTCTGGCTATTCTTCTTAAATCTTCCTTCTTACAACGTCTCACGGCCATGGCTCCGGCTTCCACAAACTCCTTCAAACTCAAGTCATCAATTCCTTTCGTGGTCAAAATGACATTAGCACCAGAGTTCAAGATTTTGCGGATTCTCTCGATGGTGATTTCATATTCTCTCTTTCTGATTTCCTCCAATTGATCGGGATCATCAATATTTATTTGCACACCCATTGCCATTCTAGCTTTTTGCAAGTTGATGTCGAGACATGCGATTTTGGCGTTCTTGACCGACTTGGTCATGGCCTGCGATGCCACGGTGGCATTCAAGGCGTATCCATCAACCAACATCGATTCGGTTGCAGATTTACCGTGGGCCTTCAAGATGTTGACGGCCTTGACGGGGTACTTGACTTCGCCCTTGCCATTGGTAGTCTTGACGGCCAACATCGCATCCACCACCAACTTGCTGAAAAACGTGGAGTCTGCTCCGATGATCTTGGAGGACATTGAGGTCTTTGCAATATTCACCATGGTTTCTTTGCCGAGACTGTCCACGGACTGCGACAACACCTCGTTCACGTAACGAATGGCTTCTCTAATGGCCAAACGGTATCCTGTGATAATAGTGGTAGGATGTATTTTGTTCTTGACCAACTCGTTGGCTCTCTTCAACAACTCGGCTGCAATGATCACCACCGACGTGGTACCATCACCCACTTCACGATCCTGCTGCTGGGCCAACTCCACCAACATCTTACCGGCGGGATGCTGGACGTCCAAGAGGGACAAGATCGTGGCACCGTCGTTGGTGACAGTCACATCACCAATATCGTCCACCAACATTTTGTCTAAACCCACGGGTCCCAACGACGACTTGACCACATTGGCCACGGATTGAGCAGCCAACACGTTTTGGTTTCTGATATCATCACCACTGAGCTTTTCCCCTCCGAGGAACAACGTGTCTGAACGGGCCGCCGAATACATGATTGAATCAACGATTTGGGCTAATGGAGGAAGTACACTGACAAAAAATTTGCTGCTGTGGAAAAGGTGCCAAGTACACGACTGATTTGATACCGGTGGTTTTGCCACTTGGGCAGATTGCAAGACCTGCGAAATTTGCAGCACCAATGGAAAGTCCCGGGACGAGCAGTCCTAGGACGTCTTATGGAGATTGCGGCATTTCTTGGACTATTCGTCCCAAATTCGTATATCGAGTCCTTCTATGGGCACACCGGTGTCGCGTCTGGAACTTGTCGCACATTTGTCGTATCTCGTGTCGCAGAACAACAGTAGCTAGTCTGGAATGGTCGCACGCGCGCGTATCCCAGACAGTGCTGGTTGCACTTATATGAGGCAAGTCCTGCATGTTGTCCCCTGGCTCCACCAAAGGTTCCAATCAAAACAACCATTTACAACACATCTACCCCCTATCAATTGCCATGATTAGAGCAACCACTTTAAGCTTTAGATCACTCACGATCAGCGCTAACCGTTCAATAAGCACCACTTTGGCTCCAACTGTCCAAGCATCCAGCCTGTTGGCTGCTCGTGCGGTACAAACCCAAAGGGCCAAGGAGCAGAAGGCTACCCTGAAGAGAAAGCAAACTTTGAAGACCAAGCTCACAAAGGAAAGAGCGCAATTGAAATCGTTGGAGAAGAAGTTGAAGGAGGAGACCAAGAAGTTGGACAAGAAGACCGAGGCCCGTGAAAAGCAGGCTTTTGTTGCTGCAACCAAACCATTCCGCAGATTGAGCGGCTACACTTATTTCATGAAGCAAGAGAGAGGCAACTCTTTCACCGATTCTGCTGCCAAGTGGAAGTCATTGAGCGAGAGCGAAAAGAACAGCTATTCCAACCAGGCTGACGATTACAACGAACAGCAGCTCCAAATTTACACCCCCAAACCCAAAAAGCCCGCCACCGGCTATGCGTTGTACTTGAAGGAGAACTACGTGAATGATGGTCGTACCATAGGCGAAATCGGAAAAGACTTGAGTCTTAAGTGGAAGCAGTTGTCTCCTAACGAGAAGGCAAGGTACGACGTGTCTAAGACCCTCAAGGAAGACTATGCAAAGAAGTTGCAACTGTGGGTGGAGCAAAGATTGAAGCTTTACCACAGCAAGAGCGCCTAATGTTCAACCATCGTAGTTTTCCTATAGTAATATTGCGTGAATCAATTGGTAATATATGTACTTTCTATCTACAATTTTCTAGTCTTGTTTTCAGCCAAGGAAGTTAAAACTCGTTCAAGCTCGCTGGGAATAATCGGCTTCGACACAAAATCAACCATTCCGCACGCCAAAGACTTCTCTCTGTCGTCGCCAGCAACGTTCGCTGTCAATGCCACTATATCGGGAATGTACGCTTGCTTTCCCTGTGCAGTGAAAGATTCCTTAAGCTCGATCGTAGCAGCAATCCCGTCCTTGCGAGGCATTTGGATATCCATCAAGATCACATCGTACGCCTCATCTTTTGCCAATAGTGCCTGACATTTCTCTAGCGCATCCACACCATCTTTAGCGTGGTCGGCATTGTACCCCAATTTTCTTAGATGCTGCAATGCTACCTTGGTATTGACAAGGTTATCTTCAGCGAGTAAGATTCTCAAAGGGTATTTTTCGGCTAATATGCTTGGCTTCGAAGGTTGACTTGCGGTTCTTGTAAAAGTGCTTCCGTCGAGAGTACATTGAATGATTTTGATCAACTTTCTTCTTTGGAATGGTGACAAAAGTACATCTTCGATATCTCTAGGAAGCGACTTGCCAAACAGTGCAATGACGACAACCTTGCACCGACCATTGATTATCGACTGGTATTTCTTAAGACTCGAGTAATGGGTTTCATGAATGAAAATAAATGCAAAGTCGTCAATGTTTTGTCTAATACCTCCAAGGCTAGCAAGCGTAACCACTTCCAAACCAAAGTATTCAAGGGTTTTCTTCAAAGAGAGACTGCTATTTTCATGCTCATCCACTATTAATGCCATATTCTTCAATCCCAAGGATCTTGCCTGCTCCGCACCGAAATAGACCTCTGGCTGGGTATGGAATTGGACCTTACAGTTCAAAATGAAATGGAAGGTGCTTCCCACATTCTCGGCACTTTCGAACCCCAATTCACCTCCCATGATGTCTGCAAGCTTTTTGGATATGGCGAGACCCAAACCCGCACCCCCAAATTCTCGCTTAGAGGAACCATCGACTTGCGAGAACGCACCAAACACCTTATTCTTGGACTCTTCAGGTATACCAATACCCGAGTCCTTGACGTAGATGCACAACTCAGCCTTGTCGGGACCAATTTCTTTGGCATCGGCCTCAACAATAATTGACCCCTCTGAAGTGAACTTGATAGCATTTCCTACCAAATTGATGATGATCTGCCTGAAACGAGTAACATCCCCAACTACCGCCTTAATATTCTGACACTTGTTCATGAATACCAACTCTAAGTTGTTGATTGCTGCTTGTTCACCAGATAATTGCATAGAGCTTTCAATGCACTCACACAACGAAAAAGGTGCATTATCTAATATGAACGAGCCATGCTCAATTTTCGAGAAGGACAAAATCCCATCAATAATATTCAAAGTCACCATTGCAGAGCTTCTTATCGTCTCCACGTATTCTCTTTGTGTTTTGGTCAAGTTTGTATCCAACAAGAAAATTGAACACGAGAGCAAAGAATTAAATGGGGTTCTAATCTCATGAGACATGTTGGCCAAAAAGCTCGCCTTTTCAGCCGTGGCATCTTCCGCTGCGCTCTTTGCGATTTCCATCTGCGAGTAGAGCTTGGACTTGCTCAAGGAAACAGCGGCTTGAGTACACAACAAACTGACCAAATCCCGCTTCTTTGCATTGAAAAATGGCATTCCTGACTTACTCATTGGCTTTTGATTTTCAAGATATAGCGCACCAAAGACTCCAGACTGGTTTTTCAAAGGAAGACAAATGACATTGGAGCTCTCATTTTGCTGGAAGTAATCGTCTCTGCTGAAACGGTTGGTGAACATGACACGATCATCGTCTCTATCAACAAGATCGCCAGAGCGGAGAACATGAATCACGAGTGCAAATGGACAAACATCGCTTCTTGAGCTTAATGGCTGGTTTTCGACACTATACACGGTATTTGCTGATCCGATAGCTTGAATGAACGGTTCGTCACTCATACCTTTAATCACAGCAACACCGTAGTCCACATCCATGAACATTATCGCACTTTCCAACAATTTTAGCACGATCGAGGTATCAGTAGAAGATTCCGAAATCAGAAGGCACGCCTTGACAGCTTTATTCAAGTCGTTAGAAGATTCGTCAGCCTCGTCCCTAAAAAGAGCATTCTTCTTACCCTTCCTTCTAGACGGGTGTTTTTCATTGTGCAGAATTTTTCTGGATTGGTTGTCCAACTTCGAGCTTGTAACATGGGCCATGGTCTTTTCCACTGTTGGTATCAGTAATTTATGCTCAGGAACCTTGAGACCTGCCCAACTGTATCCCTGTTGCAACATCTCCTCGAACCTCCGTTCTATGCTGGCGATGAATAGTCTATCGTCGATGCTTCTGAAGATCTCCAAGGCTGTCTTGGCGTAGTATATGGTTCTCTTATCATTACCTCCTTGTTTCGATAACCAGGCGGCACAATGGAAAGAAGCCATGCAAACATCGTACCAGTTATTGCATTCTCTTCCGAAATCAATCGCATCATCAAACGTATCGAGAATCGTCAAAGGGGAAACATTTTTGGTAGTCGAATCGTACATGGCCTGAACCATTGCATACTTGGACTTGAAGGATTCAGGAAGAATTTCAGACCACAAAAGGAACAATGATAAATTTCGACTTATGATTAGATCAATGGTCTTTCTTTCCTTTTCGTCACTGATATCACAATTAGTGAGGGTAATAATGCCATGGTAATAATAGGAAGCGTGTATCAAGCCCTGGGGCAAATATTCCAGTAGTTGCTCAGCATGCTCCAAAATCGAAAGTTTGGCATCATTGTATCTCTCAACTGCATTCAAGTAGATTATCCTGCAAACAAAGTACAAGAAGTTGTGTTGCCTTGGGTTCTTATTAAGAATGTAGCTGGAATCATAATCTTCCAAAGTGATATCACCATGTATCAATGAATATCCCGAAAGATGCACACTGTTCAAAGAGTTAAAGTCGAACTGTTCAGATATTTTGGTAGAGATAATGCTTTCAAAAGGATAGCCGTTCAAGTAAAATAGCATGTACTTGGAAGCTTCCGTGAGAGTATTCAACGACGCCGAGTGAGTGCTCACAAATGGTCTTTTAGATCTGATGTAGACATCATAATATTTCAAAACTTGCGGTATTGGCTCAAAGTAGACTGCAACAGAAATGATGTAATACTCGTAGACACTTTTCGTCATCTCAGAAGAAATGTTTTCGGTTGAATGGACAATATCCAAAGCCAATTTGCTATATTCCATACCCTTCATATAACTGACTTTATCATTCATTCTCACAAAGACATTGGCAAACTCCAATAAGGGGATTGAACAATATGGAGAAATTCCATAGGTGTTGATCAATATGACCAACCGGGACACCAAGTATTTTGCAAGAAAATCAAATCTAGTGGCATAACAGGGAACCACTAAATCAGAAATCAACTCGTATACTAATAACACAACTGGAGACGTAGCTTGAGGAGCATCCTTTAATTTCCTAATATCAGCAATTGAAACAGGGACCTTTTCGATGATTTTGTTGTAGAGCTTCATACACTTTTCATTGTCGAAGTACACTTCAATTCCTAGTTTCAGCAACCCACTCACTGCTGACTCAATCCCTTCCTCAAACCTACCGGACTGTATAAGACATTTCACTTTGGGTAACAAGAATACCGTCTCATCAAAGTCGTATTCCTTTTGAACTTCTTCAATATACTCAAGACAAGTATCGTACTGCTTCAATAGCTGACATGTCTGGCAGATTGTAAGGATACTCTTTAACTTGGTCTTCATGTCACTTTTGTCAATGAATGTATCGGCGGCCTGAAAGTACTTCAAGGACGCCCGACTATTATACGTTGAGGAAGCATATTTTCCTGCTTGGATCAACACTTTTTTGTACACATCAACCTCTTCAGGTCTCACAGCATCGCAAGAGCTACTGAAATGGTTGGCCATCTTGAGGTAATTGGAAATACTGAATTCAGTCTTCTTGGAGATTTTTTTGTAGTATCTTAAACCACATAATCTGTGATATTCCTGTAACTCACCTTCTATTTCTAGTTTTTTGATTAAGTAGTTTTGAATGGAATCGTGATAGAACTTGTATCTGGTTTGTACTGCCAACTCCCAAATGCTACTATCTGACAATTCAAACGGAAACTCGTCCGAAGTTATCAAATGAAATGGGATTTTATGATAGTAACTTGTAGGAATGATGACACCCGTTTCAACACAGAGATGCAACAATTCATACACCTCTTTCATTGACAAATTCGAGACTATCATTAACTGAGATAAGTGGAAGTAATAACCATCACCGTTAATAGCAGCAAACTTCAACAAAGACAACGCTTTCGAAGAAAGTGCAGATTCCATAAAATATTGTAAGATTTGGTTGCCATCTTTGAAAGCTAAATTATCCAATGCAATGTGCCACTTCTTGCCACTTCTGAGTTTGGAGTCACCAAAACGAATTCGGCCATTTAGCATCGCCGAACGAATTAAATATCTTGTGAGCAAGATACTTCCTTCAGTAACTGCATACATACGGGAGGCCAAACTCTTCGTACTTTCATCAATAAGTTTGGTACTCAGTTGATGGAATCCGAACATCGAGGACATACTCGTCTGTTCATCCTTAACTAATATGGATCCTTCCCGTTTATTTGAAAGCATGTCGTTGACATACTGGGTATATCCAGACTTTGTGAGTCTATCCAAATGGAAATCCTTAACGTTGACACGGGAAGACTGTAAGAACTTGAATAACTCGTCTCTCGTCACCACATGTTCGATGTTGGCCATGCCCGAGAGAACCGACTTTGAACTCAAGAGGTCGGTGCTCAAATCTTCGGCACTTTGCTTTGGAGTTTCCTTCCCATCAGCCTCTGTTCCAGTCGCATAAGATGCAACTATTTTGATTGAGATTTCATTTTCTAGATCATTGGACTGGAAGTAATCAAAAATTTCTCCAAGCATAGCCAATTCGCTCAAGGAACACCACTGCATATCATCGAGGAACATCGTGAGTCCTTGAAATCCTATCAAGCAAAAGAATGCTTTGATGATGTATCTGAATTTCAATTCTAAATGGACTAGTTGGTCTTGAGCACCAGCTTGATATCTTGGATCTGAATCCACCAATGTGTCGTATGCTGGACCCAAGAAAGTTTTTAACTCGGGAATCACCAGAAACAAGATTCTCAAATCAGCGCTTGTTCTAGTGATAATCAAATCTCTCCATTTTTGGATGCTTTCTTGCGACAATGCAAGAATCTGATTAACTATTACCTTGATTCCATGCAAGAAGCAGGTATAGATAGTGACGCTGGCTTCGTTACTATCAAACTTCCAATTGAAATAGAAGTCGTTGGAGGAAATAGTGGATGAAATCAAGTCATTGACTAGAGTAGACTTACCTGAGCCCGTTTCTCCAGAAATGAATAAAAGGTTAACTCCACTGGAAAAGTTCTCGAATGTCCCAAAAATTTTGCGATATTCTTCATCTCTGCCATAAACACCTCTGGGATACAGGAAGAACGGGACCAATCCACATTTGTCGAGGTTTCTACGGTCTTCCTTGACTAAATAGCTTCTCATGTCTTCTCTCTTCAACCAGTACTTTGTAACAGTTTCACCCAATTGAGTGACACTATCAATGTATTGATTTTTTGAGATTATCAAATCATTGATCAAACTGTGGCAGTCAGTGTACCTATCATCAGGATCTTTCTCCAAAAGCTTCATAATAATATCACTTAAATCATCAGAAATCCATGCATGAGCAATCAATGAAGGTGCAATTGGTTTTTGCAAAATGTGTCTTCGTATTATCCTAGAAGGGTTTTCGCTAAGAAAAGGAGTACATCCCACTAATAATTCGTAGAGCACAATACCAATAGAATAGAAGTCAGAGCGATAATCAACACCTCTGCTAGCCTCGCTACAGATTTCAGGAGACAAGTAGGGGAGCAAATCAGGAAGCTGGTTGAGATGCCTTTTCCTGTAATCAAAGGTGCAATCCTCTGGTTGAATGGTGAAGCAAAAGTCCCAACCCGTTAATTTGACATCATTCAAATCTGTTTCAGATTTCAATATATTATTGGATGTGATCCCGTTGTGCACAACACCAAGCTCATGGACAACCGCAAGAGCTTCGAGCACCTTTATTATATCTGACAAGATCTCTATCACTCTCAAAGGGGACTTGGGAGAGCACCTGATCTTGTTGGAAATTTCATCAAACAACAGATTGCCCACGATAGAGCTTCCAATACCAGAAGACATTCCGTTTAGACTGCCGAAAACATGATTACTGGCAGTGGATCCCGAGGAGATGCTGACTGCCGAGTTGACATTGCTGTTGGAAGCCTCAGCTGCACCGCCCGATTCTCCTTGGTCTTCCATGGCATATTCCCGAAGGGATTTATAATCATTATCGAGATAGACCAAGGCTAGACGTTTTTGATTGCGCAGAATGGTGGACACGGGATCGACAATGTGTATGTTCTGACTTCCGGAAGTACTGGTGCTATGTATACTTCCATTTCTTGATCTGGTAGATTGGATCCCGTAGAACAAATCCACTCCGTCGTCAAGGGTAGCCGTAGCGGCCTCAGAAAGTGCGGGGCGTTGGCTGTCGGAGAAGTTTACCGTTAACACCTTGATGGGGTATAATATTCCCGGCACATCCCGCGGAAGGGTAATGGGGTGGAAAATGTCGGGCCTGCTGTCAAAATCCAAATTCAGCTTGGGCGATGCTTGGAAGTAGTTGTTAGATATCACGTCATTGCCGAGGAGGCGGTGGGTGCTGGGAACACTGAGTCCCGATAGAATGTACCATTCGTTCAAGAATCGCGATAACGGGACGTTCTTTATGACGTTCGGGGACAAGCGGATCACCACGTTTGTTCCGGGGTCAATGGCGATGTCGTTATTGAACGGAGCCACTGTGGGGAGAGAGAGGGTGCTTAAGTCGGTGTTGTCGTGGATCTTGACTCCGTGGTAGAGGATGTCTGATTTCTCGAAGCTGGCATTGAACTGGCGGATGAGCGAGTAGCCAGGTACGATATCGGGTGACAAGGAGACGTAGTCTTGATAGGTGTCGTCCAAGTTCTTAGGAGAAATGGAAAAATTCGTTCTTTCGTTGAGGTACTGGTTGTTGTGCGAAACATAGCTGATGTTGTTGAGGAAGGACTTGTGGCCCAAGATGGCATTGTTGAGGAAGCGTTTCTTCTTGGAGTGCTTTTCCACCGAGTCCCCGGTCTCTGACGAGTCCTGGGTCCACGACAGGTCGCTATGGGAGATTTTCACGTCGTCAAACGATGGCTGCGACAACGAGGAGCTGGCTTCCTCGGAGTCCTCGTCGCTGTCGTTGCCAGGGGGCAGCAACACTCGGCCCAAGTCTTCGGGGTCGGTGGCGTTGTGGGGATGTGTGCTTGAGGAGACATGGGGAGCGAATTCTAGAGGAGAGTCGTTGGGAGTGGAGGTGCCCGAAAGTGGCGATGTGTTTCCCGAGGTCGAAAGCAGGGAAAGCATCGGCTTTGTCTCGCGCGAGATGCTGTCGGGCAACGCCGTCAGACTGTCAAGGGGATCCATGGGGAAGATACTGATGGAGAGTGACAAGAAAAATCCAGGTTCGAGGCTGCAGAAAGAACGCCGTGCAAATCGCCCTAAGTCACAACGCGATGGAGGGTGTGTGCTCCACCGATAGGTATTGTACGGGATTGATTTGCCTAGAGTGTCTCAAACACTAATCTGCATAGTTGCTCGGAACCGTTGCTACCAGAACACAAAAAGCGGCATGCACACATAGTGACGGGTGCGAGGTATTTTTTGAAACAATAGGAAATAGAATAGCTGGGGGAAATAACTGCGCGGGAGTGCATAGAACGAATTTAACCCAAAACAGGGAAACATGGAAGTCCGCCGATACCTGTAAGGAACCCATGTCTCGGCTAGGTGGTGGGTGCACGGTGTGGTAGAGGACGTTTGTCAGGTGACAAAGGTCTTGTGGGAGAACACACATGATCCGATGCGTGCAAACCCGCCAGGGTCCCGTGGCGATGCCCTCTGCGTAGTGTGGATGTGAGGATGTATTGTCTGCGACAAAGTGAAACGGCCCGGTCGAGCCCCTCGGAAAATTTGACCCCACTGAGTGGCCAGCACAGGGATCCTCGGGGTGTCGCCAATTGCAGTCGCGACAACGGTGCCTAGCACATCTTGTGGAGCTATTGACATGGGTCATCACCAGAACAGCGGAGAGAAACCGTTGACCTCCGGATGGTGGAGAACGGGGTGAATGTGGCGTGGTGGCGCACATCATCGACATCGACATCGAAATCGCCACCGCCACCCCCCCACTGAGCCGACTACGACGGGTCAAATCAACGTGTATTAGACATAACCGATAGATAATAGAAGTAGACTAAAAAAGGATGCGTCTTCAGGGAATGCTAAGAGTGCTGCCACAGCAGCGGTAGCTGGCTACCGTTCTCCCAAGTAAGATTGTTGAGGGGGGTGAATGAGGGTCGGAGGTGGATTACAAAATGGTGCACTTTCTGCTCTTTCTGATGACAGGAGGTTCTAGCGCAGCCACGATGGCCTCGTCAAACACCGTCTTCAAGCCTCTCTGTGTCAAGGCAGAACACTCCACGTACTTGACGGCACGCAACTCCTTGGCCAATCTTTCACCCATCTCGTTGGTGATAGGAGACAACTTTTGTCTTTGCAATCTTTGTAGGATGACTTCGTCGTTTCTCAAGTCGGCCTGGGTGCCCACAACCAAGCAGGGGACTCCAGGACAGTGGTGATGCACCTCGGGGAACCACTTTTCCTTGACGTTTTCGAAGGATGCTGGCGCGATCACAGAGAAGCACACCAAGAACACATCGGTGGAAGGGTATGATAAGGGTCTTAAACGGTCGTAATCTTCTTGTCCAGCCGTATCAAACAACCCCAAGGTGAAAGGCTCGTCGCCAATCATCACTGTCACCGCATAATTGTCAAACACGGTGGGGACGTAGTCGGCAGGGAACTTACTGGTTGTGTAGGAAATCAATAAGCACGTCTTTCCGACGGCACCATCGCCCACGACAACACACTTGATGGTCTGCATAGTTTTGCTAGGAAAATGGGAGCTTTTGAGTATGAATTTACGGGACTAATCCAGGTAAAACGCCGGGTTTTTCTGTGGATCACAATCACGTCAACGATAGGACACGGACAAAGACGAGGTGTGCAAGCAGGCGGTTCAGGCGAGGATCAAACGAGCGCACGGCGGGAGCTGTGTTCTCAAGATTTGCGGTGAATGTTTCTAGTATAAGGGCCAGACTCCGTCAATACCCTCAGTAAGTGTGATCTTGTTGTTTTACTTTTCGTTTTCTTGACTGTTTTTTTTCTCAGGTTCTACGATAAATTACACAAATGCATTAGGGAGTGCGAGTACACGGCCGTAGTTGGAGATAGTGAATGAGGGCACATGAGCACACCCAGAGGCAAAAAAAATTGGGTGGCGACACCATGACCTTTATAGTCACCGCCAGACGAAAGCGTGACTAGGACACGGGGGTCAGCAGTGTACCACTACAGACCTGGGGTGAAGGTTCTGGACCGCCCGTTTGTGTGCGACTGGTTTTGTTTGCAACGCAGCCGCCAAAGTGCCCGTTTACCGGTTTACCGCACACTCGTTTAACAAGGGATTGTGGAGGCTATATACACTATAAATAATCATTTCATATCGGTCATGTCGTTGACGTTCATGTTCATGAAGCCGGCGTCACCCTGCATGACCTCGAGATTGGAGGTGATGTCGCTGGGGAGATTGTCCGGGTCCACGAGCTTGTTGGCCATGAGACCGCTAGGGTCGAACTTGGTGATCTCGTCGTCGATCTCGTTGTCCACGATGGAAAGTCCGCCGCCCAAGAAGTCGAGCATCATGTGCATGCCGCCCGCGCCGCCGGCGTACTCCTCCACATCCACGGGGAGCACCTGCGACACCCCCTCCAAGAACCACACCTTGTCCTTGAGCTCGTGGGTGAAGGAGCGGAGG
Source organism: Suhomyces choctaworum (assembly GCA_030568475.1). Lineage (NCBI taxonomy): Eukaryota > Fungi > Ascomycota > Pichiomycetes > Serinales > Debaryomycetaceae > Suhomyces > Suhomyces choctaworum. Next base: position 24,294 of record JAJMGE010000006.1, on the reverse strand, counting down.
AGCTTGTAGTAGGAGCGCATGATACGCATGGCCTTGACGTCACCTGTCATCAAGAGCGAGAGGAACGACTTGTCGAGGAGCGCCGGGAAGGCAAAAATCCGCAAGATGAAGTCGGACTTGTAGCGCTCCTTGTGAAGCTTGTTGAGGTAGGCCAAGGTGATCAAGTACGGCGAGTCCATTTCCACCGGGAACAAGTCGGCGATGTCGGAGTCGTGGCACTCCAAGTCGGTGAAGTAGCGGTTGGCGCCGGTGAGCTGGTCCTTGCTCAAGTTGACGCGCTGGTTGATGATGTCGCCCAAGTCGCCCAAGTCTACCGAGATGAACTTGTAGAACCGCGACGCCTCGGTCAACGGCCACACCGCGGTCAAGATGGTGGCGGCGCCCTTGACGTGGAAGATCCATGCCGACGCGGGCAACGACTTGGGCGAGGTTGACGACGGGAACGATGCATTGGCGAGCGAGTCCATGATGAGGATGAGCGCGCTGGCCACCAACGCGTCGGTGTTGTCTGAATTGATGTTGAGCACCGCTTCCCGCAACAACCGGAGGGCTTCGCCGCGGTGGCAGGTGACGCTCTGGTCAAGGCCCTTTTCCGTACGCGACAAGTGCGTGGCGCTGAACGCCAACACCGAGTGCATCAAGAACGGGTACTCGAACGCCAACATGGGGATGTCGTAGTTCCAGATGTTGGTGTCGGAGATCCCTGCTCCCGTGATGGTGTTGGAGACTTGCGAGGTGTAGTGGAACATCAACCGGAGATCGAGCATGTTCAAGCTGGATGACTGCATGGCTGCGGCCATGGGATGGTTCATGGGGCTGGGGTTCCGCGGCACCAGCGTGTTGACGTTGGGGGATATGTTGGGTAACGACGAGCCGCCGTTGCTGGACGACATTTCGTGGTCCGTGGGTTCTCGCGGTGTGCTGAACTGAGGCATGCTTCTCAGGGCGGACGGCTGGTTGACATTGGTCTTTTGCTGGTGGTACTGCGACTCGCCCTTGAGCGGGCCGGAGACGTGTGGATGTGGTGACTGCTGTTGCGGGTGCTGTGGATGCAAAGCGCCGTTACTGGGCTTGATCGACAGCGCGATGTTGTTGGTGACCGAGCTGTCGAGCAAGCTTCCCAAGTTGCTCAAGTCGATGGGCAATTGTGCTAGGGTCGCCAAGTTGCTCAAGCTAGCCAAGTTTCCGAGGCTGCTGAGATCGGTGCCGAGCCCGCTGAGATTATTGACGAGGTAGCTGAGGTTAATATTGTTCAAGTTCCCGGCATTGAGTATTCCCGAGTTCAAGAGACTGCTTGCGTTGAACCCACCGTCCTTAAGAGGCCTTTCCTCATTGCCGGAGCTGGCATCAGTGTTGGCTTCTCGCACAGAGGATTCGCTGGCGGTGTCGACGAAAGAGCTGGATGGGGAGCGTGTCGTGGTCTTCGACAGCTTTCTTCGCTTCGGCGCCGGCTCCACGTTCTTGGGTTCCGGTTCCGTGTCGTGCGGTGGATGATGAGCTTCCGGTGGTTCGGTGATATACCCACATTCCAAGTTCAAGTGCTTACATTTGTTGCAGCTGGGTCGGGCCTCGTCACACTTGACTCTTCGCTTCTTGCATGTGGAACACCCGTTTCTGGACTTCTGGTGGTATTTCCTCTTGCCAGTGGATGATCTGCTCTTGCGATGATCTTCTTCAGGAGACCCCGAATGGTCTTTCGGAGATTTGTTGGACAAGTCGGACATCCCTCTGGTTTGTTGAGAAACTGCAAAAGAGACGATTGTTGATGTTGAATGGAGTAATCGCCTAGTTTGATCCGTGGTGGTAAAAGATGGGGCAACAAAGATTTGGTTTGATTTGAGGTCAATTGGTTCGGAACGATTAAGGCCGAAGGCGACTACCCATCAATGGCTCCGTAGACAGCTATTGCAGTTTGAACCGATAGGAAAGGGCTGGGGTAGCAAGCTAGGTTATACTGTGTTCTCGGACTTGACTTGTGTATAAAATATAGATGTGTGTGTCGTATAGTCGTCGTATAGAATTTTTTCTGAGGCTGAGGTTTGATATTTGAGACGTGTCGTAGGTCATCCCAGATTAGTAATTTAGTAACAGGGGCACTACTTCGGCTACTCTATCCGTTTCGTTGCGAATGGCTACACCTACGGAACAGACTAAACCCAATCCCCTAATCCTTGGCTTCTACTAATTTGTTTCATGTCCATGTCAGTTTTAGACTCACTGCAAGAGAAAAGACACTCCACCAAGTGTGAGGAACCAGGTACGACGGAGATGCAGTAGCAGTCGCACTCTCACAAACGATGACCATGACAAGCCTCGCCTATTGTCTATAGAGAGAAGGAAGTGACGGCCGTTAGTGGTATAAATGGCCACAACAAGCAAGTATTATTTCGCATGCGTAGATTGGGACAATTAGCCGTTGGACCAAATTTAGCACTTTCTAGATGTGGGGATTTACGTCATCGTCCAGAGTCCGCAAATGACAATTCCCACCTCAATAAAGAAGACGAAATACCAGCAGCGACGTGACTGGAGCTCCGACACAGCCGTGTAGAATACCCCCGTCCTGTACCCAGTTCTTGCTTCTCCTCTCCGTCCCTTGCTTTCGCAGGTTACTCGCCTCCAACATGCACAATGGTGCGATGTGCATGCACTCCTAACGGTAACCAATACTGTTGATGGCATTATAAGCATATCTCCAGGATGTCAACGAAACCTTTGTGGTACAGATGGGCCAGAGTGTACTTTGCGGGAGCATGTATTACAGGAACCGGGGTGTTGTTGTACAAGTATACCACGCCATCCGATGAAGATCTAATTGCTGCGTTTTCTCCGGAGGTTCGGGCCGAATACGAGAGGAACAAGGAGATCAGACAGAAGGAACAAGAAGAGTTGATGCGCATTGTGAAGCAGACGTCGCAGTCCAACGATCCGATCTGGAAGACGGGGCCCATAGGGTCTCCGTTTGAGAAAGATCAACGTGACTTGAGCCAACAGTTGATCGACTACGAAGACGCTCGCCGACAAAGCGGAAACGAACAGAAGAAACAAGAGATTGCCCAGGCGGAAAACGATTTGATAGAAATGCAGAGCTTGACTGGACAGAAGAAGCTGTGGTGGAAGCTCTGGTAAGCGTGTTCTACGTGACATGAGGGTGGACCTTTGACATGAGCATCCACTATGCTGAAGTATATAATACCTGTAAATACTATGTTCGTCCCCAGAAGCTCTTATCCCGCGATATAGCCGATAAAAACGATGCACTGATGCTGGCAGCACTGTTGGGGCCGCCCGAGCTCTTTTGACTGTTGGCTTCGTCCACCGCAGCCACTATTCTCGATATGTTGGTATCAATGACCATGCCTCCCTGAACGATTTCTTCTAGCACCGTCTGGAGCACCTGCCACCCAAACACTAGGTCCAACTCACACACGTTGGTGAAGCACTTGTCCAAGCACTCCACAAACACTTGTATCAAGTCCAAAATGCCGAGCTCTGATTCTTGGTCGTCCACAATGAACACAAAGTATAGCGTGGCGTAGTGTCTGTAGATGACCTTGATGTCTTCGATGTCTTCAAGGAGCGATGGTGGGGTGATGAATGAACACTCGTCGGGGGTTCGTACCGATATTAACTGGTGTACTTGCTGGAGAAGGAGGCGTTGGGTGTTGATGCTGACTGGTGTGTAGAATTTCATGAGACGAGGCAATCCATCGTTATTGACTGGAGTTAGTACGGCGATATAGGGGTCAGGCGATATAAGGGCCACGGACGCTTTCTTGGATCGTTACATACATATGAGCACGGAATGGATCATGGTGCTTTGGTCTATAGTGGTAGCTAGAGATCATTTTACATGCGACATGTGCAGTCCGAAAGCGGAAGGGTGCAAGCTACAGAATAGGCTATTTCAAGCGAACAAGTCCAAATGAGGACGAAATACAGAAGAGGGCGAGTACTGACTGGAGTGGTACCGATCACAGACATTTTGTATCTTCTGGTGCCGAAATATCCACAATATCCACAATAATCACAATATGTGTGATCCCACACAAATATTTAGAGCACGCCCACCTAAAACAGAGACAAGCGACAAAAAGTCAACTATACACTTTCGGCCTCTTTCCACCTCCGGCCTCGTTCCGAATATTATTATTTCCTTTCAATTAAATTGAGCCTCGTAAACTCATCTATTAAGTACCCACAATGCGCACCAATTTTGGACTCATTCGGCTCACCCTCCACCGCTAATTGTCAGCACCATGTCGTCAGAGAAAGCAAAGCACTTGGACTCGAAGTATCCCACGTACAAGAGCAAGTTCGCTATTCCCACCCTCAAATCCCTAGGAATCAATGACTCCAAAATCGAGCTGATCTATTTTGCCGGTAACTCATTGGGGTTGATGCCGGTCCAGACTAAGGATGCTGTGAACGATGAGCTCCAGGCGTGGTCGGAACGGGCGGTCGAGGCTCACTTTAACCATCCAAAGAAGAACGGCACTCCCTGGGTGGATATTGACTTGCCCTTGTTGCCATTGGTGGCCCCGTTGGTGGGTGCACAGGAGAACGAAGTGGCTGTCATGGGAAGTCTTACTAGCAACTTGAATGCGTTGCTCATCCATTTCTACAAACCGGTCGGTGCCAGAACCAAGATATTATTCGAAAAACAGGCGTTCCCATCGGATTACTATGCCTTCCTCAACTTGGTCAAGTTCCATGGCTATGACGAATCCCACTTGATCCAATTGGAAGTCAAGCCAGGTAACACATACCTCAGACAGGAAGATATATTGGAAGCCATCGATAAACATGCCGAGGAGTTGGCTTTGGTCTGCTTCCCAGGCATTCAATATTATACGGGACAATATTTCAGAATTGAAGAGATCACCAACTACATCAAGAAGAAGGGCAACATCGTGGTGGGCTGGGATTTGGCCCATGCCGTGGGTAATGTTCCCTTGAAACTACACGACTGGAACGTGGACTTTGCTGCTTGGTGCTCCTACAAATATTTGAACTCGGGCCCAGGCACAATTGCTGGAATATTTGTTCACGAGAAGTTTACAAAGCACCTTTCCAAGTCGGATTTTACTGCTAGGTTGGCGGGTTGGTGGGGGAACAACAGCCAGGAGAGATTCAAGATGTTGGAGCAGTTCGACCCCATCAATTCGGCGTTGTCATACAGACAGTCCAATCCCTCTGTGATTGACGTGGTTTCAGTGAGGAGCTCGCTAGAATTGTTTGAGGAGGTCGGAGGTATTGAGAAGCTCCGTGAGAAAAGTGTGGAGTTGACCCAGTTTTTGGAGGATCTTTTGATACAGTCCAAGCACTATTTACCTCAAGACAGCTCTGACGAGAAATTGGGATTCAAAATCTTGACCCCTTTGAACCCAGCAGAACGGGGGTGTCAATTATCGATCCTATTCCAACCTCACTATGAAGACAAGTCTACAAACATTATGGAAACAGTCAATCGTTACTTACACGCACATGGCATCATTTCGGATGAAAGAAGACCCGATGTCATCCGTCTTGCTCCCGTGCCTTTGTACAACACGTTTGAAGAAGTACATGTGGTGACCACCATTTTAGAGGAGGCCCTTGACCAGATTGCTGCTGGCAAAATATAGATACATACAATAGATAATTTTACATGTCATCAAAACGTTTGAATTAATACTTCATAGTACACACATGACTAACCTAGATGGTAGAGGCGATTCTGAAGTCCTTACCGGCGTAGACAGCCTTGTCACCCAATTCTTCTTCGATTCTCAAGATTTGGTTCAACTTGGCCAATCTTTCGGATCTGGCTGGCGCACCGGTCTTGATTTGACCAGATCTCAAACCGACAGCCAAGTCAGCAATGGTGGTGTCTTCGGTTTCACCAGATCTGTGGGAAACCATGACACCCCAGCCGGCGGCGTAGGAGTCGTTGGCAGCCTTGATGGATTCGGACAAAGAACCGATTTGGTTGACCTTCAACAACAAGGAGTTGGCAGCCTTCTTGTCAATGGCGGTCTTGATTCTCAATGGGTTGGTGACAGTCAAGTCATCGCCGACGATTTGGATCTTGGAGCCGACCTTGGAGAAGAAGTGGACCCAAGCGTCCCAGTCGTCTTCACCGAAGGGGTCCTCGATGGAGACAATTGGGTATTCGTTGATCAATTCCTCGTACAAAGAAGCCAATTGCTCACCGGTCAACCACTTGGAGGCGTCGGAGTCTGGGTTCTTGAAGTCCAAGTCGTACTTACCGTCCTTGAAGAATTCAGAGGAGGCAACGTCCAAGGCGATACCGACTTGGCCGGTGTAGCCGGCCTTGGCAATGGCATCGGTGATCAAGTCCAAGGCTTCTCTTGCAGTGGAAATAGCTGGAGCAACACCACCTTCGTCACCGACGTTACCGGCAGAAGGACCGTACTTCTTCTTGGCCAAGGACTTCAAGTTGTGGTAGACCTCGGAACCGATTCTCAAGGCTTCGGAGAAGGTTGGGGCGGCGGTTGGAACAATCATGAATTCCTGGAAGGCCAAGGAACCACCGGCGTGGGAACCACCGTTCAAGACGTTTTGGAAAGGAACAGGCAAAACGTACTTGTCTTGCTTGGAGCCGGAGAGATCGGCCAAGTGCTTGTACAAAGGCACGTTCTTTTCGGCGGCACCGGCCTTGGCAGCAGCCAAGGAGACACCGAGAATGGCATTGGCACCCAACTTGGACTTGTTAGGGGTACCGTCGAGGGAGTTCAAGAACTCGTCAACCTTCTCTTGGTCGGCAACGTCAATGTTGGCCTTGACGAAGGCGGGAGCGATGATCTCGTTGACGTTAGCAATGGCCTTGGTGACACCCTTGCCCAACCACTTGGACTTGTCGCCGTCTCTCAACTCCAAAGCCTCGTGGATACCGGTGGAAGCACCAGAGGGGACAATCGCTCTGAACAAACCCTTGTCGGTGTGGAGGTCGACTTCGACGGTGGGGTTACCACGAGAGTCGTAGACGTAACGAGCAAAAACTTTAGTGACGGCCATTTTGGTGTTGATGGATAAGAATGGTTATTTCAAGAATCTGATCCGCAAGCAGCGGGACGGGACGCTTTTATAGAAAAAAATGTGTGGCCCGTGCTGTGGACCACTCACTCCCGGTTCGCCGACACAAAAAAACTGGCGCACCAAAAAACCACGCCTAAGGTGTCAGCTGACGGTACACCACGGACAGTTCTAGCGCGGGACCAAGGTCAATGGCTGCGGAACCGCCGGCTCCGGACCGCCACCTCACCGCGGCGACCATCGATGGTGCCATTGGCTTTCCCCAGGCTGTGCTACACTCTTTGCTCGGTGCCCCACCTGCCACGTCCTGGCGACTCGCTCGCTACGGTACACGCTCGTGGCGCTGCGTACAGGACGGAGCCACCTCCCCCTGGTGAAAAATAAACCGTCACCGGTGACGGCTAGCGGGACCCAGGGGGAAAAAGAGACAGGGACGATTGGGGCAGAACACCACGACTCGGGTGCTGCGCTGGGTTGACTGCCGGGGCTGACTCGCGAAGTTCCCTTGGTGCGAGCGCGCCCGGAGCTGCCACGGGTGCAGGGTTGCGGTGGAGCCGGTTGCTGCCTCGGGCTCGGACTTGGGGACGGCTAGCAGGAACGTCCGGTGGCCCCGGGGGCGAGGGCTCCGCACATGAAGACGATCCAGGCGCGCGTGGCCCGCGCACGACAGCGGTGAGACACGACGTTTGATGTCCCCGTCTCCTGCAGATAATTACCGAAACAACACCAGCGACACCGTCATGAGTGCCAAGGACAGCGAAGGCAGGACCGCGGCGGCAGCGTCGCCGAGAGCGCTGGCAGCCGGTGGCGGCGACGAAAAGCGCCCGAAAAACGCCACCCCCAGCTCCAACGGCCCGGCAGAGCTCCCGTCCATCGACAGCTACACCAAGCTCAAGAACCAGCTCACACAGCAGATCCTCAAGAAACAAGAGCTTTCAGCCAAGTTGAACCAGCTCGAAGACTCCATCTACGAGAAGGAGTCCGACTACTTCAACGAGAGCGCCTACGGCAATATCGTCAAAGGCTTTGAGAACTTTTCCAAGACCAGTGGAGGCAGCGGTTCCAACAAGAAACGGTTCCAGTACACCGCCGAGGACCACATCTTTAGCCTCAGCTCGGTCAGCTACATCAAGACGTTTATGCGCAGACACGGTATCTCGTTTTCAGGTATCAACGGTGATACTTTGAGCTCCGATACCATCAACGGAGTCAACATCAACAAGGACGACTTGGACGAGTACGAGGACTCGGTGGACCCGGGGAACGGCAGCGGGGCTGTGACCAAAACTGCCAGCTACGAGAAGGAGGCGTCTTCCACCGCCAGCACGCCCACCCGCAAGCGTAAAATGAGGGTGTTGGAAGATTGATCTCTCCATACTAGGTAATATAGTGTACATTAGGATACGATTATACGATGATGATATATACATGATGGACCGCTGGAGCGAGCCGCTAGCGTGGAGGAAAGTCTAGCATCGACTCTCACGGCCTAGATTCCATTCTTTTTGTCAGCTTTGCACTTTCTAGCCACTTCACTTCTTGGGAGAGTAGTTATACACCCACGGCTTGTTGGCAGGAAAGTCGGTGGGAATGCGCATTTCCAATGGGAACCGCTTCTTCTCCTTGACGTTAGCCAAGTCAAACAACTCGGGACTGGTCTGTTTCAAATCTTCCATGGCGGATCTGATGCTGTGGTATTGCTTTTCAAGCTGGTCTTCTCTCCTCTGATGGAGCTTTCTCTTGTATTGCTTCCATGCGTTGGTGATGGTTCTGTGCTTGACCAAGTCTTCGTTGCAGAGATTCAAGAGCTTGGGCTGTTTCCTACTGGCCGATAATGCCGACAACTGGTTGACGATTCTTTGGGTAAACGGGTTCATGGCACTCTTTGACTTGTCACGTGTGAACACCAACGTGTTCGAGGCAGCACACTTGCCTGCACCCCATGCTGTTCTCATCATCTTGCTGGTAACCGCTGCGACTGGCTTCGGTTCTCAGGTAAAAATTTTGTGGGTAACCGGAGTGGTGCATACTCCGTCACGTGTGCGACATGTCCCCCACGCACGGTCACCAATATCTCTGGGGTGCGCAACGTATTTGCAATTCAAGACATACCATGGGTCAACCCAACGAATACGACAAGCAGAAGCCGAGCGACCAGCCCCCCTCATACGAGGAGAGCGAGCGTATCAATACTCACGGAGGAGCTCCTAGCTCCGAGAACTATCCACCTGAGAAGAAGTCCCAGTATCCCCAGCAACCCTACCAAGATGAACCGTATCAAGAACAACAGCAAGGACAACAGTACGATCCAATGCAAGACCCCAATGTCATCAAAATACAGCCACAATTGGTCAACATCACGCAGGCTCCTCCACACCACCTAAACCCCTCGTACCAGCAATACTTACAGAGAGACCAGGAACGGATCAAGTTCGGAGACTACCCGAAGCCTCCGGAGATGTTCAAGCACGGAGCACCCCTCAGTCCCGGACACAAGAATCCCAACCAAAGAACGGGCGGTGGAAGCTTCCCTGGTAGGAGCGGTGCTACCTATAATAATGTTGCCAACAGATGATGAATATTTCAATAATGTTTGATTAGCCAGAATTTGATTTACTTTCCCAGCACCGGTGTTTCTACAGTATGTTTGCTGTAACTTGTACAATTAATTAGCGGGTTCATACCGCAACACAAAAAAAAATAGCGAATGATAAGCTATGCAGAAAATATGTAATGTAGAGTCTAACCGTGACTCTCTCAATCTCTCTCACTCCCTCTCTCTCTCTGACACTTACCTCAACACCGTGTCTCCATTGTAGGTCCAACCACCAAATTGCTGTTGCACACTTTCACTCAAGAAGTCGTCAACCACAGAATCTTGGGGCTTTTCGTTAGTGAAATCAGAGTCAAAATTGGAGGTGTCCAACAAGTTTTCCACGTTGGGCTTGAATGGAGGAAGATAACTTTTGTTGATCAACTTTACCCAGTCGATATCTTTGAAAAATGGGTGGTTTTTAATTTCCGTTGCATCATTGAGTCTGTGTTTTGGATCCTTCTGCAACAACTTGATCAACAAATCTTGGGCATCCGTATTTTCCAAAAATGCTGGGAATCTAAGGGGATTCTGTAAAATCTTTCTGTACATCGTAGGCACATCTTCGTCGAAAAATGGTGGCAATCCTGTCAACATCTCGTATAACAAGGTTCCCAATGTCCACCAGTCCACACTTCTCGTATAGCCTTGATTCAAAATCAACTCAGGCGCCAAATATTCGGGAGTACCGCAAAAGGTACTGGTTCTGTCGTTGTTACCCATGTTTAATTTGCACAAACCAAAATCACACAAGGCAATGTGGCCCTGGTAGTCGAGAAGAATATTTTCTGGCTTCAAATCTCTGTAGATAACATTCAACTCGTGCAAACTCTCTAGGGCAGTCAACAATTCAGCGATATAAAATCTGGATCTGTCCATGGAGAATTTACCCTCTCGCTGCAAATGCCAGAAAAGCTCACCACCATTTATAAACGACAAAACCAAGTACAACTTTTCAGGGCTCTGGAACGAAAATTTCAATGGGACAATGAAGGGGTTATTGATTCTGGCCAAAACTGTACGCTCAGCCAAGGTGTGGGTGACTTCATTTCTAGACACGATATGTTGCTTGCGCAACGTCTTCAAGGCATAAATCTGTTTGGTGTCCTTCTTGACAACTTGCATAACCTTTCCAAACGACCCCTTACCAATAACCTTCAACAAATCAAAGTGGTCTATGGCAAGTGGAGCTTTACTTATTGGCTTGAACTCGATGGTCAACATGATTTCACCCAAGACTTTGGATATTGCGTTATCACCTCCAAGGTTGTGGTTCGTAAACTTGAGATACTCGTGGTTCATCAACCTTATAGGCTTGACATGGTATTTCAAGCTCAATGGCAACTTGATGGTACCAATGAGCAAATCGCCGATGTTGTTGGGGCCAGAGTTGGATGTGCTGTTGTTGGTGAACAAGTGCTTTTTCGCCAGCTTTTCTGACTCTGGAATCAACATGCTTGGTAACCGGATAAAAAGGTTCAATATCAAGAAGTTAGAGCCAGTATTTTGGTTGGGGTTGGATTTCTTGGTGACATCGAACGAAACAACCTGGTTCCAAGTGGAATGGTTCACCGTGCCCTTTTGAGGTTCGATGACCAACACGTTGTTGTCGAACTCCACCGTCAAGTATAGAAGCGATTTCACCAAGTTCTCTGCATTGGGGATGGTGATAATGGAGGGCAAGAAGTTTGTCGCCGAAGTTCCCGCTAACAAGCTGTCAGACTTTGTCTCCTTGTCACTTCCGTTCTGTTTTTCGTTAGCATCCAACGCACCCAAGTTTTTCAAGAGCTGTTGTGTAGTGGTCTCGTTGTTGGAATTGACCGCCAACGCATGGAGTATTTGCTTGTTGTTTTCAATCTGAATGGGTAGCTCGATGTTTGCCGAGTTGTAGATCTTAACCGTAAGAAGACCAGGATTGTGGGAAGCGGTGGTGTTGGGCTGCTCCACTTCTGGATTAGCGGTAGAGTTCGGGGACGCAGGAGACACGCCGGACGAGGTGGATTTTTGGGGAGAATTGGACACCTCAGATTGGTCGTAGTCTCCCTTTCTGGGCGATATCGAAGTCGAGGATGACGACGACAACGAAGCCACGGCCGTCTCGGTAGCGGTGCCGCTATGGTGGGTGCTTCCATTGATGGAGAGCTTCAGCATGGTGTCGGAAACATTGTTTGTGGAGATGGTGTGCCTGGAGTCCACCGAGTTTCTGGGCGATGAGGACTCTGTGGACAATTCTGGAGAAGCGGGCTTGTCCGTGGAAGCATTGGAGGAGCCAAACTTGAATTTGTTCTTGAACTTCAACATCAGTCCGACACTGGGGGTAAGGGAATGTATCGACAGTGGCCTACTAGTGATGGGAGGCCGCAAAGAAGAATGTGATACTTTTTGTGAAATGTATTGACCACTGCAAATTACTAAGGATGTGTCAAGGGCCCTATCGTGATCCTCACTTTACGAATTTGGTCATGGGCACGCCATCACCAAAAGTTTTATGCGGGTGCCATCCTTGACGATGACCGGTGAAACGAGGAAGGCGGTGTGGACGGTCGTGTGACCAGGAATTTCCACATCAGTTCTCGCTGGGGCTACTACTGCCTCGAGCGATTGATCGACGGTTCACCCCCAACTGGATTTGGAATGATTGTTCATGACCTGTGCTTGTGCGAATCGTATCAAGTGAAACACGGGCTACCGGGGTAATTTCTCCGTTGGGCACGAAAATTCCCCAGGGCGGACTTGTGCTCGAGAAATAGGCAAAGAGCTGGAGTGCGGTTTCTACATCTGATCTTGCACCACGGAAGGTCAACAAACCACGATACGAAGTACTACATGTACATACTGTTCCTGGAATTGGTGGTTCCCCTATCGGGTCATGGTGTACACGCGCAATGCACCACCGCGCCCGGTCCGCGGATTACGTCAGCATCACGTCAGCTGCCATATTGCAGGGCATTGTTTACTTCACAAACAGAGCTAGACACCTAACAACCATGAGTGCCATGACCCGTTCGATCTCGCCGATACACAATGAAAACAAGGAGAACGAGCAGCTGTCAATAGCTGGAAAGCAGCATTCCAAAGAAAGAGCGGGAAAGAGAGGCCCCTCAACACCACTTACCCCCTCCTTGCAACAACGGAATCGGGTCAGAAGAAAACTAGCCCCATCAGTCCCTACTAAAACCACCATCAGCATAAGCGACGAGCCAGACGCGTTGGAATCGAAGTACCAGATGTGGCTTTTGCGCCAGGAATTGGAAAAGCACAAAGAGTTGGTTCGTTTCATGGAGTTGGAGAGAAAGTTCGAAAGAGAACTGTTTGAGCAGAGCCTGCAATCCTCGGGAAACAGCAAGAGCTCGCGAGAGTCAGAGAGACAACAGGAATAGGCATTTTCTGTCGAGCCTAGTGGCATGGGGGCAAACAGGCGTCCCGACAGTATTTAATCTGCTACTACAGACTCCGTCGACCGGAGGACTGGCCATTCTACCGGTGTTCTACGGTGAACTTTCGTATAAATTGCATCTGTGATGCTTTTTCGCATATATCTAACTTATCTAGCATTTCGTCATTTGTTGCTCCGTGTAGACCTGAAGTACTCCCTGAGCTTGTCGTCATTTCCGTCGAGGAACCGATTATCGTTGGCTTTCTTATCTTCCCAAGCTGCATGTCTCCTGGCCATTTTTTCCTTTTCCTCTATCCTGGTTCCTCTTTGCTTCAAATCATTGCTCAACCAATGAACTGCTAATGGATGCAATGATTCAGCTGGCAAGACGCGAATGGGCGACCCCAACTTTACCTTCTCGATAAGACTGCCATCAAAAACAATGGAATTCGTTTCGATATTATCTATGATTTTTCCTTCGCTCAAGTGAACCAACCGGTCGTAGCACAGTTTGTCAATGCCATCAAAGATGTGAGTGGCATACACCACCGTACAATTTCTCTTCACACATTCTTCTTTGAGATATTGCAACAAACGATGTCTGACAATAACGTCCAAGTCAATTGTGACCTCGTCCAATAGCAAGAGTCTCCATGGGCGGACCAATCCCATAGCGATCTGAACTCTTCTACGTTCTCCATCGGACAAGTTCAACATTGACCATTCAGGGTCAAAATCAAGGATATCGATCAAGCGATCTCTTCTTTCAGGATATACATCTCCTCCGATCGAGGAGATCAACACTTTGACCGAGATATCTCTCTTGACCATCGAGTTCGTGGCCCACTCTGTGCCTAGGTAAGTGATGTACTGGTTAATGTCCGAATTATGCTGGTTGGTTCTTGTTCTATTGTCTTCAAATGGATCGAAACCACCGAGTTTGACCTTTCCTGCCTTGATCAATGTCTTTCCTGCTAAGATCTTCAACAATGTGGATTTGCCTGCTCCGTTAGGTCCAACCAACAAGTTGAACGTCCCCCATTTCAATGCTAGACTAATATTCTCCAAACCTATTTTATTGTTTTTGGAAAACGTGTATGTGAAGTTGGTAGTTTCCACTGCCAATGAAGTGTCTCCAAAATGGTCTGACATAATGGTTGCTTGACTTGATAGTGGTGAGAATTGATGCGATCTTTTTGGAGTGCGATAATTACGAGCGCCTACTACATGCTTCAACTTTAAGAATTATTATTTATCGATACATTTTTGATCCTCTAAGAGATATAGGCTCCAAACACACTATCTCCTTTCATTCAACCAACTCAACACATCCTGCTGGACTCTTTCGTTTTCAATTTTTTTAACGGCATTTTCGATACCTTCAAATTGGCCAGGGTCATTACTGACATATTTTCTGATATAGGACTTCAATAATCCCTTATATTCATAGTATAACCATTGTTGATTAATGTTCTTTTGTACTTCTAGATCCTCCTCGTCGAAATCTTCTATTATGGTGATTTTTTCACCATTAGGAGCACCAAGAGCTTGAGAAATCAGATTCAAGTTTTGAACAATCGAGTTCACAACAATTAAGAACAATCTCTTAAACTCATCTTGATCATCGGAGGAATAGTTGTTCAAAATTCGATTGATAGATTCCATACAAGACACGTTTTCAATAAGTAGGTTGGTGGCGAGACCAAGGGTCTTGGGAAATAAGAATTCAGGTTTCAAGATCTTGAACTCAATCAAGTATTCCAAAATTAAAAAGACCACTTGTGGTTGATGCGACCAGACTCTGAAAATGGCTTCGATGATCCAGTATTGTCTGCTTTCGATCTGTTCTTCAGACAAGTCTTGCTGTGCAAACTGGGCCTCTTCCCGTGCATAGATGATTTCAGATCCACTCAAATACTTCAATTTGTTGATATCACGAGAAACAATACTCACGACAGAGTAAATGGATCTTGACCCAATGTATGCATAGGTTTGGAAAAACAAATTAATGACAAATCTTTCTGCGTTGATACCTTCGATTTCTTTGGCAGTTTCGATGGCTCTCTTGTGCAAGTCTTCGAACTCAGTATTTGTTTTCCAGTGAGCACTCACAAATTCGGCTACTCTTTGGGCGATTTCATGCAAGGGTAACTCTGGGTTGGCGAAATTGAAAAAGATTTCCTCCTGCGCTCCAGTGATTGCCTTTTCCGACAACGCGTTCTTCTTCTCAAAGTATAATTTTGCCAATAACTCTTTCACCCTTGAATCATCACCATATAACTCTGAATCGTAGTCAATGATGTACTTCGATTCATTTTCAAATAGCGAGATATTCAAGTATTGGTGAAATTCATCTAATGATATCACTTCAGAGGTTTCGGGATCTAAGGTCACAAAGCTGTCCTTGATTCTGTTTTTGTTGGATAATCTAATTTCTTTGGCAATTAAATTTTTAATGAAACTTCTTTTAGGGTGATATCTCAAATTCTTAAGTCTCTTGGAGTCATCAACCCACTCATCCCACTTCCAACTAAATTCGAAATTAGAGATCTGAGTAGTCATCCAGTCCAAGAATCTAATTTTTAATTCATAGTCCAAAGTTTCTAAGTTCTTGTAGAAGTATCTAATGGCACGTCCGAAGACAGGGGCAATGGATTCAGGACTTTCGCGACAGCAAGCAATCAATACCGTGTAATAGTAAATCTCATGGTGTGACGGTGCTGGCAATTGGAAAATCATCGTCAAGATACTTTCGACTGCGATATCTTCCACTTTCCAAGTGGACAAAGGAGGAATATTCTCTCCTGACAAATTGTCTTTGTGAATCAAGGAAAGCTGGTCGATGGAAGACCCGGGAGGAGCAAACAAATCCTTCTTGAAGTATAGGTCCAAAATAGACAATTGGATAGATGCTTCATTCTTATTGAAAGACAAGTTTGTCAAAATGTCATACGACAAATCTTTAAAAAATAAGCCAATGTATGTTTCGATTGGAGGGACTGTTTCGTATTCCGTCGAGTTGTAGACCTGGAACAACACTCTTGGATTATTGTACCACAACTCGTCAATGGAACCAGTTGGCTTGAAAGACTTCAACTTCGACAAATCCGGCAAGGAAAGCTGAGGCAATTGGTGCTTTACCAATTCATTTGAGATGGAATTGTTCTTGAGGGCTTCGTCAATGATTGGTTGCGTCAATTCAGCAAAGTCGTGAAAGAGCTTATTCGAATTGGACTCTTCGATAATCAAGCCGCTCCACGAATTGTCATCACCTTGCAATGTAAGTACAGCTGGGAGAATCAAGTCGATGATTTTCTTTGGTTCGTAGGGCAACTCGTAATTGTCAGACTTGGAATCAAATGGTTGCAATAATATATTGGAGGTTTCCACGATCTTGAAGTTTTTAGCCAAATCCACTAACTCATTTACCTTCTCCACCAACTCAGGAGCGCTGCTTGGTTTGATGTTGCTGAACAAATAAGGAATTGAAATGAGGACATTGTGGAAGATACCTTCGGCCAAGCCGTTTCTGGACTCGGGGGTTTCATTCTGCAAATCGATTGCCAACGTCAAGCACTGCTTGAACAAGTTGACCACAGCGTAGTTCTCGATGATGGGGGACAATGTGGCGAAGAGCTTCAAAATGGATTTGATGTTGTTGAACACACCCGCATTTTCTTCTTGGAATTGCGGCTTTGCGGGCTCCTCCTCTGCGCTGATGGTGTCTAGAAGCCTCTGCGCCTTCGAGTGGAGAAACTCGATGACGTATTTGGCGACCACGAAGTTCTTTGCGTTACATATCAAGATCAAGTTGCTTAAGGCGTTAATTTTCTGGGGCTGCTCGATGATTACGGCGTAGATGGTGCTGAGAATAGAGTTCCGGAGCTTGTCGATACGCTCGAACTCGGCCACGATGGGGTTCGAGATGTAGGAGACGTCGTCGACCTGGGTGACGATGTTTGGGTTTTCACCCAACCGTCTGATATCCTTGCAAACGTTGGTGATCAATTCCTGGGTGGGGTCAACGTGCTGCCGTTTTGCCTCGTCGTCGTAGGCAGGGGGCTGACCGCCGAACTGGTCGGCCTCATACTCGTCTCTTGTTCTCTTGCCCAGGTGTTCCATGCTGTGAAGAGTGAGAAGATGCTCGTTTTTCGTTTGCAAAAGTCGCAGTTTCTCAGCTGCACAGCTCATTCCAGCTGGAGATGGACAGGCGACACGCGATGACACTACAGCAGGCGCTCGCCAATGGGCGGCGACTTGTGTTGGATGGGGCGTTGGGGACGGAGCTCGAGCACTTGGTCCCCCGTGATTCGCCGATCCAGCCCAAATCCTCGCGGCTCTGGTCGGGCATGGTGTTGATGAACCAACCACAGCTTGTGCAACAAGTACACGCCAGCTACGTGGAAGCCGGAGCCGACGCGGTAATCACGGCGACGTACCAGGTGTCACAGGCGAGCTTGCGAGAAACGGGTTTGGACGACGGGGCGATCCAGTCGCTCTGGCACCAGGCGGTGGAGGTGGCGGCAAACGCGGCGGCGGCGAGCTCCAGCAACAAGACAGTGTACGTCTTGGGGTCGCTCGGCCCGTACGCCACCTATCTCGCTGACGGGTCGGAGTATACCGGCAACTATGGCGAGGTATCACAAGAGACGCTCATCCAGCACCACCAGCCGCTCGCGGAGTATCTTGCGAAACAGGACAAGGTAGCAGCCTTGGCGTTCGAGACCATCCCCAGCTTTGCCGAGTTGCGGGCAGTCTTGGACATGGTGGCACGCGCCCGCTGGAACAAGTCGTTCTACACCAGCTTCAACTTCCACAGCGCAGCCTTGTTGGTGGACGGGACCCCTGTCCGAGAGGTGATGGAGTATCTCCAGACATTTCTTGAGCAACACCACGAGGTGAGAAAGCATTTCTTGGGTGTGGGGCTCAACTGTATCGACTGCACCCACATCACGTCCCTCGTGGCCGAAATCACCCGTTTCGTGGACTTGCCGCTCGTGGTGTACCCCAACTTGGGGTTTGTGTACGACGACCAGCTGGGGGAGTACCACGCGCAAAAGGCCGGTTCTCGGTGGCGCCATCTCGTCACAGAATGGTCCCAGCACCCCAACGTCCGAATGATCGGTGGCTGTTGCGGAACGCTGCCCACGGAGGTGGAGGTGATCTGTGCTGTTCTCCAGCCAGATGGATCTCGGCGGTGATGTGCCGCGCCGTGCGGCAGAGTCAGACGTAAGGGCAGTCGGCAGAACAGACAACAGAAAACAGACAACAGACACCATTCAAAAAGAGACGGCGACAATTAATCACAGGGACTGCTGCACTACTCTATGGACACCACACGCTCTGCCTTCTAAATGTCTCTTTGGACCACGCTATCTTCGTTGTGTTTGCGCAGCTGCTGTTATCTCTGCGCGTCCGCAGGGTCACCGAGTCCTGCCCCGGGAACTATTTCTCGCTACTGACTCCCCTCTCTGAAGCCCCCAGCCGGGATGCATACGTCTGCAAGGCGGTCACCGCCAGCAACCGTCGCTCTGTGTCGTGCGTGCCGCCGTTGTCCGACAACGCCGAGCAACCGGCGGCCGAGTCAACCGAGTCACACCCAAGCGCGGGCCCTCTAACCCGAGGTTAGAGTCAGCACGTGAACCGTGCCTCGCGACCTGGTGCGCGAAACCCTTTTTAGTGGCGGCATCGCATGCACATTCACACCGATTTGACTCGGCCATGGAGGTCCCTGCAACTGTAGATATATAAAGTTGGCATTCCCGACTCGACACAATTTTCTGTTAAATATTACCGTACCTTTGCCAGGAACATCCTCTTCTCTCCCAACCATGTTCCAGACCGCTAGAGCCGTCGGCAGAGTCGCTCGCTTGCACAGATTGGCGGTGTCGTCCTCCAGGGCGGCGTATCCCATCAGAGCCTTGGCTACTCCAGCCAACCACATCAAGGCAAACACGTCCTCCGACTACTACGAGACGGTCTACAACCCCAACGCCAAGAAGGTCGGCTTCTCCAACTTGGACACCTTCGCCAGAAGACACATCGGTCCCACCCCACAAAACGTCAACAAGATGCTTGCCTCGTTGGGCTACGCCGACCTCGACGAGTTTTTGTCCAGCGCCATTCCAGAACACGTTCTCATCAAGAGAAAGTTGTCTATCCAGCCCGAACAGGGCTTTACCGAAACGGAGATGTTGGACCACCTCCACGCCATCGCTAACAAGAACAAGATCGTCAAGTCCTTCATCGGAAAGGGTTACGCGGGAACCATCTTGCCCCCCGTCATCCAGCGGAACTTGCTCGAAAGCCCCGAATGGTACACGTCCTACACCCCTTACCAACCCGAAATCTCCCAGGGTAGATTGGAGTCGTTGTTGAACTACCAGACCATGGTCACCTCGTTGACCGGGTTGAACATGGCAAACGCATCCTTGTTGGACGAAGGTACTGCTGCGGGAGAAGCCATGTCCTTGTCATACCACCAGTTGAAGGGTAAGAGACACAAGTATGTGGTGGACTCCAACGTGCACCCTCAGACCTTGGACGTCATCAGATCTAGGGCCGCCCACCTCGATCTCGAGATCGTCGAATTGCCCTTGTCTACCGACGAGGGTGTCTCCCAGTTGGAGAGCATTGCTAAGGACGTTTGCGGTGGTCTCGTGCAATACCCTGGTACCGATGGTAATGTCCATGATTACACCAAGGTGGGTGAAGTACTTCACGCAAACAAGGGGTTATTCGCCATGGCCACCGACTTGTTGGCGTTGACCTTGCTCAAGTCTCCTGCTGAATTTGGTGCTGACATCGCGTTGGGTACCTCGCAAAGATTCGGTGTCCCATTTGGTTATGGTGGACCCCATGCCGCGTTTTTCGCAACCAACCTGAAATACTCCAGAAAAATCCCTGGAAGAATCGTGGGTGTGTCCAAGGACAGATTGGGCAAGCCCGCTTTGAGATTGGCGTTGCAAACCAGAGAACAGCACATCAAGCGTGAAAAGGCCACCTCCAACATTTGTACTGCGCAAGCTTTGTTGGCCAACATCTCCGCCATGTACGCCGTGTACCACGGTCCTGAAGGTTTGAAGAACATCGCCAAGAAAGTCTTTGGCTTCACCACCATTTTGGCTACCCAAATCGCCACCAAGCATGAAATCCTCAACTCCAAGTGGTTCGATACCTTGACGGTGAGATTGAACGGCGTGGCTGCTGACGAAGTCTTGGGCTACGCTTTGAATGAGCACAACATCAACTTGTTCAAGGTCGACGAACGTACCGTCTCTGTCACATTGGACGAGACCACCACTGAGCAAGACTTGGGATCGTTGATCGCTGTGTTTACACACGGAACTCTTGATGCCAGCCAGATCCAAGAATTGCCAGCAGTTCCCAAGGAATTCTTGAGAACCGACGAAATCTTGACCAATGAAGTGTTCAACACCCATCACTCCGAAACTTCCATGTTGAGATACTTGCACTTGCTCCAGAGCAAGGACTTGTCCTTGGCTAACTCTATGATCCCGTTGGGTTCTTGTACCATGAAGTTGAACTCCACAGTTGAGATGCAAACCTTGTCTATTCCAGGCTTCAACTCCATCCATCCTTTCGCCCCAATCGACCAAGCCCAGGGCTACAAAGAATTGGTGGACGAGTTTGAAAAGGATTTGAACGATATCACCGGTTTCGATGCCACCACTTCCATGCCCAACTCCGGTGCCCAAGGTGAATACACAGGTTTGTCGTTAATCAGACAGTACCACAAGTCCAGAGGTGAATACGAAAAGAGAAACATTTGTCTTATCCCAGTCAGTGCCCACGGTACCAACCCTGCCTCTGCAGCCATGTGTGGATTGAAGGTGGTTCCAGTGAAGTGTTTGGATAACGGATCCATTGACTTGGAGGATTTGAGTGAAAAGGCCAAATTGCACGCTGAAAACCTCTGTTCTATCATGATCACCTACCCATCTACCTACGGATTGTTCGAGCCTGGTGTGAAGGTTGCCATTGAAACCGTGCACCAGAACGGTGGTTTGGTCTACTTGGATGGTGCCAACATGAATGCTCAGGTTGGCTTGACCTCTCCTGGAGACTTGGGTGCCGACGTCTGTCACTTGAACATCCACAAGACCTTTGCATTGAGTCACGGTGGTGGTGGTCCAGGTCAGGCTCCTGTCTGTGTAAAGGAACACTTGAAGCCATTCTTACCTCGTCACCACTTTGTCAAGACCCCACACTCCACTAAGGAATCCATTCAATCGGTCAACTCTGCTCCTTACGGTTCTGCCTCGGTCATTCCGGTCTCGTACTCGTACATCAAGATGTTGGGTGCCCAGGCGTTGCCATACGTGTCGACTATTGCCATGTTGAATGCCAACTACATGTTGAATAGATTGAAGGACGTGTACCAGATCTTGTTTGTCGATTCTCATGCTTCGACCAACGAAGGCTTGAAGCACTGCGCCCACGAGTTCATCTTGGACTTAAGAGAGTTCAAGGCGGTTGGAATTGAGGCGATCGACGTGGCAAAGAGACTTCAGGATTACGGGTTCCATGCTCCCACCATGTCTTTCCCTGTTGCTGGTACCTTGATGATCGAGCCTACCGAGTCAGAAAACTTGGAGGAATTGGACCGTTTTGTTGATGCTCTTCTTGCTATCAGAAAGGAAATCGACGCCTATGCCAAACAGGAACCATTGGGCTTGGTGTTGAAGAACGCACCCCACTCGTTGGAGGATATCGTGTCTACGTCGCAAGAGGAATGGGACGCCAGAGGCTACACTAGAGAACAAGCTGCTTACCCATTGCCATATTTGAAGACCGCCAAGTGCTGGCCTACCGTCGCACGTTTGGACGATACCTATGGTGACATGCACTTGATCTGTACTTGTCCCTCTGTTGAGGAGCTCGTTGAGTCCCAAGCTTGAGCCCCAAAGTCGCAGACCATTTAATTCTTGTATACTAGATAGACTATAGATTTGCACTCATAAATAAAGCAACCGATAATTTCGCGTAGATCCGATCGTGAGTCGGTCCTAGGGCGGACTGAAGTCCGTTTTTTCGTTATCATAACCATCTCATAGTAAAACGCCGTTCATTTTAGCTACACACTGATAAAGAATCGAACGACGAACGACGAAAATTTGTTCCGTGAGTACTCTATTGGAGTCAGCACTACTCCAAGGCGTGACACTATCCAGCTGACACTCTCTACGAAACACATTACCCTATCCACTATTTTCAGTACACAAGTATCTTTCTCCTGGTTACCCCGTTCGTGTGCGCGCACTACTCGGCCGCTCCAAAACACTTTCTGGTAGACTGTGGATTCAACACTTCTAAACGATAACCCTTACGAAGCAAGACTATGGGACTTGAACCAGCGTCAATCCGTCGAACCGTCCAACACTTGAGATAAATTCAGCACCAATCTGACCATACCCACCCTTTAGCATCATCGAAATTCCTCCTTAGTCTGGCCTGGAAAATGGACTGGTATGGCAAAAAGAGAGGAACCAGCGGAATACCTGGATACCCATCTTCTCCCTATGGAGGTATAGGGCCTGTTGGTGGATTATCTCCATACGCTAGCCAGAGAAGTCAGATATACGGTCATAGCAACAACACTCCTGGAAGTAGTGCCGGATCTGGAGTTTCCACCCCTAGCGGCACCGGATCAACAATCAACTATCATCCATTCGTACACCCTACGGGAGCATCGTCATCGCCGGGACCTGGGTTCAACCCTGAGAACGCAAGCACAAACATCACCGCTACCGACAGACACTCGTTCTATTTTTCACAGCTTCCATTATATTGTTCCGACTGGACATATTTGGGAGCAGAAGATAAGGAATGCGTGGCATTGAGCACATACAAGGAGGGCTTCACCAACAAGCTCCAGGTATTGCACGGGTATAACTACAGCAACGAATATTCAAAAGGAAGCGGGAATGATCCAATAATACAGGATGAAATTGGAATCGACAATACTTCTCCAACCAGTTCAAACCACTCGCCGCATCACAGATACCAGGGAGGTCAGCGTTACTACGAAGATAGTGCTATTGAGGGATTTGACTTCCATAACGTAGCCGAGGCCTCGCTAGACTATCCCATAACACATCTTCAATGGGATCCATCGATGCGTACTTCAGGGGAACAAAGAATAGCAGCGTCCCTGGAGGTTCTACGCTTATACAAAGTAGCATCAAATTACGAACTGGGTGACTCGAAGTTACTACAAACACATATCTTGGCAAACAACAACGCTGGCAGTAACAGTTCATCTTCCTCGGCAAGCTGTCTTTCGAGCTCGAAAAATGATGAGATTAATACATTTCCTCCTGTGACCTCCTTTGACTGGAATGAAACCGATCCCAACATAATAATCACGTCGTCCGTGGACACCACTTGCACGGTATGGGATTTACATCGTTCGCGGGCCTCTTCCAAGCATGGCGAAGAACATGTCGATACTGCCACGGTGATGACCCAATTGATTGCACATGACTCTGAAGTGTTTGATGTGAAGTTCATCCACAATTCCTCCAATGTGTTTGCATCAGTTGGTAACGACGGCTCAATGAGAGTGTTTGATTTAAGATCGCTTGAACACTCCACCATCATCTATGAACCAACCGTGCCTGTTCCGTCTGCAGCATCTGCTCTTTCGAGTCCCGGAATATCACTAGGTGAAAGCGCAATGAACGCCAAAGCCTTGCTTAAGTTGAGCACGTCAAACATCGACCAGCATCATATGGCCACAGTGGGGATCAACTCCAACCAGGTGCTTATTATAGACATGAGAATGCCTGGTTTACCAGTCGCGACATTGGATGGCTCCTTGGGTGGAATCAATAATGCTGCCATAAACCTGATACGGTGGCATCCCAGCTCAAACTATTTGTTGACTGGAGGAGACGACTGTCAAGCTCTCGTGTGGGATTGTAATAAGCTTCAGCTGGCTAAATCAACTAGCGACACAGGCACAATCATTGATACACCGGTGCTTGCCTACGAAGAGGAGCTTGAGGTGAACCATGTTTGCTGGAGAAAGAACACCGGAGATTGGATGGGAGTGGTTAGCGGAAAGGTGTTCCAGGCCGTTGTGCTTTGAGAAAGGAAATACAGTACTTATTTCAACCATTAATTTATTACATACTTTCAGCGAAACGTAGTTATACACAAGCAGTAAGGCTTCATTAGATAACTAATCAATGGACTTACTTCTTGGCGGCCTTTTGAGCAGCCTTGGTGACCTTACCAGCCTTGTCAGACTTTTCAACGGACT